>JAJTUP010000051.1:0-466682 GCA_021399435.1 Diaporthe sp. PMI_573
GTTTATGGTAAAGATTAGTAATTATACGAAGTCTTTTGGTGGTTTTTAAAGTTTGAGCTGTACCTTCTGTCTACAAAATTGATTCCAGTTTCTTTGTATGTTATGAATTGTTGAACTGAGTTTCTTTCTATAGCTACCTGTAGGGCTGTACGAAGATCTGTGAAGAGGGCCTTGTATGTAGGCTTTTGATTAATTATGGCTGGTTTTAATTCTAGTACTGCGTGGTATGCTTTAATTATTATTGTGTGAAGTGCTATTTTACCTTGGTATCCCTCTCCTAGGGCTCTTTATATAAGTTATAGTTTGTTTAAAAGGGTTTCTAAGACCTTTGGTAAGGTCTTGTCTGGGTTTTCTTTCCTTATTTACATAAATGACAAGGTTGTCTAGTCTGCCTAGTACTAGCTGTAGTTTATTATTATGTTGAAGTATGTGTTTATAAGGTTATATACTTTGTCCTACCTCTTGTCTAGTCTAATGTGGTATATATAGAAGTCTTCTATATAACTAGAGAGGATGTCTGGAAAGACTATATGGTATTGATCTTTAGTGATTTATAGTTATCTGTAATAACTAATAAAGATCCGTACCTTGTTGTATAATAGGTTGTAGGGCTTGCTAGTGTAGTTCCTGTCTTTTCTCTACCCCTTCTAGAAGGTAGATACTTGTTGAGGGTCTATTGGCTTATTGTGGATAATTTGAGTTGAAGGTAGGTTGTATGGTGTATTATCTATATAGACTAAATGTGCTGTAAGCGCTGTATTATGTTGTTGTGGAAAATTGCCTACCTTTTGTATATATCTTGTTCCCGGAGGTGTTTGTTGCGCGGCTTGTGTTTTAACGGTAGGTGCTTGAAGATTTTATAATGTCTCGTGCGACTATATTTAGGGTGGTGGTTTGATTATCTGTTATATATAGGCTGGCTCTGGCGCTTGTAGTAGGTAGTTTTCTACTACCTTCTCGGCTTTGATGAGTCGTAGAATCCGACTAGTATAGGGACCCCTTGATGTTAGGATTTCTCTTATCTCGATAATATTTAGGAGTACTTTTCTAAATATACGGCTTATTTTGTTAAATTAGTAGGTAGTCTACCCTTTAAAGTTATTAACTAGAGACCCTAGTATGTTGGCTTTGCTTAGGTCTAGATGAATAATATTCATTATAACCTGTATAAAGTATGTGTTAATCTAGATGTTGGTTGGTAGGCCATCTAGGTTAATATCTGGATCCTAATACCTTGGATTTGTTATACTTTGCTATACTTTTAGTAATATTATGCTTCCCTTGCTTATCTCTTTATATATTACTTGGTTCTAGCTACTTAAGCCTGCTGCTGTAGCCGAAGCTAATAGTTCTGGTGTATTAGAGGATAACATCTTGTGTGGTGTTTTTAGGTTGTTTATAAGGTGTCCTCTTTATTATGTATTAGTATATACTGCTTCTTTTTAGTTGTATAAGGTCTTAGCTGTAGATATATTCTGTCTAGTGTTTAATATAGCAGCCTTGATTTGTGTAATTTTGAGAAGATTTTATCTTCTAGGGGTGTTCTCTCCCTTCCTGACTAGTGGGGAGGTTGAGATAGCCTCTGGGCTTTTAGTACAAGTGTGTGATTCTAGTTACTTCTATATCCTGTCTAGCATTCTATAGCTGCAACCATAGAGTCGTACCAGTACTCGTCTCTTTACTCTTGCTAATCTATAATTATACCAAGCAATTACTAATTAGTGTTAAATAGCTTTTACCATATAGCGTAATGTATGTATGTACGTGTCTGTGTAATTAATTCTGAATTTGTTAATGTCTGTCTAAACTATAAAACAAGCAGGGAAGCTTGTACGTAGACCTAAGAGGTCTACATGTACTCCCTTGCTGGATTAGTCATCCTTCCTAGCCAATATGGCTATGTGCGATCAGCCTCAGTGCTATTCCAACAATATTTACTATATAAGCTAGCTAGAGCCTTAGGTAGCAAGAAATTTAAAGAATTTAATAAGAAATATCTTAGACCTACTAGACTTAGAGGATAAATAAGCCAAATAGGAGCTAAAAGAAATTTAAGACTGTTAGAAAATTAGAAATACTATATATTATCTGGTAAAATAAAAAAGATAGCCTAGTAAATATAATTTATAGGTACCAAAAGATAAAATATTGGTAGATAAAACTATTATAAAATATTAAAAGGAAAGAAGATTAAAGTAAAATTAAAAAAGAACCTAAGATTAGACTAGTAAAGGCTATAAAAAGTAGCTATAAATTAAATAATAACAGGCCTATAAAGGCTAGGATAGCTAGATAACTAGCTGATAAAGCTAATACTGGCTAGATAAGTATTAAAAGACCGACGAGAAAACTTAATGCTAGCCTAATAATAGAAAAATATTTCTAGATAAAGGCCTACCGAGAAGCTATTAAGTATTATATAAGTAGAGAAAGGTTTTAAAGATTAATATATTAAAATTAAGTATAAATAACCTTAGAAATATCTAGGTTAAGAGGAGACTAAAAAGGTCTACAAAAAAGTAATATAAAAATATTATTGTTATAAACAGCCTCCTTCAGACCCCCAGACCCCTTCAGCCTCCTTCAGCCCCTTCAAAGCCCTTCCAGCCTCCCTCAGCCCCTATCCGCCTCCTTCAGAAAGAATAGGCTATCTATGCAAGCCTCTAGATATAAGTGGAGAAACCAGCTAGCCTAGCTTGGCAGAATCTTCTTATCGGAGTTATTCCTTCCGCCCTTTCCCATTTCTCTTTCTAGCCCCTGTTTTTCTCGAGTCATTATTCTCTCCGTCGGAGGAATATACCTCTCCGAAGGTCCGAACCTTCTATGTATATATACCTAGCCTTTTCCTCTCAGATAGATAGTTAGTTCTCCAGTCAGATCAACTTTTTCCCTCCTACACCTAGCTTGCCTCCTCCTTCCTTGAATTTGTTCTCTGTGAGGTGTTGAAGAATATCTTGACTACAGCCTTACTATGTCCCTCTACCCTTAGCCCTCTGCCCTTAATCTAGGTGTTTTTAACAATTATTATCCTTGCTTTTAAAAAAAACTAAATCCTCTCTATTAGTATATATTATTAAGCTACTGTTTTTCTAAATAATTAAGGAGGGAGAGCCGTCTATATTTTATACATTATTTTCTATAGTAATAGCAGAAAACCCTTTAGCTAGGCCTTAAAAGTATTATCTATAATCTATAAAACCTTTACAAAAATTCCTTAAATTAAGGTATATTAAATTGAAAATCTATTATTAGCTAGAACTAGGCATGGTATATTATAGTAAGTATTAACTAAATTTCTTAAGATGTTCTTGTAAAAATTGTCTACTAAGTTAGCCAAACCAAACCATATTAGATAAAGCGGGTATAAATTAGCCAGGGCCTATAATTAAAAGACACTAATCTCTATAATAGCCAATTTCTAAATAGCTTAGTATATAATTTTATCTTAAAGTATAGGGGATTTATATTTATAATATTAATCTATTTCTTTTTCTTGCTTTTCTATAAATTATCCTTATATTTAGGGTGTTTTACTATTTCTTAAAATACTAGAGTACTATTAGGCTTATTTATAGACAGGTTTATTAGAGTTTAGGCTAGGCAAACCTATAAAATTAATTGCTAGTTCTTCTATACTATTAATAGTAGAGAATCTATAATCTAGACAATTTTTTACAAAATAGCCTTTATTAAATAAAAATTAGAAATTAACCTAATAATTAAAAACTTACCCTATAATAGTTAATAAAAATAATATAAATAGAAAACAAATTATTTATTATTATATAAGATAAATAATATGTGGATAGGTGTTGATAGGTCTATAGTGAATAGGTCTGTAAGTGAATAGTGGAGGGCCCGTGGCTACCGCGGGGCCTGCACTATAAAGGGTTGTCGCCCTACGGGCGTGGCTTCGCCACACCATTCGAAGCAACAACCAACCCACATCTAGACTTAATGGAATACCCATTCGGTCTGCACTCTCCTTTTCTCTTCGCTAACACTTCTTTCTATCGTATACGATAAAGCTCAACCAACATAATGCTTTATAATATATTAGTTATACTAAAAGCTTTTTAAATTAGTTACTATATAAAATATATTCTCCTATAGAGAGAGTATAGTTTTCTTAAATCTCTTTAGAAAACTATATATATAGGCCTTATAAAAAGCTTAAGACTAAATTACCTAGCTTTAAAACTATATCCTCTTATTTTATCTAGACAGATTGTATAAAACTTAGACAATATTTATAAAGCTATCTAAAATATACTACTAGCTAGAAGGTATTATATATTTAACAGCCTTAGTAGATATATATAACTATATATATTCTATAGTTAAGGTAGAAAGATTTTAGAGAATTTAAGATATTTTTAGGAGCCTACTCTTACTTAGATCCTCTAATAAGGAGATAATATTTATAGCTACCTTATATTAAATTTAAGAAATTTATAAAATAGTAGTATATTACTTATTAGCTACCTTAAAGAATCTATCTTAAGTTACTATTAAGATATTGCTTAATTTAAAAAAGGATAATTCTAAAAAAGAAATAGTAATATAGAGGTTAAAAATAAAGCTGGTATAATTATTACTAGACCCCTTAGAATTTAAACCTAATAAAGCAGAGTATCCTTTAGACAGGCTATTCTAGCCTTATAAGAAAGATAATTATAAAGAGTCTAAAAAATTAAAAAAGTTAAAAGAAGATAAATAAAAGAAAGAAAAAGCTAGAGGCCTATAAGAAGGCCGAAAGATAGAATTGATACTACCTAACAAAAATACCTATAACTAAATCTAATTACAAGACTCTTTAAAAGAAAAAAACTCCCTACCTAATAATAAATTAGGCAAAAAGCCCTCAAATAAACCAGACAAGTAAGATATAATAAAGATATTAAAAAGATATTATAAAAATTACTTAAAGCAGTAAGTAGAAAAAAGGCTATAGTAATGGCTTTAAAAAGTTGTAAAATATAAATTAGAGGAAGAAAAAGTTAAAAGCAGCCTGGCTGGCAAGCTATTTAAACTATACTACCTGGTAAGTATAGCGATAAACGGGTCTTAAAGAAATTAAGACCGTTTAGTAAATTATCAGAAATAGTAACTTAAAGATATCCCTAAAAGCTGTATAAAAGCCGTAATTAACGGCCTAGGGACAGGCCTCCGGGAAGAAGGCACAATTATAACGCCTAGGCTAAAGCTATATAGAAGCCCCGGCAAAAGGCCCCGACAGAAGGGCCTAAAGCCCCTATGTCTAGAAAAGGGCCCGAAGCCTCTACGTCTCAGTCTAGAGGGGGGCAAGAATCAGTCTTATACCAGACCTACACCTAATATACGTATTGGCCTTCCCAGTTTACCAGACCATCATGCCTAGTACAGAGCCTATAACATTTAGCCTATTATAATTATAAAACTAATACTATAATATAAGTCAGCCTAATATATATATCTAAGGCCATATTAAGCTTTTTTTATAGCTATAGTTAAAACAGACTACTAGATAAGTTAATTATAATCTACTATATCGACTATCGACTATTTGTATTTGTTTGAGTTCCTCTATTTAGCTGGAAACCATAGTTAGTGTCCTAGAAGGACAAGACAAAATTAAAAAAACAACAGTAATTTTTGCTATGCAGGACTTTTCACAGTGACTTTGTAATCTTCTGCAAACCTGTCTGTAGTCGTAGTTAGAAGCCGCCCGCTATTCTACGCTAGAAGCCGTAGTGTTGGGCCGTGCCTAGTCTGTTCGCGCTGGTGCTGTTGATAAGCCGTCAGCCTATCAAGGTTGAAGCTATTACGGGCCGCGAGCAACCTAGTCTAACGCCATCAAGCACTATGTGAAAGTACCATCGCCGTGTGACTCAGGCCTTCCACACACGAACACAAGTTGGCCAAAATGGGCGATGATAAAAGCAGCCATTGCCCCGAAGGTTCTGGCTCTGCTCAAATACACCCATCTGGCGAAACTGAGCGATACGACCTTGTTCCGCAAGACCACACAAAAGCAATCATTCAGCCTGCCGCGCCACCGAAGCCGAGACGACAGTCAAGCTTGAACCAGTGCACACGTCCACTGATCGAGTTCACAGCTGCGGTTAGAACAGACTGCAGGTAAGGCAACCACATTCCATTGTCTGGATGCGTGGACCTGACAGCTCTGCAGCCACAGAAATAGACTTTGACTATAACGAGCAAGTCCGTGCCGATACAAGGACATCGTTTGCAAAGGCGAAGGAGCACAACGACGAGGGACCTCGCATAACCAAACAGATCAACATATTCATTACCACCTTGGAGAAGTTTAAGGACTATTCTGAACAAATAAACCAGCTCATTACTCTCAAAACAACGATTAAAAACAACAAGTCAAGGAGAGGAAAGAGGGCAGCCGAGGATAGAAAGCGTTTCTTTAACAAGATTTAACATTTAAAACCTCATTACAGAAATATCACATAGTTGAATATAAATCAGTTAAAAACACACAATTATAGGTCTTTTACCCTTATACCCAGGAGGGATAATCTACTATATAGATATATATTCTAATAGCATTACTAGAAATAGCTATAAAAATAGACTTTAACTATAATAAGTAAGTCTATAATAAGGTAACGGCAGCTATTATATTAGAGTACCCTAACGAGAACTAATTAATAATATTAATAAAAATAGATATGTTTATTAGTATACTAAGAACCTATAAGATCTATTCTAAATAGATCGAGGAGCTTCTAGCTATTAAATTAAGAATTAATAATAAAAAGCTAATTAAGAAATAGAAGTAGAACAATATAAATAGATAGCTAGACAAGGTTTATTAAAATAATTAAACACTAGTGTAATAGCTTCTAAATATACGTGGTAGCAAAGTATATATAGTTAAATAAAATTAATTGAAAAATATAATGATAGATCTTTTAACCTTATATCAAGGAGGGATTAAAGTTAACTATATACTTAGATATAGGCTATAATATTTACTTAAGAAGATTTTTCTTAAAAGCTTATATAACTTTATAAGTGTTTAAAGAATCTTTAGAAAGTATATATTAATATAAATATTAAGGGAAAGATATATTAACTAAAACTATAGCTATAAGATTAATTTTATATAGAGACTATATTAAGACTATTTTAGTTTTTATTATATAATTAATTATATTATTATTAGTTTTAGGCTACTAGTATTAATAGTTTATAATATTATTAAAAATAATTTTACTATCTTTATTTATATAGCTATTATAAGGCTATTAATTTTTTTAGACTATATATTATAGAGAATTATATTCTAAACCTACTATTATTAATATTTTTCTTTTTAAAAATACTAGGTATTTAAGTGTTTACGGCTTCGGCCATACTATGTTTTTTATTAACTATGTATTAGTCTGTCTGCTGTCTATTTAACCTTCTGACTGCTCTTCCCTAAGCTTATGCATAAAGTCGACAACGGCTTTATACATCTACTCGTGCTTCTCCTCCAGCGGGACCTTAAATCCTGCCTGTTTTCTCTTACCCTTTAATATCTTTCTAATCTTTTCAGAAAGATCTGGGTATTTAACAATAAAGTAATATATCTAGAGTAGTAGAAGCTCTGTTATTAAACAGAAACGCTTGTATAGGCGCTGCACGCAAGGAGTTACCCTAGACTTGGCACTAGATTTTCGCTATATGCCTATAGGGTGTACACGCTGGTAGATAAGTTTGGTAGCCGTGAGTTGATTTTTTAGGCTATTTTAAGACCCTAACTTCGTACCTCTGTATTCCCCTTATTTCTTACCTAAAAAGCATATAACTTAGTTCATTAGATAGCCTGATTTCTAAAGTTTATCTATATTTAGTTTAGTTACTATCAGGGTTAGGGTTGGCTAGTTATTTAAAGTCAAAGATAGTGGGTCCGAGGGCCGAATTTTCCAGCCTCACTATTCCTGTACTAGAGCTAACCCCCGCATACCTATAGATAAGATAATATTGGAGGGACTATAAGGAGGGCTGATAGAAGCTTACTCGAATTCAATATAAATATAATAATCACACTAAACCTTTGTAGGGTCTAGAGGTAACCTGTAGGGTTTATGTTAGTAATATGGTATAGAGGTAATACTTGACTACTTAGTATAAGATATGATGATTCTACAAGTATGATCACTAGCTGTGAGGCTATCTAGTTATTAGACTAAATACTTAGATTAATGACTGAAGAGTCTATTCTATAAAAGCTATCTACTATAGTGATAACTATATCCTTATATATTCCAACTCTTTAGTAGCTTGCTAGCTTATAAGGCAAGCTAGTAATCTATAGTATAAGGCTTGACGATCTACTTATCAAGTTAGCTCGCTAGGCTTATAAGCAAGTATTACGAGCCTAACCCTAACCCTGGGTTTTGGCTAATCTCGTGACTCTACACCCTAGTGCTAAACAGCTTGTGTTATGGTATCCTATCCGGGTTGTCTGGGTCACTCAAACGGGTCCCCTTGCCGCCAAACGTGTTGGTTCATAACAATAAAGTTGTCCAGACCATTTTTAATTGTTCGAATTCGCCTCAGTGCACCTTACTACAACCCTGCCGTATACACACACACTGCTGAAGGCACCAACCTTCAGAAGCTATATATTTAGTTACCTAAACTAGGCCTAATATAAGCTTTCTGGTCTAGTGGTTAGCTAGGGCTTTCCAGGCTTCTAAGCTTCAGCACCTATCTACTACTCAGAACCTATTTAAGTACCTAAATAGCTATTGTCGCCTTGCTATTAGGTATTTTATAAAGGGCCTAAAAAACCCTCTATAGAACTCTCTTTTAGAGCCTATAGGCTATTTAGATAGCAACTATGCTAGAGATAAGGCCTCCTTAAAGTTAACCTACAGGTATATATTTACCCTAGGTAGGGGGCCTATTTTTTTGGAAATCAAAGCGAGGAAGTACTATAGTGTTATCTATGCTAGAGGCTGAATTTATAGAGCTTATAGAAGCTACTAGGGAAATCTAGTAGCTTCGTAGGCTCTATATAGAGCTGAATAGGCCTATCTCTAGGCCTACTATTTTTTACGGAGATAATACAGGCGCTATCTCCACCGCTAAGGACCCCTCACACTACTAAAGAACTAAGCACACCCTTCTAAGGTACTACTACCTACGTGCTGAAGTTTAGAAGGGGACCCTCGAGGTTAAATACCTAGAGACTAGTAAAATGGTAGTAGACGGGCTAACTAAAGCCCTACCGGCACCTAAATTTCAGGTGTTTCTAGGCTAGCTTGGCCTAGTAGAGTTAGTGGATTAAAAGGGGGGCCTATAGGGCCCTCTAGCTACTATTTCTTTAGTAGTAGATAGATTTCTTTTAGAAGGGTTTTCTTTCTAGGGGGCTTTTCTTTTTCTCTTATATTTCTATTTAGAGTAAGGGTTAAATACTATAGGCCTATTTTAAGCCTATATCTTTAATAGAAGGGGTGTTAATCGGAAACGCTTGTATAGGCACTACACATAAGGAGTTACCCTAGACTTGGCACTATTTCGGCTAAGTGCCTATGGGGCGTGTACGCTGGCAGATGAGTTTGGTGGCCGTGAGTCGATTTTTTGGGCTGTTTTAAGACCCTAACTTCATACCTCTACATTCCCCTTATTTCTTACCTAAAAAGCATGTAACTTAGTTTATTAGATAGCCTGATTTCTGAAGTTTATCTGTATTTAGTTTGGTTACTGTTAGGGTTAGGGTTGGCTGGTTATTTAAAGCCAAAGATAGTAGGTCTGAAGGGCGAATTTTCCAGCCTCACTATTCCTGCACCAGAGCCAACCCCCGCGTGCCCGCGGATGAGACGATGTCGGAGGGACTGTGAGGAGGGCTGACAGAAGCCCACTCAAATTCAATGCAAAGTTGTCCAGACCACTCACATGCCGTCCCAATTCGCCTCAGTGCACCTTACTACGACCCTGCCACACACACATTGCTGAAGGCACAAACCTTCAGAAGTCTTATACCATACCTACACCTAATATAGGTGTTGGCCTTCCTAGTTTACCGGACTATTGTACCTAGTGCAGAGCTTGTAACATAAAACCGCGAAATAAAGAAATATAAGAGAAGCTTATAGAAGTATATTTAGATAAAGAAGATAAAATTATAAAATATAGAAGACTTTATACCTATACTTTAAAAGAAATAGATAGTACAATTATAGTTATTTAAGTCTCTTAAAAGTATTAGCTACCTATAAGAATATATTAGGCTAGGGAAGAAATAATAAAGAGAAGTTAAAGGGGGCATTAAAAAAAGGCTTTAAGTTAAATAAATAAATAATCTAGAGTTTATTTATTTATTATTCTAGACTTACTATAGAGAATATACCGTTTTTGGGCTGTCAACTTATTATGTATAAAGTAGTTGCTCAAAGGCTTAGCGTGGGTGAGGCTATAAGTCTTAATGTTCAGCGAGTTAGGTAGTTTAATTGCGTGATGTAACTTTATGACCGCGTGAAGGATATGAGGAAATAGTCGGGGCGTGAATACCGAGATATTGTTCTACAATAGCTTCGATCTGGATTAGAAGCTACCTTCTATCTTTGACTGTAGGTTAAGCACATAATTAAACATGTGTTCTTATGCTTGAGTCCTGCTGTGCTTAAGTGCTTCAAACATGACAAATATGTAGTCTTCGGAAGATTGGGGCAACGAAGCTTGTAAAGCCTCTAAGAATTTATATAGTCCACAGCGCTGGGATATTTAAAGAACAATGAGTCTATACCTTTGAGCCGACGCCCTCTAGTCATCTAGATCCGCCCGTCTCGTCATGCTTCTTCGTATGCGGTGGTCCTCCTCCTCGTCACGATGTAGGTGTTCTCCCGGTAGTCTCACTGCGTGGTCTAACGCGACCGGCAGCCCGCGATGCCTGCCCCGCAGCATGACAAGGCACAGAACAAGCTTGCTGCCAGTATACCACGCCCCGGAGAAGCTATACGCGTCCGTCGGGATCCCCACAGAGATGCCGACCGTGCCGTAAGCGGACACGACTTCGAAGATAATATTGAACACGGAATATGTCACCGGGTCTCCCATGAAATGTGACGTCTCTATCGTGGCGATTATCAAGACTGCCAGCACCAGCCACCAGATATCGTGAGCCAGCTGCCCGTGTATCTGCTGGCTGATGAAACTAATGCGGCTATTCCGGTTGCTGCTGCCGCCGAGGCGGCTTGATGCAAAAACTTTGTCTAGCTTGTTGCTGTTTTGCTTCAAGGGAGGGACGCCGACCCCGTTCATCGTGAAGGTGCGCTGGAAGACTCTCCCGATGTCGACAGCCGCGGTAGAGCGGCTCAGACGGCGCATCAGAGGTGAGGTCAGTGATAGGACACCGTTGGTCGGGTGGGACTCGAGCTTCGGGCCACCAGCAGCGAGCTCGGGGTCGGAATCGGACCCAGAAGACGCATCGCCGCTGTAGATACCGAGGGAGCGCTCTTCGTAGACATTAGAGTGGCGGATTGTGATCACAACAGGGTACACAGATATGTACATCATAATGACGTAGAGTATCTGAAGGCCAATATAGACTTGAGAGATGGGGACGATGTAGAATCCACCAGACCGTACGGCTTTAAGGGGTTTTGTTAGAAAGATGAGTGTGTCTCAGTGATATCAAAGAGAGAAGCTTACCAAGGGCTTGGAACAGGCCGTCAAGGATTCGAGGCCCTGTAGGAATACTCGTAATAGCTGGATTCCCAAGATTGAGAAGCTCAAAGGCGACCCAGTCCACGGCATTCAACCAGACAAGCATAAAGAAAAGCCACCAGGTGGGGCGAGACGGGAAGAGATTTGTATAGACCCGGCGAGGGTACTTTAGAATAAACTCTAGCGTTGTCTTGAGAGTTTCACAGGAATCCTCTGCAGTAGCCGCTTTTAAGAGCTTCAGACTCGTCCATATAATCAGACGGAGGAAGAGAGGATACGCGGTATTGCCGGCCAGGATCATCAACCCCATTGTTATGAGGACGAAGTAGGCTCCTTGGAATGGGATCATGTTCGCGTCGAGGAGCGACATGCCCGAGTTGTTGAACGCTGAAACTCCATTGAAGACACCTAGCCACCATGGGTTTATGCCATTCGCTCTTGCGGTGCTCGGCATATTGTGATTCATCCACGCTCCCAGCGCAACGCATCCCAGGAGTTGCCACAGGAAGAAGTAGACGGGCACAACGAAGGCAAGAATCTTTAGCGCGCGGTATTCGCACCCACCCAGGTGCTCACGCTCCTCGCTCGTAAGGTCATGAAACTGGCCTTTACGACCAGGAGCCCGGCTCCTGAGGAAATGCTGGACAGTGAAATGATCCTCATCTCGGTCCGTCGATGCCTTGCTGGTGCCCTTTCTTTGCTTGGGCCGGACCTCGTTGACTTCGGAAACGCCGGTCGAAGTAGCATTCCTGCGCTGCTGCGGATGCGGCGTGTCGACGAAGACAATGTGCCCACCAGGACTGCTCGGCTCCGGCGCAGCCTTGGCTGGCTCAGGTGGAGCCTTGGGCGGCTCCACAGAACCCAGATCCGGCAAAGACGACGCGCGCCGACGTTTTGGTAACTCCTCGTCAACCTGCGGCCTACCCAAATCAGGATCTGAATTCGATAGCTCTACCTTCACTGCCAGAGTCCCGGTCGCCTGCAGCGTCTTATCGGGCACCGGGACGGTCTTGGCCTTGCGGAATGAGATGGCCTTCCGCAGCTTCGGCAGGCTGAGCGATGTATTGCTGCCCCGTCTGTTGAGCCTACGGACGTGCTCGGCACGCACGATACTCTCAAAGCGCTTCTCGAAGACGTGTTTGCGCGCTAGTACGGTCCAGATGGAGACCCATATTGTACTGCCTAGCATGATAAGGAGAAAGAGCATCGTCTGCTGCCAAGTCGTCAATGTGCTGAGGTTGACCGTGTTCAATCCGGCCTCAGTCATGGCAGACACCACGATGAACAGACTGTCGGTGTAGCTGATGCTAAAGGCGGGATCCGACGACCGCCAGAAGATGACGGAGCTGATGAGACACACGACGATGAAGTAGGCATAGTGGATGGTGATGAAGTTTAATGGCGGCAAATACTTGCGAACAGACATGAGCTCTACCACCCGTGGATGGTCATCAACAAAGTCGTCCCAGCGTGACATTCTGCCGAATATGGTGGCATAAACACCTCTTCAGACCTCTTCAGCAACAAGTCAGAGGCTCAAAGACAGAAAATCGCGCTTGGCGAGTCGCAAACGACCAAGGAGCGAGTAAACTAAGCCACACCCGGCAGGGTGGTCACGTGATTCAGCGAACTACAAGGCGGCTGGCAACGATGAAAGAAGCTTCAAATAAGTAAATTGAAGATATATTCAGAATGGATAAAGGATGCTGTGATTTCTCCCCTGCCGGGTGTTGGTGGTCGCATCACGGGCTAAGTGCTGACCAAGTTGGAGCTGAGGCATCTTGCCCAAAAATAGTGTATCCCAGCCCGGGACCTTGGTGCCTATTTTTGCACCCCTGCATATTGTAACCCAGAATGTGGCCTAGCTTTCCAAACATGAAACCTAGGTTAACACGATAAACGCTCCCCTTCTGATACCAGCTCAAGCGGAGAAGCAGACACGGCGTCATTGCTTGGGTAGTATGCCGTGTGCTACGTTGCGCGATCTACCGCGAATGGGTTAACATGATGGCAAGGAGAAACTTCAAGCTTATCTTATTGGCATTGATATCCTGGAGTTAAAATCTCATCCTCCTGACTCGAGGGAGTTTGGGCTTCCGGCTAGGCAAATGACGCATGACTGACTGGTGACGGGTGACCCCAACAGCCCCTGCAACATGTGGCTAGCAGGCCAGACGTTGCCGGTGGGTGTGGGCCGGCGCAACGCGGCAGCATGCCCCTAATGTCATCAAGCTGCGCCGCCGCGGTCACTGTCCTCCAGAACGGCGGATCCTAGCGTTGTCTGTTTATCTCGCCCCCCCCCCCGGCCACGTGAATATGGCCGCGTGAACAGTGTCTGCTGCTCAAGGGACTTGGCGTTGGGCGGAGGATGGAGGTGGGAAGCGCGGCTAGCACCATGGGCCGCTGATCTCATCTGAAATTTCAGTACAGCCCCCAATGCATCGCCTTATCTCTTAAATTCTGCCTGCATCACCCCCAAATACCTGTCGGTGTGAACTTGCCGAGCGTCCTCTGGGGCACCACGCACAGCTCCCACCCTTGCCTTTCTTCTGCTCACTCTTCTGCTCCTTTGTTATTTGTGTGCATATAGAATCGGAAGAGGTAGAAAGCTCGACAGATGCATCAGAAGCCCAATAGAGTATACTAGGAGCTCACGATGTTGCTCGCCGTCACAAATTTCAACGTTGTAATCAGCGTGGTTGGCGGCTGGCTGATCCTGGTCGGTGTCTTCTCCCACCTCCTCAGCGACGCCTTTTACCTCTCCGAAGCCCGTGAGCACAATTCCCCTTGACTTAACTTGCCGTGGAGGAGCACGATGAATCAAAACACCAAAAGAGATGAAATGAAAATGCAAACGGAAACGAAATGGATATCTGCATGAAGATCTCGCCAGTTAAGTTAACCCGCAATTACAGTTGTCTCGCTACTAGGCGGCGTCGCATTCACCCATGTCGCAAAGCTATTCAAGCCCGGGGACTACGTTGTGTCTGAGGACGCCGTCGCCTCGGTCACGCTCGACTTCAGCCGCCTCGTCTTAGGCGTCCAGCTCGTCCTCGAGGGCATCCGGCTGCCCAGCCGCTACCTGCGCACCGAGTGGAGGTCCCTCGCCCTGCTCCTGGGGCCCGGGATGCTGGGAATGTGGGCGTGCAGCAGCGCCGTCATCTGGCTGCTCGTCCCGGGCCTGCCGCTCCTGCACGCCCTCGCCATCGCCGCGTGCATCACCCCGACGGACCCGGTGCTCTCTGGCGCGATCGTGAAGGGCAGGTTCGCCGAGGAGAACGTCCCTGAGGAGCTGCGGCAGATCATCGTGGCCGAGTCGGGTGCAAACGACGGCCTCGGCTACCCTTTCCTGTTTATCGCCTTGTATGTCATCAAATACGCGACTGCGGAGTCAAATGCCGAGGGAGGGGCCCTGACTGCGCTGGAGCTGTTCTTCGGAAAGACTTGTGTCTACGTGGTGCTGATGAGCGTTCTGTACGGCGCGGTTGTCTCCCTTCTCGCCCAGAAGCTCCTCTCGTGGGCCGAGCGACACAAGTACGTCGACCGCGAGAATTTTCTCCTCTTCCCCATCGGCCTGGGCATCTTCATCATCGGGACCTGCGGCGCCGTGGGTAGCGACGATGTGCTGGCGTGTTTTATAGCCGGCAACGCCTTCACCTGGAATGACTGGTTCCGCATCAAGACGCTCGACGACCCGCTGCAGCCCTCCATGGAGATATTGCTCAACTTGGCCATCTTTATGTGGTTCGGCGCAGTCTGTCCGTGGGAGAGCTTCTGGTCGTATGACCTGATCCATCCGGTCCGGCTGTTCGCCCTAGGAGCACTCGTTCTCCTCCTGCGGCGCATTCCTACCATCCTCGGCCTACATCCCTTCATCCGCCACATCCAGGGACGCCAACAAGCCCTCTTTGTCGGGTACTTTGGACCGATTGGCGTATCTGCGATCTTTTATCTGTACGTAGCTTTGGAGTTCCTGGAAACCATGTCCGGCGATGATGGGCAACGCGAGGACGCAAAGCAGCTGGGTGACACCATGATGGTCGTCATCTGGTTCCTGGTTATTTGCAGCGTTGTGAGTGTTCCTGTTCCTCTCTTTTCTGTTTCTCTAAATTTTGACTTTGTCACTACGGAAACTAACAATGGTAAGGTCGTTCACGGATTGAGCGTGCCCTTGGCCAAACTGGGATCCCATATTGTGGGCCTGCTCCGCCCCTATCGCATTGCTTTGCCCGCTTAATAGCCGAGCCAAACTTATTTAATGCAAGGGTACTAAACTATTTTGCATTCTATACCGCCGAAACACGCTAGTAAGGAAACCATACATAGACACACAAAACTTATATACAAATCATTATGCTATTGTTGCGGGGTGCAGTGTTTTACGTAGCCAGTGCGATAAATTTTTCTTGGCCGTCGGTACTATAAGTACCGGACAAGCTTCCACCTCTCTGGAAGGCAGAAGCAACAATTCAACTCATTCTTCTTTTATTATAACTTGATAACTTGTGACCGTGTCTGATCAGAACCAACACACCTGCTTTTGTCGCCTTCGTGCCCTTCCAGCCCTTTTTCATTACCTCGTCTTTCTTCACACGTTGGAGCCCTCTAGCAGTGTTCTCTCTCTCTAAGGGTCCAGCAGAACACACACCTATGCTTGGCTTGGTGTCCCGTTTTTACTATCTACATTTTCAACTATACACCTTAATTACTTAACTAATACTTATTAAATTAACTTACTATCATCTATCTTATCTAGTTTAATTATTATAAATTAATTAATAGTATTTTTATAATACTAAAAGCTAATTTAAATATATTAAGTAGTTTCGTTTTTAATCTATATATATATACTTTTTAAGCAGTATATAGGCGGTCTTTTTATATAGTAGTAAATGCTTAAACACCTATCTGAAGGTTGGTGGATCGAATGGGAGTCAGGTAGCAGTAGGGTGCACTGAGGTCTTGTTGGGACGATTGAGAATGGTTCGGACAACTTTGCATTGAATTTGAGTGGGCTTCTGTCAGCCCTCCTCACAGTCCCTCCGACATCGTCTCAACCCTGGGCACGCTGTGGTTGGCTCTGGTGCGCAGATAGGGAGGCCGGAAAATTCGGCCCTCGGACCCACTATCTTTGGCTTTAAATAACCAGCCAACCCTAACCCTGACAGTAACCAAACTAAATACAGATAAACTTCAGAAATCAGGCTATCTAATAAACTAAGTTACATGCTTTTTAGGTAAGAAATAAGGGGAATGTAGAGGTATGAAGTTAGGGTCTTAAAACAGCCTAAAAAATCGACTCACGGCCACCAAACTTATCTGCCGGCGTGTACGCCCTATGGGTACTTAGAGAAAATCTAGTGCTAAGTCTAGGGTAACTCTCTGCGTGTAGTGCCTATATAAGTGTTTCTATTTAATAATTAAAAAGAATAATATTAATATAAGTAAGCTTATAATATGCCATTCTTTTAGAATAATCTTTTATTCTATATAATGTTAAATCTCTCAGTATACTATTCTTTTAGAATAGTCTTTATCTTATATCTAAAGGTTAGTGAATCTGTTAAACGGAAACACTTATATGGGCGCTGCACGTAAAGGGTTACCCTAGACTTCACGTAGAGAGTTACCCTAGACTTGGCACTTTTTCGGCTAAGTGTCTATGTGGCGTGCGCGCTAGCAGATGAGTTTGGTGGCCGTGAGTCGATTTTTTGGGCTGTTTTAAGACCCTAACTTCATACCTCTACATTCCCCTTATTTCTTACCCAAAAAGCATGTAACTTAGCTTATTAGATAGTCTGATTTCTAAAGTTTATCTATATTTAGTTTGGTTACTGTTAGGGTTAGGGTTAGCTGGTTATTTAAAGCCAAAAATAGTAGGTCTAAGGGCCGAATTTTCCGGCCTCCCTATCTGCGCACCAGAGCCAACCCACGCGTGCCCAGGGTTGAGACAATGTCGGAGGGACTGTGAGGAGGGCTGACAGAAGCCCACTCAAATTCAATGCAAAGTTGTCCGAACCACTCTCAATCGTCCTAACTCGCCTCCAGGCACCCTGCTGCGACCCTGCCAAATACACACTGCTAAAGGCACTAACCTTTAGATCTAATAATTAAAAAGAATTTTTTAAGAGTTAATAGTAATATAATAGCTTCAGCAGCCGACAAAACGACTTTAAAATATTAAGCGTAAAATATACTAGGTTTTAGAAGCTTTTTTAATAGATATGCTATCTCTAACTGCTATAATAGTATTATATATCTTAAATTTACTATAAGGCTTTATAATAATAAGGATAATGCCTAGAAAAGGTTTAATAATTAGAAAAAAAGTCTTTATAGAGAAAATGTTGATTTTATAGGGGGTGGGTATAGACGTGTGTACGCGTGAATATGGGTGTGGTCCGGCCGAGAACAGGGGTGGGCCGAGATCTGGGCCGGGCACGTTAGCACTTGCAGGAGACTGACCGAGAATGTAACAATCAGTCAAGGCTGTCTACGATTGGTATGCCTGCAATGACGATCACTTTCCGTTCTGCATCCGCCAGCAATCCAGGTTCCATCCAGTATGCATGTAATGTGAGTGGTACTGCAGCGGCTATTCTGGGCAGCATTAAAGTTAGATGGCTTTTTTCTTCCCAAAGACCGCTGTCTGATCCTCCTCGGAACTGATCGACGAGAAATCGAAAAGATATGGAGAGCATCTAAATCAACGTCTATTTGGTTAGAAGTTGTCGCCAGTGGCACCGACCTCTACCATTCTTTTAACGGATACCTGCATAGGGCCATCTATTGGCCCAAGACCTGGAGCAGTAAGCTGAAGCACTGATTGTGCCCACCATAAAGCGCCTCTGTGTTTGTGTCGCCCTCATTAGTTGCCACGCCGGGCTGTTTCTTTGCCCCCATCCCGCTTCCCTATTTTGGGGCTGTGTCTAGAATGCATATTGGGTGTGAGTAATCAATCCAACAGCGATTTAGTGGGTATGTGTGTGCAACCACCACCGCCTACGTATATATTTCTCTGCTCCTCGTCAAATCGGCTATTCCCGCATGTGGCTTGCAAGCTCCGAACCCCTGAGTTAGACAACCACGCGGCCTGACAACCAGGCCACCCTTTTCCACGCGATGGACGTCGGATACCATACTGTGAAGCCCTACCCGTCCGTTTTGAGAAACCTCATTGCAAATGCTGTCATCATTTTCCTCGCCTGGGTAGTTGTTGTACTTCGGCTAGTCTCTCGGAGAATGTCTGGAGCAGGGTTTGGAAGGGATGATTGGCTCGTGGTGATTGCAGTAGTATGTCACCGACAGCCATTGCCTCTGTTCTTTTTTTTCTGCTGATAACATATTTTATAGCCGCAAGGTCTTGGGATGTTGGTTATTTCCACCGTGTTTGCTATCTATGGTGAGGGTTACAATTTGACTGAAGTCGTGGGAAATGTTTCATTGTATTTACAGGTGTGCTTCTGTGACTTTAGTCATTTATCACTCAATCGATTTACTGCAGCCAGGCATACACTGACCAGCTGACATTCCACCAGTTGCTCGTGGCCCATGTTTGCCTTTTTGCCTTGGCAACTCTGACGATAAAGTTTTCCGTTCTATCTTTCTACCTCAGGATATTCGTCAACAGGTTCATGATACGTGCTGTCAAGGCAGTCATGGTGTTTGTTGCGCTTTGGAGCGTGGGCAACATCCTTCAGGTGTTCCTCATCTGTCGTCCGTTTGCGAGTTCATATGATCTGAGCATCAGCGCCACATGTGGTGATCAAAGGGCAAGCCTGATCGCTATTGCCTGCTTCAACGCCATCACTGATGTGACAATCTGGTGTCTGCCTATACCGACTATCTGGGCCCTGAAGGCAACGACTCGAAGTAAGCTTGCTCTGACTGCTGTGTTTACCGCTGGACTGATGTGAGTCCTACACCCCCCCCCCCCTGGCCCGCATAGTTTGGGAGCAGAGGCTCACACGGCATCTTGATCGGCTAACAGCTTCTTACAGCGTCACGGTTGTCTCTATTTGTCGTATTGTCTCATTGACTTACGTGAATTTCCATGGAAACTTGACCAGGCAGGCAATCTATGTCGATTTTCTCGCTCTTTTGGAAGTTCACCTCAGTATTCTGGTCATCAGCCTACCGATGTTGGGACCAGTCACTAAACGATTCCTGCCGCACAGAAAGAAAGCAAAGGCACCGGGATCCGGTCCATCCTACGAAACGCCAAGGACCTTTGGACGCAGCAACACAAGGATGCAGAGACACGAACGATTGGACGATGATGAATACGTGATGGCCGACACTCAACTAGAGCAGCTATACAACAGCGAGGCCAACGCAAGATACCAAGCATCTGTGGGGGCATGGGAAAGCCCCATGCAGCGCTCCAGTGGCGGCTCGGAGTCGCAGTTAAGGGCAAACGCTCAGGATTCTGCCCTGGTCCACAGCGGGCAAAACCCCAATGATGCCATCAAAGTTGAAAGATCGTGGATTGTTTCATCCAGAACTGGAGGATGAAACTTAGGGAAGATATTGCGGTAGGAGATAATCTTACCACTAGATCAAGTCTTGCGGTTTCTTAAAAGAATCCAATTAACCAGATTAGGTGCTTTCTAGCTTTCTTATAGTCAATAATATATAATTTAGTCTGTAAACCTTTATATAATCATTAATATAGATATATTAACTATGAACTATTTTTATAGTTTTATAATATCTTATACTAGTATTTTATAATATAGATATCTAACGCTGGGTCTTTAAGCACGGACTACTAAAGGGACTGCTGGCAGCTTTATCGAAGTATATATAGATTTATTTGCTTTAATACCCCTAGTAAGTAGGAAAACGATATAAATAAAATAGTTTTCTAATACACGAAGGATAGTTAAAGAGAATAAATAAATAAATAAGTTTATAGATTATATAAGTTAATTATAGTATAATAGGTCACACATAGTCGTTTTAAAAATGTAGATATATGTCCTTTAAGCATTAATATCTGGTTAAGACTCGTCTTTTGTACTTATATTGCTTATCCTAAAACCTGTCTGTCAAGCTACATTTTGTTTGTTTATATCGACGGCTTGATTCGCACTGGTATAATAGCATCCTCAATGAAAGCTTCCCACCTGCTCTTTTGTATTCTTCCCTCTTTGATCACGGCCAGGACGTTCTTCTCGGGATCATCAAAAATCGTACCATCATCCAGTGGGTTCGAGTCCAGAATCAAGATATCTGCCTCAAACCCGGGCTTGATCTGCCCCAGAGACTCTTCCCGTTTGATCAGACGAGCAGGGTTGATAGTCGCGCTCTGTAGCACGGCCAGTGGTGACAAGACTCGCGATCTCAAGTCGAATTCATATGTTTGCGCCGTTCCAAGAGGACCAAGTAGGTCCGTCCCGTAGCAGATGGTCACGCCAGCATCTGAGGCAATCTTGAGCGCCTGCAGTCCGGCTTGCAACACGGCCTTATTCTTCGAGACAGACTCTGGAGGCAGGTACCCCTTCCACTTGGGCGATGCCATCTCAGCATACGTGACGAGGGTCGGTGTCAAGAAACAGCCCTTCTCCGCCATCAATTTGGCCGTGGGCTCGTCGATAAAGTTGCCATGCTCGATACCCCTAGCCCCATTTTCAATACAGTGCCGTATCGCCTGGGACGTATAGGCATGTGCAGTCACGTACGTCCCTGCATTTACGGCACACTCTACCATAGCCCTGATCTCGGACCCCGTGAACTGGAGATGGTCGATCTTGTCTGTCGGACTCGACACCCCGCCCGAGCCCATGATCTTGATAAAGTCCGCACCGGTCCGGATCTCCTCTCTGACTGCTTGCATGCACTCAGGTACCCCATTTGTTATCCTGCCCAAGCCAGTAGTGGTACCGCCGCAGCACATGCTGTAGTCGTGAGGCCCGCGGTAGTCTGCGTGTCCCCCGGACTGGGAGAGCGCATGCCCTGCGATGAAGAGCCGAGGGCCCGGGAATACACCGTCTTCAATGGCCTCCTTTAGCGCCAGAAGTGCGCCGCCACAGTCCCGCACCGTCGTGAAGCCCCGGTGTAGCATCTGCGCGCACACATATGGCTGACGGAGCACCGATACATCGTTGGGGTTTCCAAATGCCTTGGAGAGATCGCCGAAGCCTGGGACGGCCATGATATGCACGTGCGAGTCAATGAGCCCCGGACTCAGGAATTTGCCCTGGCAATCGATAGCCTGGAAACCCTCATTCTGGGCATCAGAGGTGAGGTCGGGAGTATCTTCAACCGATATGATGAGACCGTCCTTTATCTTGACAGCTGCCCTTTGCGAATTGAGCCGTTGGCAACGTCGACGACGCTGGCGTTGGTCAAGATGTAGCTCTTCCGATTTGGCCGCAGCCAGGGCTTGAGCTGTGCTTCGGTAACCATTTCCGAGATTGGTTCTCAAGCTGCTCAAATTGATTGATGTGAGGACGAGAAAGTAGAGGTACGACAGGAGAAACAACCTCTGTTTCGAGGTTCCCGCTTTCATCAGTGTCGGCTGATCTTCGGAACTCTCCGCAAAAGCAACACATCCCCTCTCCGCACGGTCATACTCCGGCATCCGGTTCAGGCCAGAAGCCGGCTGCTTATCGCATCTCCGCTCACTATGATTATGACATGGACCACTTAATCAACGTTTCGTATCAGATCTTCGATGGAATCTCAGTAAATTGATGAGAAAGTACAGACTGTGAGCAGCAATTGACATCCGGTTCCACTAAAGATAATAAACCCGCCCGAGAGCGCGACTATAAACGAAGTCGGTTGATGCGCACTTGTTCTTCTATCTTACCACTACAATTGCTCGATTGAAACAGTCAACTATTACGATGATCTCCTCAACTGATGACAAGTTGCCAGAAGTGAAAGGTCCCTCTGCCCAAGATGCGTCGGGCTGCGCCAATCTCGACGAGAAGCCCGGTAGTATTGTGGATGTCGAGGAATCATACACTGCCGAGGAAGAAAGAGCAGTCTTGCAGAAGATTGATCTTACAGTCCTGCCCATGATGTGTGTCGTCTTCTTTCTTCAGTATTTGGACAAGCAGAGTCTAAGCTACGCAAGCGTGAGTCTTGTGCATCCAACAAAGAAAGTCCCGTGGCTGGGGACTTCCTCGTTAACTGATTTAAACAGATCTTCGGTCTTATCACGGATTTGAACATGACAAGCCAGCAGTACTCTTGGTGTAGTTCCATATTTTATGTTGGCCAGCTAGTCGCAGAGTATCCATTTGTCTACTTGATGAGTAGACTCCATCTTACCAAACTCGTTGGCGTCACGGTAGTTGTCTGGGGTGCTATCTGCATGTGCCTTGCTGCTCCAACCAACTTCGCTGGATTCGCCGCCGTCAGGTTCCTGCTAGGATTCGCCGAGGGTGCGGTATCGCCGGCGTTCATCACGATCACCAGTGTATGGTACCGCAAAAATGAACATGCCTCTCGGACAGCGTAAGTGGAAGGGCCACTCGAATGAAAGGTACACAGTCCTCATAACCTCTATAGGCTCTGGATCACCATGAACGGTGTAGCACAAATCATCGGATGCTTGCTCATGTACGGTATTGGGAAGAACATGTCTTTGACTCTTGCCCCCTGGAGAGTGCTGTTCCTCATTTGTGGCGCCCTGACCTCTGCTGCCGGAGTCGTCTTCTTTATTCTCATGCCTAATGGGCCTAAAGACGCATGGTTTCTTGATGCTCGGCAGAAAGAAGTCTTGTCGCTGCGGATGGTCCAAGATCGCGAGGGTGGCGACAAGACAAATTTCTCAGTGGCCCAGCTGAGGGAGGCCCTTTCCGATCCCAGGTCATGGTTTGTCTTTGCATTTGGGGTGCTCGTCACGATGCAGTCGCCTGTGCTCACGGTAAATACTTATTTTCTGAAGTCATCCCAAATGCCAAGGAATGTCTGCTAACTGGACGATAGTTCGCTTCCCTGGTGATCAACAACATTGGGTACGACAAGTACCACACAATGCTGTACACAGCTCCATCAGGTGCAGTCCAGATCGCCATGCTCTGGATTGGCGTGCTTGGATGCGTCCTGATGCCGCGAAACCGCACACTTGTTGCCCTGATCCTCGTGATTCCACCCCTAGCAGGCACCATCTGTCTTTTAAAGCTGTCCCTGGACGTTGGCTGGGGCATGATCGCCGCCTCGTGGTTGTCATCCTGCATCACTGCGCCGTGGTCCATTCTCATTTCCCTGACAGCCTCGAACGTCAAAGGAAATACGAAGCGGGCCATCGTCAATGCCATGTTCTTCATCGGGTATTGTGCGGGGTGTATTGGGGCGCCGCAGTTGTGGACGCACAAGCCGAGATACTTTTCAGGGGTTGTCACGGCTATTGTGACGTGGTGTCTGTTGTTTCTAACTATTGTTTGGTATCGATTTGTGTGCGACAAAGACAATTCCAAGCGGGCGGCCGAAAAGAATGCTGGTAACGTGGAGGCTCAGGATGCGCGTGGAGGGCAAGTGTTGCTAGATGAAACAGGTGCACTCAAGAGTGATTTGACGGATAGGGAGGATCGACAGTTCCGGTATGCTTTGTAGTAGTAGTAAAGTGTTTTGAGCTTTAGCGATTATCAATCGAGGAATTTCACCGGCAGCTTATTGGAGTTCTTGAATCTTTACAGTACAGCTTTCATGATATTTATCTTGTTAAATCGACTAGGAGTCGCAAGTCTGGATGATTAGCCCGTAAAAGAATGCTCCTAAGCTGTGTGAAGCACCCATGATATACTCGGCACCCGAGGGTTCCGAGACCACTGGGCCCTCACCTCTCTCCTTCTACATGCGCCCGAGCTCCAGCATACGTATTCGGTTTTTTTCTTCTTCTTTCTTTTTCGATAGATCGACCAAGATTCTTGGTGCCTGTCAAGTGTCACGGACAGCTCTTCAGACCTCGGGATATATCAGCCAGAAATATGACATCGCTAGCAGGTGAGCGACACGCCGCAGCCTCGGCACGTGGGCCGAATGCCTTTCCGTCTCTGCGGGAGCGGAGCTAGGAAACGAGGAAGTACTAATCGAGTACGTAGGCGTGATTGGCAGGAGGCGCGCTCTGGCGCAGGTATCCAAGATGTTCAGTAGCCCCATCGACCGGACCTGGGCCATCTGGTCGTCCTTCGGCGCGGCGCACCTGTATATTGACGGCTGCTCGTCAGCGCGGCTCGAGGGCTATGGTGTCGGCGCGACCCGGACGCTGGCGTTTGGCGGCGGGGCGGAGATGCGCGAGACGCTCTGTTACATGGATCCGGGCTCGCACACGTTTGCGTACACCATCGACGACGCTCCCGGTCTCCCTGCGCGCGGCTCTCTGGGTCTGGTCAGCCTGCAGCGGCGGGGCGACGGGCAGACCGAGATCACTTGGAAGGGCTTTGCTGAGGAGGTGGCGCCGGAAGCTGAGGCTGGGCTGAGCGAGCACCTCGTCAAGCTCTACAACAGCTCCATTGAGAAGGCTCGGCAGACGCTGGAAAAGTGAGGCGCGAGAAGGTTGATGGCGGGGAGCTCGGTTGTAACGGCAATGGCAAGCGTGGTCGCTTCCGTCATTGTTGGTTACTGAAGAGTCTGCACGCAAACGGATAGCAAACGGGAAGTATAGATCAGACCCGTCTTTGAAAGTATGTGTGCTGCCGACGCAGTGGACGATATCGGTTCAAGGCAGACAGTTCCCACAGTTGTCTTTTCCGAGCGGGCATCTCCCCCATTTGGTATAGAAGCAGATTCGGACTATGACTGAGGAGTAGAATCCCTTACCACGTGCCTTCAAGTCGCTGAGTGAGCAATTGTAAGTGCTCACAATCTCACATGGGGAGCTATGAGCTGGGGATTAACCTACTTTAAATTCTGTGTCAGCCTCTTGGGAGAATTGGAGCACAGATTCGCGGTATATCTCAAGATGTTGTTCGATTTTTGTCATTCTGTAAGATGGTCTCCGGGGAGTCTTGAGTACGAGATGAGCGAAGAGGTTTGAATTTTAATGGTTGACCTAAAACAAGTGGGTCTGCCTGTAAGGGCCTACTGTTGCCACGGCTATCTCGGTAGTATCTACAATGGATCAGTGTGGTATAACACTTAATCCAACCGAAGTGCACGTATTTCCTTCATTGCAAGTGGTCTGGTTCCAGGCCTGTTGCAACTCTTCGGCTGTCAGAGTCCTAGCAGACGATAGGAGCTGCTGAAAGGAAGCGTTCCGCTGCTCCCATCCGCCACCAGGGATGTATGGAACCTTCTTGACTGGCTGAACATCTGGGTACTCGTAGTATTCAGGCTCGTTGCGATGTTCCAGACCTAGACCGTATTGAGCCTCAGGAGGGTAGTAGGGAACCTCGTTAGCAGCAAATTGGTAGTGCATGCACTCTGTAATGCTGACGGCAGGAATGCTAGCGAAGAAGTCGTCGTATGCCGGGTCCAAGGCCTCTGCAAGGCTGCTCACCGTGGTGGCGTTTGCGGTCAGCCGCGGGGGCTGTACGACACTCCATGGGTTGCGACAAGCATCAGTCTCGCAAGACTTCATGACCATCAGAAGTGCATTGAGACGCGACATCACGCGCACAATGTCCGGATCAGTCGACTTGGCGAGGTTGGTCATCTCATAAGGGTCGTTCAGAGAGTCGTACAGCTCCGTGTCGCCCGTACACCAGCGTGAGTAGACCCACGCATAGTCTTCGTTGACGATGCGCATCGTCTTATATGTGTTGTTCCAGTACATTCCGGGCCGGGGGTCGCCGCCCGTCCAGGTGGGTATCTCGGTGAATGCGCGCCCCCAAAACTCAACGTTGATGGCCTCCTTGGCTTTGCCGATGGATAGGTCGTCGGGGTTCTCCCAGGCTTCGAGCATGCTAGTGCCATCCAGGAAGGGCGGGCGGTCCTCGTCGGCCAAGCCGGTGATGTCAAGGAAAGTGGGGGCGAAGTCGGTGACGGTGCTCGGTATGCGCGAGACTTGGCCTTGCTTAATGCCTGGGCCTCGGACAACCAGGGGGATGTTGGCATCTTCGATGTATGGCGAGCATTTGCCCACGTCGCGATGTGTTCCCAAATGATATCCTTGGTCGGTCGAGAAGATAACATAGGTGTTATCCAGTTCACCCTTACCATCGAGCAGTGTTACCACGTCCTCGATGATGTCGTCCACACCTTGAAGTGCCTCCAGGCGCCGCTGGTAGAGACGTTGGGTCTCGTTGATCTGGGTCTCGTTCAGGCGCGGAAGTCCAGCCCACCAACTAGGTCTGTCCGTGTGTAGCTCGTCAGGCGGGTTGAAGTTTGGCCGATATGGTATTGTCAGATTGGCAAATTTGTTGTTGTAACGCGATGGTGGTGTTGGCGGGTCCGTAAGGTTCTCGACGTGCGGCGCAGTTGGAGCTATCATGAGGAAGAAAGGGTCCTCTTGCTCGACCAAGTGCTCTAGCCGTTCCAGGGCTTTGACCCGCACCACGTCGCTTTGCTGCCATCCCTGATAATACACCGGCTTGTCACCGTTCTGTGACATAACCACGCTGTTATGCACATTTATATAAGGATCCAGCTTGATCCGACGTCAGAGATATGTCTTCTTGACAGTTGGATGCCAGATTCTGACTCACCAAGACGTCAATGTGGCTCCATCCTTTGGGTGGCGGTGAGTAGTTCAACAGCGAATTCCCGTTGTAGAGCTTTCCAATGTCTGCAGCATGTCAGGAGCCCAGTCAGAATTCCCGTGCTAAAGCGAAAGGTACAATCGTTTTCACAACCCCCTGAGACACTCACACTCAGCTTGATATCCAGCTCGTACCAGCCAGTGTGGAAGATAGTCATCATCTTCGCCTGCGGTGGTAAACTTGCCATAGCCGCCGCTAGTTATTTAAATGTGTGTCAGCGAACGTTCATAAACATACCCAGCAGCGAAATCATTTGGCGTTGCTGACCCTGGTCCATTAACTGCTGTATTGTTCGTGTTATGAGCGGCTTGGCCGCGCATAAGAGACACCCGACTAGGGCAGCATATGGCGATGGTGGCGTAGTGGTTTGTGAAGGACGTCCCCTCGGCGACAAGGTGCTTCTGCAAGGCGGGCATATAGTCCAGCGAGTTGTGATGATAGTCCTGGTCATCGGTGAAGACGAAAACAATATTGGGTTTGCGTGCTGCCGCTCCTGCAAAAAGAGCAGAGGCAAGCTGAATGCCTGCGACGCAGGCGCTCTGTATCTTCATGGTGAGCAGAGACTGGTGACCTAGGCAAACACAGAGCTACTTCTGAGACAGACCGTCACAGGTCAGGTATGGCGGACGCTGTCAAAAACCATAGCGACGAGCAGCAGACGTGAAACATCGGGAAAGCGAGAGCACGGTGAAATATATTCAAGGGTGACCAGATAGATGCTGGAAAATGGACATCGACCCGCTCGATTACTTCCCGCATCACCGTAACACCCGGTTCCGGACACGGGTTGACTGAGTGTCTACAGGATGCATCTAATCGACATCCATGTCCGAAAGAATGCTACAGTTCCGCAACGACTCATTACCCCCGGCATGAAAGTCGGCAAGACGGAGTTCCTCCAGTGCGGGTGCCTAGGTCAAAGACTTACACAGTAGCAGGTCTACCAGTTCGCCCGACTCAGCGTGGCCTATCCGAGTCCGCAGTGACGTGGTCGCTTCCTGTTCACGTGTGCGCGTCTGGGGTAGGGCCGATTAGACGAAGAGGGGGATTGTGGAGATTGCCAAGAGTTCGGGGAAATTTGTATTAGCGAAGGACGAGTGTCTCGGTAGAAGGAAGCGTTGTAGGCTATCTTGCCCATACTTCGCGGCTCGATAACCCGTGGCAGGTTCCCCAACTTGGAGCGCCTGCGCTATCAGAAATGACAGCTTTCAGCCCCCACTCGTGGATGTCCTATATGCAAAGATGCACGCTCTTTCGGCCTCTGGGGTTTTGCAGTAATGAGATACTGCACCTCTATTTACTTAGTCAGTGACTTTTTCTCGGCCGTGTCAGGCAATTTTGAAAGATCAACAGAAGTGAAGCCTGCGAGCGTGCCCAGGTGGACATGAATATACCTTGTGAGCGACTCGGTTCGCAGGCCAGTGAAAGCGAGTGGTAGGAAACAACCCGGCCAGCCCTTGAGGTGCTCAAACTGTTATAGTTATACATTATAATTTTCGTTACAATTCCGTAGCACAAGCTCGAACAGAAGCATAGTATGATCAATCATTCACTTGTATAGATGCTCTGGTTAGTACTTAAACAGGTAGCAGTAACCCTATACACTAATGATACTTCTCTGCAATGTCCGCCCCCGCACTTCAACTTATCCTCGTTGTCTGCTAAAGAGGGGTCTCAGGGGTCTCAGGCACAGTACATTTAACCACCATGCCGGCGGAATCATCGTTCGACCTCGGCCTCAAGCTAGAAGGGACGCATGTACTCGTCACAGGAGGGGCAGGTATCATCGGCTCTACGGTTGTCGGCGCCTTTCTCTCAGCCGGTGCCAATGTCTCAAGTGTCGACATCAGCTATGCCGCAGATCAGGGTGCTCCGCCGTTGTCTTTGAGTCCCAGGCAAGAAGACCGTCGGCTCCTTCAGCTCAAAGCCGACATATCCGATACTTCGTCCTTGTCCACAGCCTGGGGTAGGGCGACATCCATGTTTGGGACCGTCGAAGTCTGTGTGGCCTTGGCATCCCTCGACCTGTCTGTCCTCCCGCAGACGAATTCCATCATCGATGCCAGTCCCGATACCTGGTCACGCGTGCTCGACATCAACGTCGGCGGCACTATGTTGACGTCTCAATTGTGGCTTCGTGGACTCCGCGATCATCTGACGCAGAAACCAGAGGTAGAACTTAGGAACACAGCATTGATTCTGGTCGGAAGCGAGGCAGGCCACTTTGGCGTCCGTACCTGTGCCGCATACGCAGCAGCGAAATCTGCTGTGCAGTATGGACTCCTGCAGTCACTCCGTGCTGATGCCCCGCGCATATTCGCACGCGCCAGGGTTAACGCCGTTGCGCCCGGGCCCGTGGACACGGCGCGTTTCCGGGAAGAGACGAAGGGGCCGGACACCAACGAATGGTGGACCGAGTGCCAGGCTACAACGGCTTTGGCCAGGCCTGTGCCGACGGAGGACGTTGCAAGAAGCATTTTGTTTCTCGCAAGCGAGTCGTGGAGCGGAAGTGTTCACGGGAAATGTGTTGACGTCGACTCGGGCAAGATGGGATCTCTAATGTGGGCCTCGTCGGAGTGCCCGACCGGGACATCCAACCGTGCTTCTTGAGCTCGTGAGAAGCAGCACCTACGCAACTTACAGGCCCGGGGTTACCAAGGATGAGCTCAACTTCGAATCGGAGAACCTCATGCATCTTGGCAATAAGCATACACACTGGCAGTGAATGAAAGATTTCCCCAGGGCTGGATAATCCTCCTAGCATGACTATGCGTAAAGCAGCCTGAGCAGCACGTGCTGACGACGAGTCCAGCTTGAGCCCCTTTTCGAGCCGTTGTGGGTATGCCACACCCCTTTCAGTGGTGGTGTGTGGGGACACAGGGGAACGAGTTGGCGACACCGACTGTGCACTAACAGAACCATCGTGTTGGTGAGCGTGAATCTGCTAAGCCACATTTTCCTCCTGTTTTCTCGGGCAACCCCCAAAACCCACATTGGCAGACGATGTGGTGGGTCGGCTGGCGGATCTCGTGCATGGATAAGGGAGGTTAGGAATTCGATTAATTACGCGTCTCCCGTCTGCCATCCCTTTTGGTCTCATTGCTGAAAAGTTGCACACTCCATGTGTCCTCCAACTCTCGTCCCGCAGCAGTGACTCGGATGGCCAAGCCTTACACATCGACGGCCATGCGGGCTGGGACATGGCAGGACTCGCTGAGAGCGCGTCCCGCCCTTCGAGACAAGTTGCGCCGGCTATACAGTTCAACGGCCGCGCGAGCAGTTTTCCTCATCGCTACGGTGGTCGTCCTCGGGCTTGGCATCTCGGCGCTGTGGACGAATGTCCTGTGCCGCATCCATCTCCACCGTGACCTCTCATGGTACGGGCTCGGGCTCCATGGCCTTGCGCCGTCAAAGAAGCTTGTGTCTTTCAAAGCCCGGACCCCCTCGCTCGAGTTTCCCCGCTGGGATGCGCGATGCAGCCAGGAAAAGATATTTTTCGGATGGAGAGGACACGAGGTTGACGAGCCGGGTGCTGTCATACTGGACAGCAGGGGCGAGCTGGTATGGCGACAGACCGGCTCCGAGATCGACCAGAACGATGTGAGGCCTCAGATGTACCGCGGGGAGAGGTTTCTTTCCTTTCAGATGGACGGGCCCGAAGGAAACAAGTCGCAAGGTCACTGGTACATGATGGATCAATCGTATACTATCAGGTATCGGGTCAGACCACATGAGTTTCCCCATGCCGACATGCACGAGTTCCAGATCACGAAAGATGACACGGCCGTAGTCATCACGACCATCCCTATCCCCTACGATCTGCGCAGCGTCGGGGGTCCGGAACATGGATGGCTCGAGAACTGTTATTTTCAAGAGCTCGACCTGGAGACTGGGGAGCTTCTCTTCGAATGGTCGTCCATTGACCACTTTGCGCCGAACACAACGATGGAGCCCCAGGACAATTGCCTCGCCGACCCAAGGGCCAGGTTCGCTGGCTGTGGCGATGAGCAGGACTCTGCCTTCGATTACTTCCATCTTAACAGCGTGGAAAAGGACTCACGGGGCAACTTCCTCATCTCAGCCCGCAACATTTGGGGCATCAGCTATATTGATGGGACCAATGGCGATGTTCTTTGGACATTGGGTGCGGGGGAGGTGAATGATTTCAAGGACCTCTCAGATGGCGCGGGACTGGACTTCTCATGGCAGCACTTTGCGAGGTGGGTGCAGGAGGGGAAGAGTCTCGCGTTCTTTGACAACCACTATCATAGAATCGGCGACCCGGAAGGGGACAGTGGTGGCCGCGTTGTCGACGTTGATATTCCAAACCGCACCGTGCAGTTAAGAAAGGCGTACACCCATCCCCACCACATCAGGGCAGAGTCACAGGGCAACATTCAGCATCTCGATAACGGCAACTACATGGTCGGCTGGGGAAGCTCCGGAGCGTTCACGGAATTCGCAGCCGACGGACAGGTGCTTTGCGACGCCCGTTTCGGTGCCGAGGCCTTCTTCGAATTCTCCCCGGTCAGCTCGTACCGCGTGTTCCGTGGTGAGTGGACCGGTAGACCACGCTATCCACCTACCCTCGCTCTAGACGGCGGCCGAGCCTACGTCAGTTGGAACGGCGCGACCGAGGTTGTGAAGTGGCAAGTGGAAATCAAGAATGAGAATTCGCAAACCGTGCAAGTCGTCGCACAGGTCTTCAGGGACGGCTTCGAGACGGTGATCAATCTTCCGACCATTGCGGCCAACTCATTGGTCCGTGTTGTAGCCATGGATGCTGAGGGCGAGGTGCTGGATGCGTCGGCCTTCTTGAAGGTACCACGTTGGAGCAGATTCGGCACAACATTGAATTCTCTGATAGTGTTCGCTCTCCTTGTCGTGTTGGTGACGTCTGTGTGTGGCACGATGATTTGGTGGACTTTATGGACATATGTAAAGGAACAAGACTATATGAGTAAAAGAGGATACGAAGAGCTCGGCAAGCATGTAGATAATGTCTAAAGAGAAATGGACATAGTATCTTATTCTGTAAGAATTTGTATCATTGTACGGCTTCAATTTAGCTCCGGCCGTTTCCCCCGTACAAGTGGATATGAAGTGTGCACTGGACAAAGCTTATATAAGCCTGCAACTAAGGTTGTATTGAACAGGGGCTTATCTCGTATTCACAGGCCTTGCCATATGAAAATACGTAACACGAGTCTTTCCTGGTCATTCGGCCAACTTTGATTCTCTTCCCTCTTGCACCTTCTCACATTGCAAGTGCAGACTCTCTTGGGTGGAAGCACAATGAACAAACTCACGGAGTGGTGGGTACTTTCAGCCTGCCTCTGCGCCTGGCTGCCCGGTGGTACTGCAGAGGATATTTTCTATGACGAGACCTGGGCGGGACCAGTCCGCCTTGCCGTTGATGAGGCTCCGTCGAATTCGACCAGTGTTCCATTTCCGAATGCGACAACAGGGACCGGATTCACCACCGTCGAGGCAACTCTCGTGATGCCGCGGCTTGCTATTCCGAAGCACCCTAGCCAGCTTGTTGATCGATACACCGCTGCTTATTGGATTGGGCTAGACGGCTTTGTCATGTCTGGTGAAGGGATTGAGGTAGCAGGGTCCAGTACAGTACGTGGTCTGTGGCAAGCTGGTGTCTTGATGTCGATCTGGGACAACGGGACGTCGGACTACACCGGGTTTTATGAATGGTGAGACGGTTCCCATCGAGGTTGCTCGCGTGAAATAAAGCTGCGCATTGTCTGACATTCTTTTGACTGTTAACTATAGGGTACCAAACGACCCGATCAGCTTGACGCAATCTGAGTTGGCGGTCTCAGAAGGGGATCACCTGCATGTAGTTCTCAAGACCTCACAGGGAGGATACTATGGGAATGTCACCTTCACCAATCTCAACACAAGCCAGATTTTCTCTTACGGCCAAGAGGCGCCCACTACTTGGCGTGGGCCGACATGGCCCTCTCCAGGCACGTCAGCGGAATGGTAAGATGCGTCATAACTTTCTTTGTGTGAAATGATCACTGGTGAGCAACAACTGATACGATCCCGGAGTTTTCAGGATCATCGAAGCTGGCACATATCTGAACAGCACACGGCATGTCTTTCCAGACTGGGGGAATGCGACCATTCTAAACGCAAAGGCTTGTTATGAAAACGTCGACAGCGATTGTGTGGTTCCAGGTGGTCTTGACGAGGAGAGCCTCCGGTTGACGGCTATGCGCTTGAACGAGACGGGAATCCTCTATACTCGGTCTTACGTCGACGGCGATCGAGTGTGGGTTGCTTATGTAGAAGAACCTTTCGCTGAGTGATCGCCAGAGCTTGTAAATTGCAGTAATATGGGATACTATTATCTGATGAAGATCTGCTGAATATAGTGCAGTTGTACCAAGGTGGTACGAGTTTCGACGCGCCGCATTAACGAGGTTTATAAAGCTGCTAACTCAACTCCCAATTCAAGAAACAAGAACCCATTACTGTTTTGTCAACTCGAAGTTGATGTCTCCTGTTGATGCACCACCAGGACAAGTAGCGGTGTAGGCCGACCCATTTGTACATGTTGACTCGGCTGACTTGATACACTGCTCCCATCGCCCCTTGGAGATGTTGATCGTGGCACCACTGTCGGTCGGGGTGAGGGTGAACTTGGCGTCGCCAGACTGGCCTGTGGTGCTGGTCGGGCTGCCACCACACTTTTGGATTGACCCAGCAATGCCACCGCAGATCTGAAGCAGAGCTACGTTCTTGTTATGTTCGTCGATATTGCTATGGGCATCGTTAGTCAACTTGTATAGCGTTGTAGAGAGACTGACGAAAAAGTGTTGGGGGGGGGGGGATCAAGGGTCGTATTCACGCTGCTTTATCAGTGCACTGGACATTTGTAGCGGCTGTATCCCGCTCGTGGAGCTGGACCGGACTTGAGAGGGCGATGGGAACCAGCGCAAGAAGGATGAATTGAATAGTGGTCTTGGACAACATTGTCGCGGAGGAAGATGATTTTGTTGAAAGCGCCGCGGGCTGGCGAAAGTGAGCGTAGATGACAAACAACGGCTGAAGAGAGATCGAGAGCGAGTGAAATCGGTTAGCAAGGGCAGCAAGTGGATGAAGAACAGGCTTGAGTGAGGCTTAAGGTATACAACCTCGTCCTCGTCTCCAGGTGACCAGCGCACCGTTCTTATAACCTAGACCAAGCGAAGATCGTAGCCAGTAGGTAGCTCTTTGGGGGGGGGGAGTCCTGAGGATCATGAAACAGGAGCAACCCGATGAGGCTCTGTTGTCTCAAGTTGCCCAGACGTCAGACCAGTGCCATCCAAGCTTGATCGGGGATGAGACAAGGACCCACCCTTGCGTGTGCCTGACCCTACTGGTGCTATGCCATGCTCAATTCGGTGAATGCCTACGATATTTGGTTCTTCACTGGGTGGCAGAAATGCAGATCAGGCGATCCCGCGAAGCTTGTCGAGCTTGCGATCACACCGCATGACCCGGAGATTTGACTCCAACCCTCTCATCTGGCCTGAGGTCAAGTTGTGCCACAGCTTGTATATTTTTCGATCGTTCTATGGATCGATTGCCATGTGCACCTCTGTGTGAAGCTTGCTTGGTTCGTCTCACCACTTGACACCTCCCTCTCCTACAAATCCACTTTGCCGACAACCGAGACGCCGACCCGGAGATGACTAGCGCACATATGTATTGACCAGGCTCCACTTTCCTCCGGGTCTCTCAGCCGCTCGGCGCTCCGCTATCGCATAGAGAGACGTCACCTGCCCGAATCGCGGAGTGATAAATACCACGACGCGTGATTAATTAGTTCCAGCATATAGGTACAAACTCTGTTAATTCCTCCGTTGTTACTATCCAAACCTCTGCGTCACTTCCTGGTCAACTGCTGCACCACAACCGGAGGGCCGTGTGAAAGCTGGGACAACCTGGGGATCGACCCGTAGCAAGGATGATAGAACCGGGGGCTGAAACCCTCCTCATCAACGGCAAAATCTTTCAGGCCTCGACCGGCGCATCGACGGGGAAAGACCAACAGGCCGTTTTTGCAACGAGCCTCCTCATCGGCACTGACGGGAGGATCCGTCACATTGGCGGCTCAAACAGCGGCGATGAAGAAGACATCATCGCCACGGCCCGCGTGAACGGCGCCGTGGTGCACGACCTCCAAGGCAAGACCGTGCTTCCCGGCTTCTTCGACGGCCACATTCACCTTCTCCTCTTGGGCATGTCCTTGAAGAAGGTGGATCTGGGTCCTTGCAAGGATCTGGACGACATCCGGGAGACGATCAAGGCGTATGCGAAGTCCCACCCCGACGTCCCGCGGATAATGTGCAAGTCGTGGATGCACACACAGACGCCGGGGGGCGTCGACCACAGCATGCTAGACGATCTTGATCCTAGGCCTATCTTTGTGGATACCAAGGACCTGCATGGGTGTTGGTGCAACCAGGCAGCCATTGACGAGTTGGACCGTGGGTTGGGCATCGGCACTATGCCAAACCCCCCGGGGGGCACAATCCATCGCGATGAAGAGGGCAAAGCTACGGGTTTCTTTGAAGAGGCTGTGGTCTTCACCATGATATGGCCATTCATGTCTCGTATCTCGACGGTCGAAGAGCGCGCCACGGCGATGGAAACAGCAATCGAGGTCTACAACGCGGGCGGCTACGTCGGGATGATCGACATGGCCATGGATCAGAGCAGCTGGGACTCGCTGTTGGCACTGAAAGCCCGGCGTCCTGACCTTCCCATGCGCATCGCGGCGTACTGGCTGATCCGCCCGGCTGACGAGGAGGATTGCCTGAGGCAGGTGGACTATGTCGCGAAAATGGCGTCCAAGTACAATGCCACAACATCTCCAGACCTCAGGGTCGTCGGGATCAAGCTTGTCTGCGATGGAATTGTCGACGCCTGCACTGCCGCGCTCAGCGAGCCGTACACGCATACAGGCAGCATGGAAGAGCCCGTCTGGACCAAGCCCATGCTCCTCCCAGTTGTGCGGAGGGCGGACGAGGCAGGACTGCAGGTTGCATTGCACGCCATCGGCGACCTGACAGCCCGCAACGCCATCGACACAATCGAGGCCTACGCCGCTCCTGAGCGCAGGCCACGCATCGAGCACTTGGAGTTGACTTCACCAGAAGATGCGGCCAGGTTGGGAAAGCTAGGAATCACCGCATCGGTGCAACCGGTGCACTCCGATCCCGCCATCTTGAGGGCCTGGCCTAGGCTCATCGGTGAGCACCGATGCGGAAGAGCATTCGCATACCGAGAGTTTGCCGACGGTGGTGCCCTGCTGGCTATAGGAAGTGACGCCCCCACCGCGCCACACAGTGTGACGGCTAATTGCTACGTTGCCACGAATCGCCGGTCGGCGAGAGAGCCAGATCTGGAGACAGTGGCCAATGGGCACTTCGCACTCGGCTTGTGCGAGAGCGTTGTTGCTGGGACGCAAGGCTCAGCGCGGAGTTGCTTCATGGATGATGTGACGGGGAAGCTCGAGAAGGGAATGAAGGCGGATCTGGCCGTACTTGATATGCAATGGGATAAGACACAGATTCTCGGGGCGCGGGTCACGCAGACTTGGTTCGCGGGCAGAAAGGTGTTCGATCATGAGGCGAACTGAAGTGAAGCGGCAGCACCAGGTATGCACAACGTCAGTTCTACTGCAACTTGAACTGTATCATAGTAACTACTCGCTGGCTATGAGCCCCCGATTGTAGTCGAACACACAGAATAAAGCTCGACCACTTCCTACGCCATTTCCGATGTAGCCTCGACTAGCCTTTTGGCGTCTGATTCATGTCTCGAAGGGGATTGCACGATCCGCGTCTTCAAATTTCCACGCATTTTCAGAGCTGGGAATATCTAGCACCTGAAAGAAGCTTCTGAACTTTGCACCCCGGCAGCTCAGTAAGATTCATCCGCATGATATGGAGCGAAATTATGTTTCCATGCCTTTATTGTATTATATTATCTTACCGAAGACTAGCCAATATATCGTTGCCGTATTGTAGGCTATCTCATGGGGGGTTGGGTAGTAAGTGCTGCCTAGGTGATAAACTAAATATAGAGTTTAGGATACTCTGGCTACGTAGCGGACACTCGAGCAAAGCATATGTGTTATTGAAGGCTCATGAGGATGCCGTTACTGTTCAGCAAATTATACGTTCAGCACGCTACCCTTTTGAATCTTTTAATGGGGTGAAAGCCGTGCTATCGTGGCTAGGAAGTTTATGGCTCAAGTATGTTCGAGAGAAATGATGCAATATTACGCTGTTGAGCCCCGTATGCCCCAGTGCCTTGAGAACTGCTTTTACTATTGGCTTGGAGAATGCGTTATCTGTGCCAGTGGTCTCTTTCAGTCAAATTATGGCGAGACGGCGTGGCCAATACGTCCTACAAAAGGTCACGTTGCTACTTAGATACTCCCATGTGCTAAAGGCTGGCCCTAAAGAGGATGATATCAACTCAGAGTGCCAATTACACTCGCATCTTGTCCATCTAACTTGAGACAACAATGTCGAAAGTGTCCTACTCCTCAGACACGATCTGCCAGCTGAGATCGCCGCTGCCTGTTCGCGAGCCGTGCCGACCTGAGCTTCTCCAAAGGACAGCATCTCAACTTGCAATGGAATACCAAAAGGGCAAGATATTTCAATTGATGCAGTAATCTGAGTAGAGGCTCAAGACAGAGTCCAACGCAACTTCAATGAACGTACATATCAATGGGCACCTTTGGCAACTCAGAGCTTTACTGGGTGATCGTGAAAGAATGGCGTCAGCTCGCGTGCGACACTTGGCATTACCACTAACACTGTTTTGGACCTCCGGGATACTTCGCCCAGTCAATTGGAAGGCGGCTCGATGTCGCCATACACCCTGAAGCTGCGAGTGGGGTTTGGGTCCCCTAAGATTTCAGCAGGCTTCACTCGGTCGGCCGCCGTGACAGTGGTATAATGCGATGTTGTGGTGGGGCCCGTGGGGCAAAGAATCATGTTATCTACCATACCTTGAAATTTGCTGTTGGGCAATGGCATCAGCGTGTCCTGGAATACTCCTTAATTCCGGGTTGCTGGCCTGAAGCATGTGCCCGCAACGCTTTCCACTGAGCATGCAGCACAATACTTTTGTCTCCCAAACCTTATCTACATGCTAACTCTTTGTACAACTGGTCTGCAATTCGCTCAAGTAAGCGCCAACTGGAGTTTGCGATAAGTCACTGGAGCGGTATTCAATCCCTGGTGCGAACATATGATGTCGACTCAACGGCCGGCCATCGATCCGCCGCCCTCTGGACATAATCCTCCTTCAGACAATGACAGTCTGAAGTCTCAGACAGCACGCGACGACAAAGGCCCTCATGAATTGATCTCGACAGCAGAACCAGCCTTGGCCAGTCGACAGGGCCCACGCATGGAAGGAGTGCTTGGTGATGCAGTTCTTCGTTTCCTCAGGATTCGAAAAGGGCCAAAGTTGGATGCCCACGACCCGGACGCGGTGCGCCCTTGACGTCCAATGCCAGGCTTCAATGGCGGCTGACCTTTGGTGTCTATCCTAGGTCGCTACTCAACCCAGCATCTGGGATTCTGACAACGTCGAGGAGTACAAAGAATTGTACATTCATCCGCAATGGGAGAACATGTCTGCGTTTGACCCGAAGTTCCGTTGGACTTGGAGGGAAGAGAGGTCGGTGCGGCGCAAGGTGGATTGGAAAATTATGGTGAGCTATTCTCTTCCAGGCCGAGCAATATGGAGTGGCGTTTCAAAGTTTCGCTGACAGCTACCAGGTCTGGGTTTGTATCATGTTTGCGGCTTTGAACATTGATCGAAATAACATCTCAAACGCTGTCTCGGACAACATGCTTGAAGACTTAGACCTCACTAAAGCTGATTATGTGGGTTGTGTCTTGAGGAAATATTCGTCGAGGTGAAATCTGACCATCAAACACCAGAACCTTGGCCAGACCATCTCCCGGGTTGGGTTCTTGGTTGCCGAATTACCTTCTCAGCTGATCTCTAAACGGTCTGTTCCCGTACGTACAAGGTCTACGAAAGCAGGACTGACTTGTACAGTATCGGTCCGGACTTATGGATTCCAATCCAGATATGTATCTTCAGCATCATATCTGGTTCTCAATTCTTCCTCAGCGGCCGTGCGTCCTTTCTCGCTACGAGGTATCTGATGTGAGTGAACCACCATCTGCTGAGTGGTTGACGAGTTACTGAAAATGTCAGTGCAACGTTCCAAGGCGGTTTCATCCCGTGAGTCCCCACGGCCACCCATACGTATAGCACTGATTGACTCGTGGATAGCGATACAATCTTGTATCTCAGTTACTGGTACACCGGTACAAGCGTAAGAAACATCCCACACACAGTGCGACTAGTTTCTTTGCTAACTCGTCCTAGCTTCCAATCAGACTGGCCTGGTTCTGGATGTCTTCGCAACTAGGTAAGTAGGTGACCCGGAGCAATACAAAAAAGTCCTAGCATTGTTCACACATTTCTCAGTGGACATCGGCGTTGGCTTCGCTGCTGTTGGTTTACTTTCTATGCGTGGAATACTTGGCTATGAAGGTTGGCGGTGGTTATTCCTCATCGAGTGAGTTTTTGTGACCATAGACTAACCCCACCTCCTGCTCATGTTGCTCCAAAATGAGCCTTTATCTTGTGGCATTCGACTGATTATATTGGCAGGGGCGCCTTCACTTGTAAGCATATATTGCATTTCAGTCCAATTCGTTGCTACTAACAAGTATACTATAGTCTTGGTCGGACTTGGTTCATTCTTCCTCATGCCCCAATCTCCAGCCAGGACAAAAAGCTGGTGGAAGCCTGAAGGATATTTCAACGAGAAAGAGGTGAAGATTATCGTCAATTCAGGTGAGCTTTTCCGACACTTAGTTAGACCTGCCACCGGTCAGCCTCTCACTGTTCTCTTGCGCCAGTCATCCGAGACGACCCGCAGAAAGGAGGAATGTATAATCGACAAGGACTCTCCGTCAGACAGATCTGGGAATGTTCAAAAGACTACGACATGTGGCCTTTGTACGCTCTAGGCCTATTGTTCGGCTTGCCGAAATACCCAGTCAACCAATACTTGACGATCTCATTCCGTGGTCTTGGTTTCAATGTTATTGAGACCAATCTCCTTTCGATTCCTAATATCGTTGGCTCTTGCATAATGATGCTGCTCATCACTGCGTTGAGTGAGGCGGTAAACAATCGGAGCTTTGTGTCAATGGCAGAAGACGCTTGGCTGTTGCCCTGTTTTGCGGCTTTGATCGCTCTTCCAGACCCGATTGGCTCCTGGGTGTACTTTGCAATTGCAACCGTGCTGCTATCGTTCCCTTAGTGAGTCATTGCCTCACTGATGTCGAGGAATCAACAAGCAACTAATATTACCTAGCACTCATCCCATTCAAGTCGCTTGGACAAGCAGAAATGCTGGATCTGTCCAAAATAGAACGGTGTCTGCTTCGTATGTTAATTATGTCTTAAGGTTCCTGCTGCTGTACTAACGAGTGATCATACAGGATTTACAACATGTGGGTTCAAGTCAGTGGGATGATTGGGGCGAACAGTGAGTACGCGATTCCGCCCATGGACTGCATATACTGACTTCTCAGTCTATCAACCTTCCGACTCACCTCGCTATTTTAAAGCCAATACGGGCCTACTAGTTATATGCGTCTGGATGTGTGTAAGTTGAGTCTCGCCTTCCATCATGCCTACCAAATCTCATGCTGCGCACAGCTCATTCAATACCCGGGGACCTACTTTTACTATCGATGGAGGAACAACTCAAAGGCTCGTAAATGGGACGCAATGAGTCCAGAACAACAAGAAGACTATAGAAAGACCACAACTGACGAGGGCAATAAGCGGTGAGTGATCTTTAACCCTCGCTCCATGAAGGGAAATCTGACAGATTATGTAGCCTGGACTTTCGCTTCGCAACCTAGAGCCCTGACAGGCGGAAGACTGGTTTCAAATACACAGGCATGAAATCCATAACTGACATGTAGGAGGATAGGGGTGCACACAAATGCTGCCTTACAAGTAACTATTTGCTGCCAATGTTGGAGGCACAGCCATTTTGAGTGTTTCTTTGTACCCATCCCTTCCCAGATGTAAGGCAGCAAGGTGGATGATGAGTTTTTACTGTATCACCATCCAGGAAAAGTTGTACGAGCTGCTATATTTGACATAGTTCGTATCTGTCCATATAGAGCATGTATTTGCGTTTCCTCCACGCACATGTCCAGTGGAAAATCGTCCTGACGACTATTCAGGAGCGCACAACTACTAGAGAACGATAATTCTGGGATACAAAGTAATTAAGAGACACTAGGTGTTCGACGCAACCTAGCTCTCGTGTCATGATGCATATAATCTGAGTAGTGACAGGTTGTTCGGCAGTGGAGTCGGTGCTCAGCCAACCACAAGACGTAAGCTGAGGTCAGTAGGAAGGGCAACCGCATACCATTAGACTTACACGTGGCTACAAGACTGGAGGCAAAACGTTGTTGGAGGGCACTGACAGGTTCGCCCTTGTCGCGGCTAAAGACCGTCAACTCGCCGTCGCTGGCCGGTGACATTGATTAGCCTACCTAGTTACTGTTAGCTGGACTACACAGTATGCGTATACACTACGTACCCGGGTTCATGTTAGCGACCGTGACTTAGGATATAAAACTCCCTCAACCATGGCCTGGATTGCAAGTTGTTATGTGAACATCACAAATATCTTCTATTGTGATTATCACCAAATATTTACGTGCTGCTAATCAACATTGCCCCCTATGCAGCTATACGCCTGGACGTTTGCCTTGATGGCGCTTGGAAATATGCAGGTTGCCAGCTCGCACATCATCCGTACGCCTTTTGCATCTCCGGCCGACGTCAACGACATGGACGACATCACGGCGGCTTCCCTCAGCTCCGCCCAACCTGGACTTTAGACGAGGAATTCGGTGCCAGACCACCCTCACTGTACATACAAGGTCAAAGACAGCACCATGTACATGGTATTTTCCAAGGACTTTGGCCGAAACGATGAAACATCAAGGGGTAGTTGTGGTTCCGACATGCTGCACCACCTCGGCAAAGGTACGTCGAGGCGTTGTCGAGAATCTTTAGCGACTTTATGGCAACTTATTTCCGTTCTGGAATTTCCACGCTAGACATATCGGGATCTGACAGAGATGGATGAGCAGAATGCGGTGACTGGATTGTGAGCTGGACTTGTGTTGGTACGCCTAAAGGCGAAAACTCGAGTTTCATGGAGTTTAAGGTCCCCATCATGGCTTCACATGGCAAAGAATGCGTTGAGAAAGCATTCCGGAGTGCCTCGGGTACTCAAAGGCAGCAAATACTGCAGTGTTGCCCAAGAGAAAATCTCGGCTGCCGCAAAAGCAACTGTGAGGAGTACCGGAAGACGAATCCTGGTTTGAACTGTTGATACGGCTTGGGCTCACGCCCAAGACAGACACACATCATGGACTGTGATATGGCTTCACGTAAGGCTCAAATACCAACACCTTATGCTCACGAGAGGTCTCGTATTCAAGCATCTTACAGGGGCAGATGGTCGGATTCAGTCATGCTAGCTGCGAACAATCTCGCTATTTACCACGATCTCGCCCGTGGATGAGTCACCGGCGATTCTGGGTAGTTAGAAAGACAGTACTCTAAAACGCAGGCGACCGGGATTTTACTTTCCCCACCCGTACAAATCGAAGCAAGTGATACAGTAGGGGTTATTTTATATTCCGTTTACATCGGCGCTTATATGGCACCCGAGCGGGTCTCCAAAACAAGATAGGCTCCGAGACAGAAGTACGAGAAATCAAAGTCAAGTTCCGAGTCCTGCGTTGCAGACCATGATAGGCGAAGACTTCTTGGGATTGTGGAGAAATACAACTGCAAAGAGCATTCTCAAGGGCTCGCACTCATTCCGAGCTGAGCTTTGTGGGATTGTTGGCTCGGAAGCACAACAATAGGCAGCTCGACGGCTCTCCACCGTTCAAGTTCAGTTGCTACCATCGGCAACTCTTTGCGCTCTATAGAGAGCCCTTCTGCGATATCATCGACATGTTGCCACTTCCCCTTGAGCGTTATGCAGCTAAGATCAGAGTCTTCGTCCCAGATGGGCCGAACCCTACCATCTGCCCTCGTCTTCAACTCGCCCGCTGCACCGCAAGTTATGCACCTGATTCTATTGTCGGCGCCCTGAAATTCGAACTTGAGTAGGTGACAGTAGTGGCAGCTGCCATCCTCCTCAGGGCCTAGGTATTCCGCATCGTCAAAGGGCCGCCCGATTTGACTCGCAACATTGGTTCCAATCTTGGAAGCTCGTGTCATGGCCTCCCGGTCCGTGAGAACAGCTCCGGCGTGGGCGAACCCTGGAAATACAAACATGTCGACCACTTTGCAGTGGAGTGGGTAGGTGAATTGATGTAATGATGGCATCGCAAGAGTCCACTGCTCTGGGAACTGGCCTCTTGAGCCTGCCACTGCAATAAACGCGGCGACGCGTGGTTTGATGGCCCTGGGGTCAACAACGACTTCCTTGACTGCAGCATCACCAGCTCTTTGCCTCTGATATGTGCGATGATGGTTGGACGTATCCGCGAATGGGCCGAGGATGGCATCTTGAAGTGCTTTGAGCGAGCCGGCCGGCTGGTGGGAATAAATAGGTGTGGCAATGATCAGGGCATCGGCGTCCATAATTGCCTCAAAGACAGCCTCACGGTCGTCGATATCAGCTCTCTGGCAACCTGAACCGGTGTCACTGCCATTGTTGCTCGTGTACTCATGGCTGCGGTTAGGGATGATATCCGGCTCGAATCTGAGCGGTTTGGCGTTCCTGGGAATCACCACTGAAGGCACATGGATCCAGGATGTACTTATTGAGGAATCATGCTCAACAGCTGCCAAAAGTGCTGCTTTCAAGAGTATTTCCGAATTGCCATGTATTGAGCCGTTACAGAGCCCCAGTATATGCATGTTAACATGCAATGTAGGAGTATCTATGGTAGTTCTGGCTGGTTTTAGACGATTGAAAAGTCAAGATCTGTTGCAAGTATAGTCTAAGAAGGATGATCCTGTTGGGGGTGCTCAATGCAAACGAGACAAATCCCATGAATAGTTACCAAGCCCGAGACGCGGATTTATACCCACATCGATACCCGAGCGCTGCTATTATATTGAGTGTAGTCTATCGCCCACTTGGAACCCGCCGGATGTAACACTATCGGCGCGCCGGTCGACCCCCACCATCCCGAACCCTGCAAGTATTAGTGCTTCGTCTTGTGAAGCTTTGTGTCTAGCAGCCGGCTTTTGCGGACATGTAGATGGTAATCTAGTTGGTACGGCTCATAAACAAGCACCGTGCACGCTTATTCCGAGCGCGGATTTGTGCCCTCTTGGGAGCCGGTTGGGAGTAGTAATTGGACAATGCCGGCCGCGGCAAATCAGCTCCTGGGATTGCAATAGACTGTATTATGGGCAAAGCAATTACTAGGCTTGACTTGGACAGATATCAGGCGATCGGCGATAAGAAGTATTCTCTGACTGTTCTCTCGGTGCACAGGTATGTGCCGTAAGGCCCATTAGGGGCTGCATATATCAATACAGCTGTGATGCTAAACAGTACCTCTGGCCAGGAAAATATTGTCCGGACCGCAAACATTTGGATCTATCCAATGTTCCAGAGAGCCCACAGCACATAGGAGCAAACCGAGCTCCAGACATCACATGTACCATTACAGTGACACGGCTATATTCTTTAAAAGTTCAGAAACATTATTACAAAGCCATCATCTCTTTTCTTTCGACCCAGTTATCCTTTAGAAGTTAATTATATAAGAGCTCATTATATGATGTCAAGGGGACTAGGAGGTCGGCAGGTCGGGAGGTTAAGGGCAAAGAGGTTAACGAATGCGGCAGATAATTGGGAAGTCTGAGAATGCATGACGAGTTGGGAGACTCTGGACATCGACATCGTCGTCCCGCTGGGAAACAGCATCAGCAACAGGGTTAGGGCTCGCTAGGTTTGTGCACGAAGACCTGCTTAGCCGGACCTCACTCACGTCCACGGGTTGCGGCATATCCGCCGCCAGTGTCGTCAACATTGTCCCAAACCACGGGCAAAGTACTTAATCGCTCACCTACTCCCCGTCGAGCACTCAGTCCACCTGGGACTGGTGATAACACCAGCAACAAGTTGTGAGACCCTGCTGCCGCTCACACGTCCGTATTCCCAAACCTAGCAAGAGAGAAGCTGAACAGGATGGCCTCCGGCAACGACCGCTTCAATGCCGAGGCCGCGGCGTGGGACTCGAACCCGGACGTGCGCCGCGCATCCGACTCTGCGCTGCAGGCCTTGTTGGCCGCACACCCTCTTCTCTCGCAGGCCAATAAAGACGGAGGCGGCAGCATCAGCTCGGGAGGTCTCGAGGTCCTCGAGATTGGGTGTGGTACGGGGCTGCTCTCCGTGCCTCTGGCGCCATACGTGAGGAGCATCCTGGCCATCGACGCCGCGGGTGGCATGATCGATGCCCTCAAGTTAAAGCTCCGGGGCGGCCTTGATGGTGGCGAAGGTGAGGCGGCGAGCAGAGCGATACAGCCGCTGTGCATCCTCCTTGAAGACCCCGAGGACTCGCGCATGCCTCCAGGTGGGCCGGACGGGAAACGACAAAAGTTCGACCTTGTCATCAGCCATCTGGTCCTTCACCATATCCCCGAACTGAGACCCCTTCTGGCCACCATGTACGGCTGCCTCAAGCCCGGCGGACAGATCGCGTTGACCGATTTTGAGGATTTCGGCCCCGAGGCACGCAAGTTTCACCCAGAGGCCAAGATGTTCGGCGTGGAAAGGCATGGGATCAATGCGAGTTGGCTCGCGGGCTTGATGAAGGAGGTGGGCTTCAAGGACGTGGATGTCAGTGTTGCTTGGACGATGGAGAAGGAGGTCGAAAGATACCCCGGCGAGTGGGGGCAAGAGAAGCCACAAGGAGTTGACCTGGCCAAGATGGACTTTCCTTTCCTGTTATGTCGCGGGGTAAGGAAGGCGTAATACATGGCCTCTTGGTCGTGGATATGTCACAAATACGGACTGGTAATTTACATATCCATGTATGCAATGCAGTCTACGGGATGATTAGCACAGAACACGAGCCAAAACTCTGTTGCAGACCGTAAAACTCGGACTCGTCTCCAAACTTTCAGAGACAGGAACCTAACGGGCTTAGCTGCTCGTCCTTATCAAACTCCTTCTTGTCGGCCACAGCTGCGTCAACATTGGGCTGGCCCAAGTACTGGTGGTCAGGAAACACAAAACGTTCTGCCATCAACCCTAAACAACAAACTCGACCTTCAGACAGGAGAGAAACGCGATCTGCTTGGAAGCGACTAAGATGAGGCCTTAAGCATGCCATAACTGCATGTTGGCTCACGTTGATTTCCATTGCAAGACTGCTCAACGGGCCTGGGAGTATGAGGAAGCGTTGCACGAGTCCCGTAGTACACCGGAAGCTGGATCCGACTGCCCCAGAGCCCGTTGTGAACGAGCCTGTAGCAACAGAATCTGTGTCAACAAAAAAAGAGATGCTGGCAGTGCACTGTTTTTCCATCGCATGATTCTGGTACGGGTTGAGTGCCGGAGATATTATGAGTGCATCGAGAGGCTCCGTGCTTCAAGACTCTCAAACGGGCGAAAATGTGTATCAATGCGAATGGAGCACTTTAGTATGCTGAGGCTGCATGTGTGGTGGGATCCTTGAGCTGATGCCACAATGGCGCAAGGTAGGTTACGCGGGCACAAGTGTCAGAGGAGTGTCAACTATTAACATTTGCCAGTAACTCCATGCGTATGAGTGCTTGTGTACGAGTGACAGCATCAGACAAATCAAGAACTAAACCCCCATCCTTCTTAGGTCGCGCTCAGTGTGCAGCAGAATAAACAAGGCAGATGGGCCGAGAGGCGACATCGACCGTTCTACTCCAACAGGCGCCACGCCCAAGTTGAGAGGCCATGCATGTACCTAACACATCAAATAAACCATTGGCTCAAGGGTATCCTCAGAACGGACAACCAGAACGGACTACCGGCCACATCAGTCCCGTGCTTCTGCTTCGCTCGCTCGCTCGCCTCCACCAATATCGCCCCCTATCCTATCCGCCGGCTCCGACACAGCACGCCGTTGTTTGGCCTGCTGTGTCGATGGGTCGGAACAGCTGCTCTGCTCCCGGCTGGCGTCCTACGCTGCCTGTGCAGCAGGAGGCTGTTTCCTCCCCCGGCGGCCAAGCAGGGTGGCACCATCGAGGCTCAGCTCGAAGGCGCCCTTCTGTCGGTTGCGATCCTTGACCTGCTGCCTCGCCGCGGCGGTCACGGCTGCCGAGTGTTGTCCGTAGCCCTTGGAATCTGGCACCCGCCTCTCGCGCTCCCTGCCGCGTTGCTGCTCGCTTGCGCTTATCTGGGTGTTGCGCATGCTCTGCTCGAGTGCCTGGGTGCCCTCCTGGCCCGCATTGGGCGCAGCGGCAGCATCGACGTCGGGCATCTCGTCGTCCTCGTCAGACTCATTCAGCCCGGCCAGGCGGGACGCCCCAGCAGCCTTGGCGCCGATCTGCTTCCGGCGGGCGTTCTCTTCCTCTTGTCGGTGTACGGCGTATGTGACATCGAAGACCTCGCGAAGGTTGACAGCGCCAGGCGAACGGAAGTCGTAGCGCTTGTCGCCGTCCTTGAACTTGGACCCGTCAAAGGCGCGCAACACGCCGTCCGAGGAGACATTGGGTTTCTTCTGGATGCCCGGAGTCTCGCTGTCCTTGATCCACGGGTGTGCGAGGAACTCGGTGATGGTATACCGCTTCTCGGGGTCGACGGTCAACAGGTGGGTGATGAGGTCCTTGGCAGACGAGGAGATGTCATCCCACCAGGGCGAGAGGAAGGTGTACTGGCCCTTGGCCACCTTCTCCGTGAGCACCTCTATGCTCTCGTCGTAGAAAGGTGGGAAGCCGCACAGCAGCGTGTACAGGACGCAACCCAGGGCCCACATGTCAACCGACTTGGAGTATCTCTCGTCCTTGACGATCTCGGGGGCCGTGTAGCCGACCGTGCCACACGGCGTCATGGTCTGGTTGTCCCAGACAATCTTGGACAGGCCAAAATCGGCAATCTTGATCTGACCAATGCCACCGGCACCGACGCCCCTGATGAAGTCGCCCTCGTCGACCTTGTCCTCATCGCCGGGCTGTTTTGGCTTTGGGTGCTTAGATGGGAGGAAGGGGATCGGGCTGAAGAGGATGTTTTCCGGCTTGATGTCACTGTTGACCATTAGATGTCAGCAAACAGCTCAGTTCCAGGGGGGCAGGCCAGCCCATCCTAGTTAGTGCTGCACGGCTGCGTCAAGGTGCGCGTAGGTTCTTGTGTTGACAAAGACGAAAGCGGTGATATGACGTCAGTGGTCTCACGGGTTGGAATTGACGGGTGCACATCAATGACCAATGACATAAACAACAGCACACAGAGTAGCGTCGCCGGGCGTGGAGAGCAGATAGGTGACGACGAGCCCGCAGTAAATGACAGTGAAACGCATGTTGGGGGCCAGGGGCAGGGACAGGGGGGGGGGGGAAGGCACATGGAATGAGAGGTTGTTACTGACCGGTGAACGACGCCTCTGACCTCGTGGAGGTACTCCAGGGCCCTGGCCACCTGGACGATGACGTGCCTCGACAGCTCCTCGCTGAAGTAGGTGAGCCGGACGATCTGGTGGAACAGCTCGCCTCCCGGTGCCAGCTCGAGGATGATGTAGTAGTACTGTTTCGATTCGGAGAAGTCGATCAGGTTGATGATGTTGGGGTGGTCGAGCTGGCGCATGATCTGGACCTCTTTCAAGATGTTTGCTCTCTGCGGCCGGTGTCAGCACGATCATGGAACATTAATGCGGGTGGCGCCGGCGGCTCTTTGTTTGGCGACACTATTGTCGAAGGTCCGCAACACACTCGTGTGGGCAAGAAGCAGTGAGAGGCGCCGTGCAATAAACGAGATGTGCGCATTCGAATTCGAGAAAAAGTCAACGGAACGATAGAAAATAGTAAAAGCTTTCTCGCACCTCTGCGGCTTTTGGAGCCTTTGGTTTGAAGTCCGGATGGAGATGTTTGTTTCCCTAATATCCCCCGCGTTGGCCAAAGGAACAAGATTTCAAGGAAATCACGACATATCAAATCATGGGAGAAACAACACAAAGGGGGACAGAGGAAATGGACGGTCGTGGCAACCGCCAACGCGAGGCGTCACCTTACCTGCATGCTGTTCATCTCGTACTTGCGGACGACCTTGATGGCGACCTCGCCGGCGTCCCCCTCGAGGTCCCTGGCGCGGTAGACGTTGCTGAAGGCGCCGTCGCCCATCTTCTCCAGGAGCTCCCACCGGTCCAGGCCCGAGTACCTGGGGAATTTGCTCCGGCTCGCGTTCTCCTCGGCGACCAGCTTGGCGACGTCGTCGATACGCTTACCCTTGCCCGTGCCTGCGCCGCCCTGGTTCAGAACCTGCTTCTCCTGCTCGTGGGCGGCGGCGATGCCGTCAGCGCGGGCGGCGCGGTTCACCTCATCGGCCGGGGCGGTCGAGTAGGCGTCGGGGATCGGCTGGGCATTGCCAGGCGGAGGCACGGCGTAACCGGGTTCTGACTGGGCCATGGCCTTGTTGGGCACGGGCACTGGCACGGGTTGCGATAGAGGCGGCGACTGGTCGTTTTTCCTCTGGGCCTCGTCGGTGTTTGACGTCCGAGCTTGCTTGCCTGCGGGAGCGGATCAGTTGGTGTCATTTGTCGGGGCGGCCAGTTGTGGTGTTGGAGGTGGATAGATGACGCGATAGAGGACGCGACAGAAGGGACCTGGGCCATTGGTGACTGAGGTGGATGGGGGAAGTATGTGGGAGGAGGAGAGAAGGTAGGAGAAGTGGCAGGTGGTATCGGTGGGTCAAGGAGGAGCTGCGCATGTGCAGGGCAGTGGAGAGCAGCTTGAAAGACAAGAGGCGAGGGGCGGTTGTGAGGAATGTAGGGAAGGAACATAGCATACCATGGCGGATAAAGTTCTTGAGTTGCTGTATTGTAGACATGTTGACCGATGATATAACCCGTGTTTTTGGGTCTGTAGATTGCAGAGAGATCGGATCAGTCCCAATCGGGGTTGCAACAAGCAAGCGAGCAAGCACACACTCTTTCACACTCTCACACACTCACACACTCACACACGTTTTCTCTTTCTTTCTTCTCCTCTCTCCCTCGCGTATTATGCTTACTGGACAGGTTTGATTCCAGGGGTAGCAGCTGCAGAGCAGGGTGCAGAGCAGGGTGCAGAGCAGGGCTGACAGCAAGAATAGTCCTCCCTAGTCGGGGCCTGATTCACGACGTCCTGGCAACGTGTGGGGGGTTGCTTAGAAATCGGCGGGCTTGAACTGCTGCTGCTAAGTGCCTCGTCCTTTGTTTCTCCAACGCAGGCCCTGGCTCACGGGTGGGCGGAGGAGGGGGGAGGGCGAGGGCGCCTTAAACCGGGCAGTGCCGAGAAAATGGTCGGGAACGAGTCTCGCCTGAGCCGGCCAGGTCAGGCAAGGTCAAAGGTCCGGGTCCAGGTCAGGCGGGCAGCAGGAGGGTGGTATCTGGGACTGGTTGTCGCTGGATGGTTGCCGGATGATGCTGGAGGGAAGAAGGAGAATCCCTGGATGATCTGATCTATAGCAGCACCTTTGGGCAAGAACGAGTGCGAAGGAGCGCAAGGGAGGCCAAGTTTAGAAGCTTGTTTATCGGCTGCTGCTTCTGACGGCCGATCCAAGTCTCAGTGGTGACGTTGACTCTGCTGCGGTGCCAGTGACGATGGAGGGTGAGGGGTTGATTGCCCTTTGCCTTGGGAATTTCTTGAGGCGCAGAACCCACGGCCAAGTCGATCGGGAGTTGGCTGGTGCAGCAAGGGCGGGCGGGAGGATTGGTTGGCGATGCGCGATCCGGCTGTAGCGACAAGTCTGGAAAGGACGACAACGGGTGGCCCCAGACGGAGACGGGCACTGAGGAGGAGTGGTACGGGAGTAGATACGGAGTACTCTGTACGGGGTATAGGGTATGGGTATAGGTGTAGATGTAGGTATAGGTATAAGGGTATTGGGTTGGTGGTTGGTGGTTGGTTGTCTATCCGAGGCTCCCTCTCGAGGCGACTGGGAAAAACTGGGTGGGCTGCAGGACGATGAGGGCAGAGTTGTCACGACTTGCAGGCGCAGCAGAGGAGAGACCAGAAGTGGTGATGATGGAATATTTCGGGGCCGGGAAGGGTATCACTGCAAGGTAAGAGGGACTGGGGGAAAAAAAGAAGGCCAAGGCAAGGTAAGTAAGTGCAAGGCAAAGGAAGAGACGAGACAGGACATGAGGCAGGGAGAGGCAGAGACAGCAGAGAGCAGCAGAGAGCAGGCAGAGAGGGAGAGAGAGGGCGGGAGCTGGCTGCAGGGTTGAGGCCCACGTTTTCGGCAGCAGCAGCATCAGGTATGAGGTAAGTGGCCAGTCCCAACTGCGGTAACAGGTAGGCTACGTCAGGGAGAGGTGGCAGGCCGGGCAGGCTGGCTGGCTGGACAAGGCAAAAAGCAAGGTCTAGCAGATTGCAGTGTCGCAAGCGGGCAGGGCATGCGAGGCAGGGTACCTAGGTGAGGTAGGTGAGGTAGGGTACCTGGCAGGTAAGGCTTAGGGTGTGGGCAGGCCCAGCGATGACGAAGTGTCTCTAACAGTGAGGACTCCCGTCTTCCGTATTCCGTACAGGCCCGATGGCCGACTGCCCGAATACCTACCTAGGTACCCTGTCAGCCTGTCTGATCCCCCAGGTCTACTCTCTACTGTCTACATCCTACGGTATAGAGAGTGCAAAAGTCCAGACTGATTTGCATCACAGCTTCCTCGACCTCGGGACACACAGGCCAATGCATGCATGTAGGCTGGAGCTGGGGCTGGGTTGGACCAGACCCGACTGGGCTGGGCTGGGCTGGATTGGACCGGCCCAGGCCTGGCTCACCTATTTTCCTGAACAATTCCAACACTACCAGCAGCAGCAGCAGCAGCAGAGACAGGAGGAAACGCTCTCCAGGTACACAGAATCTACTGTCTATGGCTGACACATTGGCTTGCCCGCTGGTCTGTCCTACCCTTCTCTTTCTTTTTCTTTCTGTAGCTCCATGTCCCCACTCCTCGACTGTCCATGTGTGTGTGTGTATTGTATGTATGTGTGTATATATATGTGTGTGTGTATACGCGTGCGTGTGTTACTTGGACCACCTGTTGATCAAAGCCTGTGTTGATCTGGACCGCCAGTCCTGACTACCTTACCGCTCCCGCTACGTGACTAACCTGGGGCGTCACAGCAGCTAACCCATCGGAGCTGGGTTGCGAGGGGCGCACGTCGGGCGGTGTCGGTCGATTGGCCGGGTTTGAGCTCTAGAGGAACCGCAGGTTGGTCGTCACGCCGATCAGCTAGCCCGGATGGGGAGAGCCGCCTGGCTCGGGCGCTGCTGCTGCTTGATGCGGTATGATGCGGTGCGATGCCGCGCTGGTGCACGAGTGCCGGTGGTGCTTTTTTCGCTGGCGCTGGCGCTGGCGCTGACGCTGACGCTGACGATGCCGCGCCGGGGACGCTGGAGCTACCGGGCCTGTCGGAGCGTATGCGCCGGCGGGTGGGCTGTCGCGAGGTAGTCGGCAGAACGGTACTGTTTGACAGGGTTGCCAGCAGCCGTAACTTTGACTGGAGGATCGACGCGGGGGGTTGTGGGATGGAACGGAATGGACCAGTCGCTGCCGTTCTTTCTTGTGGCAGATGCCGTTCGTTCTCGACGACCATGTAGGAAGATATCTACAGTAGTCCACTTGTCTTGGGTGAGGAGCGCAATTACTGTGCAGCCAGATCCTCACAACCACAGGGGGGGCTTACTCGAACGACGGGGAAGATGTCCAAGGACGAAACGCTGGACTTGTCGCGAAAAGTGGACACAGGCTGGGCGTTGTGCCTGTCGCTGTCGCTGTCGCTGATGTCGCGCATCGTAGAAAAGTCGGCTATCGTCGCCATGTGCCTGGGCAGGCTCAGGGGTGCCATGAGCATCGCATAGTGCGCGTGGTCTTTTGGTGGTCTTGGGTGGTCTTCGCCAGAGTCTTGCTCCTGTTTTTTTTGTTTATTTTATTTTTTTTTGGCCCGCCAGGGACCCAATCCTCCCTTGCAGGCTGCCCTTTGGTGCGGTTGCGGCGACGGGGTCCACTGAATGAGGGCTGGGGTCAGAGGTGGGCAGGTGGGCAGGCGGGGTGGAGGGGGAATTCGGGCAGGGGCAGGTGAACAGAGAGTGGGGCCACGTCGGATGACGTAGCGACCGGCGTCATTCTGCACGGACCTGGAAAACAGCCCACCCTGCTTGGAATATCTCAGGAAGGAACAAAGGACGGACGAACGAACGAACAATCAACGTCCAAGCACGCAGATTACTCCTCATGTGTTTCATCATAGCATGGGCATGCATTTTCATCGTCACATGACGTCTGACATGGTCATGGAAGAAGTGGACCGTCTATCCGTATATACTTGTGTGTCTACATGACAACAGTAGATCTCTGCGAATCCCCTCTTGATCTCTGCTCTGGTCTATGGGTATCCTATGCCCTCAGATGTATTCCATCATGCTGCTATCCAAGTGTCCTGCAAGAACCGCGCTTCCCGCGCTGCCATCCTCTTGACCCATGGACTGACCACTACCACCACCCTTGTACCTTGACCATGCACCTTGGCCATGGATGAGGATTTTTTGCAGTCGGGCCTGGACAGACCGCCTCGACTCGATGCCCGCACACTATCTCTCCTCTGTTCATGATGCCTTGTCCACAGGCTCGGGACAGGACTGCGGCTATTTACTTTCGTAGGCAGGGGAGCATTCAAGGCGGCATGAGCAACTAACTATCAGGACAATAATCAATTCCTGGGGGAGGCGGAGGGGAGGCGGAGAGGCACCAAGTTTCCCAGGTCGGTCGACAAGACAGACTAACGGACTGTACTCGATTGGGGTCCCGCATTCTGTTCCCTGCCAAGGTGGAGCAAATCGAGGAACGGCGGGTGCACACGGAGCCGGGGCTCAAGGACCGTGGCCGACCACCCCGGACACGACACCACCCGCATCCGGCCACCCGGGGCGACCCCGCACCCTACCCTCCCTCCCACCCCACCTTGCAGCTTGCATCCCTCCATGCCCTCGTGGCTGCCCAATTCCCTCCCCCCCCGCCCGACTTGATGCCGTCCCCCGACCTCCGTCCCCAAAAAGTTGGACCCCGAAAGCTTCAGGGTGTCATTGTGCCAGCTTCGGCGTGGGGTTTCACCTTCCGGGACCCTGATTTCCTTTTGATCTTGCCTCGCCTACACTCTGTATTATTACATGGTATGTACACGTGTAGTTCGTATGCTAGACTATATTTGTACAACAACCTAATACTTACTTGCGTCCCGCCCAGCTCAATCTGGCCCATCCGCCGTAAAAGCCAACAGACGCCTGGGTGCTTGATTCCATTACGTGTAGAGGCAAGCTGAGGTCAGGATTCGGAGACCACGGCCGAGGGGGCAGCAACACGGTGCCTAACACCTGTAGGCCTGGAGCATGGGCTGCATAAAAGTCATAAGACATGTCTGGGGGTTCCAACTCAGCTGCATTTGAGGTATGGCCGGCCCCAAACTCAGCGAAATTGGACCCGGTCATACACAGTGCGGTGTAGATACCCTTCTCGGGAATATCCTCCTACAACTTTGAAGACCGACCACCTGTGAAACGCAATTCCAGGGGCCCATGGATGACGGGGGAACAGCCTCGCAGCCTGATAGCGCCGCCAGAGTACACAATCTCGCGCACATAGCACATCCCATGAGGCAGATACGTGCTTGGGGAGGTAACCCAGTCCCTGCCAGCACAAATTCGACTGAGACAGGAGCTGCAAGGCCTGCATCTAGGCTGCGTCCATACATTGTGCCATGTAAAGTAGTTGTTTCCCGTGGTGTAATGGCACAACGTGCCTAGACTCACCCACGGTATCCTAAAGTTGACAGAGTGAACCACTTGGGCAGTATCTGCTGCACAACCTCCTATGGGGTACCCTGCTATGAGATAACCGCCTATTGGATAACCTCCTATGGTAAAGCTTCTTATTGGATAACCTCTTATAGGTAATAGGGTAGAAAGAAATCGTTGAATGGTTGGCGGGGAGGGCGGTTGAGGGGATGGGTTTGTGCAACGTAAAGGAGGGTGAGTTGGGTGTAATTATCTCATCAAAGATAGCCCACCACGGCATGGCCAAATGTTCCTATGAGACTGGATAGTGTGACAAGTCGGTCGTGCTACATGTGTGGTGGTGTATCTACATATGTACTACCCACAACTACCCACTACTAGCCACCCACCCACCTCGTTGGCCCCTAGTCCTTCCATCGGCCTCTCTCAGCCAGTGCTGTGGGGAACAAGACAAGGCAGATGCTGCGGGCACCGAATGGCCTCCACTTATACGCCATGTGTGCATGTCTACTCTCGTCAACGCGCATTATGCATCGCCGTAAAATCAAGTGCGGGCCACTATGTTCGTGCAACTGACACTGTTCAGCTCGTCCATGAATCCCTCCACGATACAAGCTGGTCACTCACTCACTGGTGGAACGTTATTGTGGCCGACAACCGTTCTGGCACTAGGTAGGGTTGCGCTTCACACCGTAGTCAGTGTGACCGTCAACACCATCCCCCTGTCCCCGCACGTTACGATCCGAATTATTTCCAGATGCGGTTCGCTTCCAGACTGAGCCCAAGTCGTCTTCGCCCTGATTGGCCTCTACAACGAGGTCGAGACTCCCACCATCTAGGTACAGCATGATCCAGACATGGCTCTACGGACCTGGCTTCACCGTCCCATCAGCCACAGAGATGCCCTAATAAACAACTCCCTCCACAATAACCATGGATCGCAATCGGCCCTAGCGCCTACTACGGAATTCCATCCTCCATTTACCAGGATCGAGGTCCTTGATATACTAATATCTATAGTCTCCACGCCCCGTCGCTTCATGTCCCATCTGCCAATATGCATCACCGACCTCAAATGCTCTGCCTCAAACCCGATTAGACGTTTCCGCGTCGTCTAACTGCGTCTCCTGGCGACAGGTTTGAAACAGTTCAAACTCGTGCACAGCACTGCGGCAACCATGGCTGTACCACCTCCCTCTTCGTCTGTCCCCTCCAGGTCTCTCACGAGCCTCACCAGCCGAGGCTTGGGCGCATTGCTCATCGCTTGCGTACTGGCTTATGTCTCCAGCCTCACCATCTTTTCAGGCCTAGTCTCTTTTGTTCCTGACTTTCGTCTGCCCCTCTGCAAGTTTCCCATCCCACTCATATCAACCTTGTGTCCCGTGATCAAGGACGCCGCCTTTGTCTGTGAACCAGGAACATATCGCACGCAGATCGTGTCCCTCGACCCACTCCTAATCTACATCCATTCTTTTCTGCGTCCTGCCGAAATCGAATCCCTCCTTGGTACCGCTGACCCCCTCTTCAAGCCTTCCACGGTAACCAAAAGTGGCCGCAAGGTGGGCTCCACTGAACGTACTTCGAGCACTGCAGGCCTACCTCTTGAAGACCCTGCTGTACAGTGCGTTCTAGATCGAGCATCTCACTTTATGGGGGGAGTAATGCGACAAGGTGTGGACGAGATCGGACCTCCACAGCTTGTGCGCTATACCGCCGGCCAAAAGTTCAACATCCACCACGACTGGTATGACGCGCCACAATGGGCATATGACGGGTCAAACAGACAGTTCAACAGGGTCGCCAGCTTCTTCGCCATCTTACAGGACAACTGCTCCGATGGAGAGACGTATTTCCCCTACATCGGACCACAAGCCGGGGACGAGGGCCTGGTAGTCGAACGCCGAAGCCGTGAGCCGAGGAACTGGACCCAGTCCGACCCGGTGTGGAGGGACCACGAGGGCGGTGGGTTGGCTTTTAGGCCCATCAAGGGAAATGCGCTCTTCTGGCTGAACCTACACAGCGACGGCACAGGCCACGAGAAGACGCTGCATGCGGGTCTTCCGGTTGGAAAGGGTGTCAAGACTGCGATGAACATTTGGCCCCGGCAATTCTATGCAGTCGATTGATATGTGCTGTTTGCTCGGCGGTTCGGGGCTCGCAGGACACGTCTTTGGCATTCCTCAATGCCCTTCTCAGTGCCGAGGAAAGCCAGCCTCGTTGGCATTTGGAGCTCATGCAAGATTGTCTTGAATTGAGTAATGTTATTATATCTATATAGTTTGATAGTAGAGAGTGAAAGAGTCTATTTAATACTAATAAGAAGACAAAGGGTTTTTACTATAACTAACAAGAGGATTGGTACTGGAAATAACAATGTTATACTAGGGGACCTGATATATAACATTGCGGGACTCAATATGCTGTTTATTGTGTGCGAGAAGGGGGCATATTATGAATTGATCTCTCCTACCATTGTTATCGGGGCCATGCATCGAGAGATGTGGCCAGAGGATGAAAATGAAATCGTGCCCTGGGAGATCATTTGAAAAGGTACAAGCGGCAGGTTGGCTTAGTGCAAATTGAAACAGCTTGATACATTCATGGAATTTCGAGGCAAGAAGCGTTACGGATCCATGCAATTTTTTTTTTTTTTGATTGCGCAAGCGAGTCACGATCTTTATGTCAACTTCGGAAAATCTTCTTGATGTTGGCAAAAACGGCCCGAGGTCATTTTGTGCTTTTCCAGGACCTTGACGCTGAGCATATACGAAAATGTGAATGCAGAAGTCGTGCCCCGGCGGCCGCCCCGTGCCTAGCAAAAAAAAAAAAAAAAAAAAAAAAAAAAAAAAAAAAAAAAAACAGAAAAAAAAAACTGGATCATAACTTCATATGCCAGCCTCCCAACTGCGTAACTCTACATCGTATTCCTTTGAATAATCCCCAAATACCCTAAACAACCGATGAATCATATGTTGATACCGCCTAGTCCACCTGAATCTCTCGTACAAAGATTTGGTGTACTCCCAATACTCGGGATAGTATCCTGCCATCTCCCAATCCACGATCCCTGTGACCCTCCAGCCCAGGCTACCGTCCTGCTGGACCGCTTTGTCAACGAGAATATTCCTTGGGTTCAGATCCGCATGTGTGAAAAATATGCGGTGTCCCGTACGGGCCGGGTCGTCGGGGTTGCGCAGCATCTTGTTGAAGTCGGCCTCGTGGGCGAACGGCCCGATAGGCCTTCCGAGCCTCACACGCCCATCTCTGCACGCGCCGCCCAGGGTGTCGCATATGGCATTCCGGGTGCTGGTGGCCTTGGGGATGGCCCGCAGCTGCGTGATGTGGGCTTGCAACTGGGCTGTGACCTGAGCGGCATCGTTGTCGGAAAGGACCTGGTTACAGCGTGACAGCGGCACACCGGGGATGCGGCTCATGAGGAGAAAGCCTTCCTCATAAACAGGATCGTCTGCGGGAGCCGTGACCAAGTCCAGCGGCTTCGGGACCGGGACCGAGGTATACCGTCGAACCATACGGATCGCGTTGACTTCGTTGCGAAGGGAATCTACGTCCAGCGTGCGCTTGAGGTAGAGTCCAAAGGGGAGTCTCTGAACAGTTTCGCTGTCGGGGTCGATGAAGCGCCGCGCAGCCCGTCGCAGCGTCCTGTAAGCCAGTATGCGGACCTGCGCCGGGAGAACGAGCCAGGAGGCAAGGCCCGCGTTGGAAAAGGGTTGCATGAGGGAACTAATCCCTGACCAAAGCCCGGAAGTAGCTGCTACCAGTCTTTGTCTGGTTTTGGAATCGTCGGACGCGGGCGGGCCTGGTGGAGAGGTGCCGTGTAGCGAGAACTTGTCGGAAAGCTCGATAAGCTGCACGCTCTTGCAAAGGCGTGCATGAGTGCCCACGAAGCGTGGATCTACCGTTAGGATCCCAGCCCGGGAGTGGTCGCCAAGAAGTGAATGGGAGCCATATAGTCGAACAGGATCCTCGGGTCCGATAGGAACTTGGAGAACGTGGAACTTTTCCGTTGAGGGTCGGAATCTGTCCAGCTTGATAACTCCGCGAGAAAAGGCACGTGCTGCCGACTTGGTAACGAGCCAGTGGGTGAAGTAGGGGCTGCAGCGAGGGTGCTGGGAGTGTGAAAGCCACCAGTCACGGTAGGGAGGGCCGAAGAAGGCACCGAGCATATCGAATATGGTATCCCTGCCCGGCTCTGCGGCCCAGCGGGATGGCACAGGGAGGATGGGCTCGATAACGAGCGGGTCCCAAAGGTGGCCAGGACTTCCAGTAATGCAGCATCTGGATCCATCGCGGCGGATGATAGCCTGCCGTTCCACAGGATCTGGCGCACGCGGAGGACTGCCATACTTTGAGACTTGGATGGCGGGTGAAGCGGTTAGCACAGCCCGGTTTAATTGGTAAGCGGAGGCAGGAAACCCACTGGATTCCACAATATAGGTCCAGTCGTCAATCAGGGAGAGTACATGGGCTTGTACATTGTTGCTGCAGCCGGCGCCGCACCTTTCCAACACAAATTCGGCAGCTGAGGTTGGGTCTAGAGCGTCAGTGACAAAGGACTTCAGTAGTGCGCCTGAGGGGTGCGGCAGCTCGACGCTCTCGATGAGTGATAATGCCTCGTTTATCTCTGAATAGATGGTGGTGCTGGTGCCCTCCATATTCAAGGAACGGGGACTTGGACGCCGAAAAAGACGGAGATGGCGACAGCCACGTGGGTTTCAAGCGTAATTGAGAAATTGCTTCAGGTTCAGGCCTTGGCCTGTGGTATGGGGGATGGCAAGGGGCTGTTGAGACGTTGCTTGGGTCGAATTGTGCCCCAACTGATGTGGATTTTGCGAGCAGGCTGGCCTCTCCTCTTAAGGAAGAAATGAAAGAGCCCCAGCCACCAGCCTTGACTGCCGTCCAACAAAGAAAAACCACCCTGTGTTGGTGGCTAGCCGATGGCTACCGTAGTGGAGAGCTGGGGTATGCTACTGAAACCAAGACAACACCGTGCGACAGGGGCATGTATGCCCCGTGTCAGTTCTTCACTGCTCAAATGATGAGTCATGACAAAAGACTGCCACTGCAAGCCTAGAGAATATCTCAAGGTTATTGATTATTCATTTGTGGTCTGTTGGTGTGGCTTGGTGGCTTGGTTTCTAGAGGCTGTATCGCTTTTACCCTGCCACACTGTCAGCCAGCCGACCCAGCACAGTACGACAAAGCGAGGCTACAAAAGGTGAGACACCATCGTCTGTACAAAGGGGCCCTGAACTAGTGAAAACAAAGACGACTGCTGCCCCAATTTCCCACTTGGCTGTTGGCATGGGTCATGAAAGAAGGCCGCCCCTGCCTGGCCACAATTGTTGTCTCTGCCAACTTGTCGATTTCGTTTTGAATTTAACTCTCAACAAAGGTTTGCAAAACAGAGAAAAAAACAAAGACGAGAAAAGAAACAACCCACTGGGCCAAGCTGTAGTACCAGCCAAGCGTCGTTTCAGAGTTGCCTACTGGCATTGATTCTAGGTTTCCGCCCGGGGGGGGGGGGGATTGGAGGGCATCACGACCCCTCAGCCACAGCACTTGAGCAGAAGCCCTTGTTTTCTCAGTACAAACACCGAGATTCCAGTTAGACACGATGGGTATAAAAAAGCGACGATGCGTCTTTTTCAGTCATGTAGAAACAGAAGAGAATATCTACCACTCTACCGTCTTCCTTTCTATCTGCTCTTTCGCAACTCTATTGCAGCTGGCTCTGCAAGTTATCATTATCCTGATTCTTTGGTCTCATCCACGAATACCTATTCACTCGCAATATTACTCTAGCTAACTGCTCACATTCACGACCATTAATCCACCCCTACCAGTCAAATATGTGTCTCAACCCTAACAGCCTATACATTATCCTCTTCTACCTTCGCCCCACTCCGGAGCCTAAATATGTGTGTTTTCTTCACGAAAGAGTCAGTTTTGGTCTCTTCACTAATTGCTATACAGCATTGGGGGCTTCTTCTCACCGGCTCCACGCCTCCCACTGGAAAGTTTTACCATGCAACAGACGAAGGCAGAAACGCCTTGGACCTTGTCAGGGAAAGCTACCCCACAGATAGTGGTATGCTGCAGTCCAGGATGGTGGTAGCTGCCCTTTACATTGGCCAGGTGTCCGAGGCCAGACTCGAGTGGGCGAGCCAAGATGCTGTAACATACCTTATGGAACGGAGGCACCTACCAAGGGGTGAGCCGCAGTGGACGTGCCGTATATGGGTCAAGACTGTCCTGGCAAAGGTCGCCGAAGATAACCAGAGCAAGACACTGACCGAAGACCTCGGTAAGTTCGCGGCGATGCATCTTGCTATGGGTTCTCAAGTAGACATGGAAGCTGCTGACGCCAGAAACTCTAGCCAGAATTGAGCTTGCCGCCCTGGCTACTGCAGACAAACACAGGAGCACCATGGGCAATGCAGTAAAGTACAACGACGACAGCTGGCTGGAAAATACAACTAGAGCCATTGTTGGGAGCAAATAGACGCGACAGGGCCGTTCCAATGGACATCAAGTCAACCGGAGGGGCCTGAAGGGGGTGCCTGAACAAAGCCCATGCGAGGCACCGAATGCCACAGCGCAGGTTGTCGTTCAGACCGCCTTAGGAAGAGATTGCAGGATGGGTGGCTGGTAGAACGTGAAATATTAGACTAACAAATACGTTGGATGGAATTCTTTGGAAAGAGGGGGCGGGAGTTAATTTGAAGCTGGCCAAGGACCTGAAGTACGTGTATGAATAGGATGGGCCCTGGTGGTCTTTGTGATGGATAGGTCTCAAGGAACTTAGAACACTCTTTTCCTTCGCTTTTACTTGAAACAAATGAATTCCTCTATCCATTAAGAGATAACTTGGAGAGGCAAGTTTTTTGTTTAATTGACGACATGCTACATTAACAATGGTCCAGCAGGTTTCAGTTGACATGGTGTTGGATTTCTGGCTTATTTAGTTATCTAGTTATCTAGATTCCGATCCCTAGAGACACTCATCACTTTCGTCTTCACCGCGTTAAATTTTATAAAATTGTCTGCACCCGATTGCGCTAATTCTACCCCTACAAAGGACCACCGGTTGGTCCAGATCATGATGATAGGAGTCACACGGGCTCATTTGCCCGCTGGCACATCTTCTAATCTGTGCGTAGAGCAGTTACAGGTCCAGCACTTGTAATATTAGGTGGTTTCGTTTTTAATCCATATACATACGCTTCTTAAGCAGTATATAGGCGGTCCCTTCATATAGTGGTAAACACTTAAACACCAATTATGATGTTGCAGCTTCTCATATCCCACGGTCTCGGGTTACCACGATACCTGCACAGCAGCATTTACGTCTGGTATGACAAATACTCAGCTAGTACGTTTTTTCATCTGATACAGGGGAAAAAATCTGGAGCTTAGCTTACTTCTGTTACATTTGTTGGAGCTGATCTGTTTTGCAAGTGCTCAAAACTGTAGCTGCTCTGTAAAATAGTGTAGGGCAGAGGGACGGCAATAAATACTCTCCTAAACATGATGGCAGAGGCTTCTTACTGTCATTCCCTGCTGAAGACACTCTGCATATGGACTACGGCTGTACTTTTCTAGCGTAGCGGACAGTTTGTACCCGACAAAGTACCTGGGCATATTTCGGCATCCGCACTCGAGAGCATTGAACTTGGTCATTCATGCCGTATTACGACGACTCGGGGATGTTATTGAATAAAAGACCTAACTATCCAACTTTCCCCCGAACTCTGTACACTGCAGACCAGAACTAATCAGGCAGCCGTGTTTTGCCATCTTCAAGAGTGCGTCCTTGTCACTGAACTCAACCACCTTGTTGACCTTGGATCCATCCTCGTTGAAGTACAGGAACCAAGCGAACTCGGCGGGGTACGACTCTCCCCTGACAGGGTGCACCTCCGCGACGGACGTAAACGAGGCCCGGCGGGTCTCGGCATCGATGACCAGATTCGAAATGATGTTGTTTCTGAATTTCAACACCTTGATATCCTTCGCAAATGCCTCCTGGTACTTGGTCGTGTCGAAGAAAAAGGTCGCCGGTAGGCCAAACGCCAGGGGAACGGACTTGGGGAGCAGGTACCGGGCGCAGTCCTCTGTAACGTCGCGGTTGATGATGGAGGCATCGTTCTGGGCCCCGCCGTCTTCGAACGCCGACAAGAAGGATCGGGCTGTAGCCTCAATGCGCCCTCTAAGGCTCGTCGAGGCAAGGTTTGAGGCCATGATGAAGCAAGTTCTTGGAGTCTTTTTTTTTTTCCGGGTAGTCAGGTAGGAGTTGAAGAGAGTGGTTGAGTAGCAAAGGAAAGCTGTGGTATCATAATTATCACAGTGTGCTCAATGTGCCGACCATTTATATATGTTCCACGCCGAACGACATTATTACCATCCCACATCAACTTTGGCCCGTCTTACTTGAAGCCATAGTCCTTTCCGGGGATAAGCCTACGTCGATAAGTTAACACCGTCCCTGAAACGATGCTTTACAAAAAAGGTTTAAAAGTATAATCTCATATACTGCCATGCACTATTTCCGCCACGGACCTATGATGATGACTCGCGTGATGACATTTTCCCCCTTTTCGGCCTAGTGTATCTCTTGCCAAGCCTCAATTGAACATGAGCTGCGGAGTTCCGCTCGATGACACTTTTTCCTCCTTCAGCCTTGCCCATGGGTCCGGGTTCATGCATGGTGCGTGCCCTTGTCTGTTCAGAAGGGCCTGCTGTTCAGAGTGTTTGTACTCCGTACACGATCCCAGAACCAGGCCCTGTCGGACTCTCGTTTCTTCACTACTACCAACCACTACATTCCGAGAACAGCAATACAGAACTGGATCTTCAATAACTCGGGATCATGGAGTACTCCATTGCTCCGCTTGCTTCAGCCCTGGGCGAGGGCAAAGCGAACAGGGTTGAAGGCCACCCCACCCACGTCCACGTCGACGCCGACGCCGACGCCAGCAAGCAGCACCGGAAGATCCAAAACCGGAAGAACCAAAGAGCACACCGTGAGTCTTTCCCTGAATTAGTCACCTCCTGCTAGGCTCACAAGCTTTGAAGGGCTGCGGATCAGGCAGCAAGACCCGGGGTCTGTTCAGACGTCGCGGCCGTTCCAAGTCAGGCGCTGGCGCCTCGACGAACCCGATGATTGTTCATCCCGAGATGCCTCATCAGCATCGAAAGACGCTCGCTCCTGTGCACTAATGTTCACACCCGAACGCGCCGGAGTCGTTCAAGGGCCGCCGCCTGCCGCCCCGGTTCATACCCAGATGTCCCTGACCCTCCCGTCCTTCATCTTCCCCCTCTCAACCGACCACCTCCTCCATCTTATCCAGTACAATGTCTTTCGGGCCTTCGTCTCCAACAAGCGCACTCTCAATACCCTCCTCACAGGCTGGACCGATGCCCCTCGCTCCCCTACTACCTGTCCCATCAGCGGTCCCTACCGTGACGACACAACAGTCTACCCCCTCAACCCCAATATCCCCTCCTCCCTGTTCCCGACCCGCCTCCAGCAAGCTCGCCTCCACTCCCTCTGGATCAACCTCATCCCTTTCCCCCGTGTCCGTGATAATCTTATTGAGCACGAAGGAAGCTTCGACCACTGGGAGCTACTGCAAGACCTCATCGGCGAGCTTATGAGCATGAGGCCGGCTGTAAAGCGACGAGATACTCCCCGTACTATCACTGTCGCCGATCCTAAAACTATGTGGACCCTGCCCCCCACAGCGCCACGTGACGAGGACGAGGTCACCGCGGGGCGTAACGGGCTTATTGTTTGGGGCGAACCATACGACATGCATAGCTGGGAGGCTACTCCTAGCTTTCTCGAAAAATGGGCGTGGGCTGTGGAGGGTTGCGACGAGCTAGTTAAATGTAGTAACCGCTGGAGGCTGATGAGAGGAGAGGAACCTATGCGCCTCTCTGGATCGGAAAGATAGCCGCTATGCGGAAGAAGTCTTTTGATAAGTGGAGGACGACCTGCGGATAGTATCCGAATACATTTTATCGCTAGTATAGACTATTTGTATTCTTTGAGTTCCTCTACTAAGCTGGAACGGCAATAAGTGTCCTATAAGTATAAGGAACAATGTGTCTTATCAACAATAACAGTGAGATTCGCTATATAAAGCTTTAAATAGTAACCTTCCAATCTACTTCTGCAAACCAGTGTTCTGTTAGATGCGACTTTTATCGCTCGTATCCTCCTTAGTCAGAGCATTCTTGTCAGTCTATTTATAGTAAAGTGGTCTTCCATAGTGTGGCCGAAAAAGGAAAAAAAGGTCATCACCGCAAGTCAGGGGTCTATTGACCTTGGTCTGTAAAAGTTGCATTAAAAGCACGGCGTTAACTTATTTGTTTAGCCCTATCACCGGCAAAAGTCTTCAAAGTAGACGGCAATTTGTAAGCTATTCCTTACATTGTGGTCTTCCGAGGTGATGCTCTCCTGAAATGACCTCACGCCGTCATGTAGGCGTTTCGGGTAAGGATACTAGATAAATAAACCACTTGCCCCTCCTGCTTTGACTCCAGTTCACACTCCAAATCCTCAATATCACATTAGTCCTTCGCATCGTAAGCAGGCCTCTTCCTCAAAACTCCCACGCCATCCCGAACCAATACGATCATGTCACGTTACGCCACCGCCCACGCCAAGCCAAATGGCCCTGGTGACGCACGCCCCACGGCCTTACAGATCATCAAGGACGAGGGCGTCGAGGGCAAGCTCCAGGGCGAGGTCATCGTCATTACCGGTACCTCGTCCGGCATTGGAATTGAAACCACTCGCGCCATCGCCGCCACTGGTGCCACCCTCTATCTTACAGCCCGGGATGTCGCCAAGGCCCAGTCTGCCCTCGACGGTATCTTTGAACCCTCCCGCATGGAGTTGATCCAGATGGACCAAGCATCACTCGCCTCTGTCCGCGCCGCCGCCGCCGCCATCCTCGCCAAGACCTCCAAGATCCACGCCCTCGTGAACAATGCCGGAATCATGGCCATCCCCGACCTCCGCTTGACCGCCGAAGGCCACGAACTCCAGTTCGGCACGAATCATTTGTCGCACTTCCTCTTCTTTAAGCTCCTAGAGCCAGCCCTCCTAGCCGCCGCCTCACCTAGTCTGCCCTCCCGCGTCGTCAATCTCGCTTCATCTGCCCATAACGTCCACGGTATCAACAACACCGACAATTACGCCTTCCAGAGAGTGAGCTATGACCCCAGCGTGGCCTACGGCCAGTCTAAGACGGCGAATATCTACATGGCCAACGAGATAGAGCGGCGCTACGGCCCGCGCCACCTGCATGCCACGAGCGTGCACCCAGGCATTGTCCAGACGGGGCTGACCCAGCACATGCATCCGGATGCCTTCAAGGGGATGGAGTCCCTGTGGCCCACCATGAAGAGCGTTGAGCAGGGTGCCGCAACATCGGTGTGGGCGGCCGTCGGCAAGGCGTGGGAACATGAGGGCGGCAAGTACCTCGTCAACTGCGCCGTGGCAGAGCCGTATGCGGAAGGAGATGACAAGTTTACTACGCCCGGGTACGCCCCGCACGCCTATGACGTGGAAGAGGCGAAGAGGCTGTGGAGCGACTCGCTCAAGCTCGTTGGGTTGCCGGGCGAGGAGTAGGGACTCAAGTGGGGCCTGACCCGTCGCATATAGTTATATAGTTAAAATCGTGATCTCCCTGAGCTTTGTCTTGACAATTTTTTTTAATTTTTTTTTAGAATGTGGCTGTGTTGCTGCGATAATTTATGCGAGGCAGCGCGTAGCTGCTCTCTGGAATGAAAAGATGGGGCGACTGTAACGAAATCATTTTCCACCTCGGCGGTTCAATTCTCATAACCAGGGCTCATAAGATAACCCTGAGTATTTCACATCCACCTTATCGCTGAACAGCCTGTTACCAACAAAATGACCTTGCCGTGAGGCTGAGAGACTGGCGGTATAGAAAGGGCTGTCACGTCCGACGGCGTCTTCTTCAACCTGTAAACCCTTTGCTCCAAGGGCGGAGGCCTCTTTGCTGTACCTTAATTCTGTGGCCAGGCCAGCAGCTGCGAAGTAAAGCGAAGCAAGCTCCCTGCCGGCCAGGCCTTCCTCCTCGTAAGCGTTGATGACAGCTTTCGTCAAATCGAACTCGCGACAAGTGCCACCAGTGGCGGTCTGCTGCGCAGAAAAGTCGGCAAGCATTTGCTGGATCTTCAAGCGCCGCCGGTGACTCTGCTCGTGTCTTTCTCCAGAGTCGTTGGCACTGCATATCTCGCACGCACACTCGAATCCGTAGCCATCCTTGAGCCTCCTTTGCCGCGCGGAACGTATGCCGAGCTCATCATGGAGATACGAGATGGTGATCTCCTCCTCTTCAGCGATTTCCCTGAGAGCGTGAATGGTAAATTGGCTACCAGGTAGAGCAGTGTTGAGGTTGCCCTGGGCGTTGGGGACACAGGAATGATTAAGCCGTGCGACCGTCAGGAAAACGGCCTGCCTGCCATTTGGGCCCGACAAAGAGAAGTTGTTGTTGTAGAAGACGTTTAGGATATCCCTGCTTTGTGTGATGGACGCGAGGGAAGGGAAGGACCCCCAGACTGCGGTAGCAAGATAGCCTAATGACTTCCGCTTGGCATTATTCATGGAGAGACTTAGCAGCCCGCGGAGATCCTCAGGGCTGAGCCGTGCCGCCGCGTCGAGTACGCTCGTGTCTCTGTTGTCAACCGAGAGCAGAATCCTGTCTGCAATGATGCGAGTGCCGCGGGCAATGGGCTGCGTCGCAAAAACACCAAAGCCCTTGGCACCAGCTTGACTGACTCTGAACATCGACATTGGCCTTGGAATCGATTAGTAGGGGGTGATACATGGTCTTGCGATTGGTTTGGTATCCCTGAATCGAATGAAGTCTAGGGCTGAACTGGCATGAGTGTGTCTGTCTAGGGGGCTGCCGGGAAAAAAGCCAGTTTCCCGCTAGCCGTATCCAGCCACTTTGGGTCACAGAATTGAATTCGACCGGGCGCCTCCGTTGCGGAATCATGCCGCCAATTCATCTTACTTGGCGTGGACACCGACCATAACGTCCTCTACCACTTAAAAAAAAAATGCTATTTGATCCCGCATGTGAGCCATATACTCAATGGCTAGGTTTCAGAATTGCCATCATCACTCCAAGTTTCATAGACCGTCTGGAATGCAGGTTTGCACTCGTGCTTGTATATAAACCTAATGACCCTGCCTTCATCCATGTGTGATTGTTTCTCACACAAGTTTCACACGAACCACATTTCATAATCATAGGTCCTGTGTCACCAATTTTTAGAAATCGTTGTCTTCGAACTCATTGTTATCTCACCTTTAAGGTCTTCAAGCAATGGCGCGCTCCGTATTCCGGTCTTTTCTCGTAGCAGCCCTGGCAATCTCGTCCCCTCTGGCCCAAGCTATCCGATTCACCTATCCCAAGCCGGCTGAAGATGCCTATAGCGTTAATCTTTCCTTTCAAACGGGTGATACAGTGGACGTCACTTGGGACACGGTTCCCACGGACCCGGAGAAGTTCAGCCTTTATCTCTGGGAGTTTGTGAACTACCCACCTGCTTACGAATTGGTCGCCTACAATGTCGAAACAGACGCAGGACGAGCCTCCTTCAAGGTCCCCTGCCATATCAAAGCCTCTTCCAATTGGCAACTGTACGGACACAACACCCTTTCCCCAGAGTTGTGCACGAGTTGAGTCGGAGATCACCCATAATAAGTACTTGCTAACCATGAGTGTTTCTTTTGTCACAGCACCATGATTCAGGGAACCAATGTCTACGTACTCTACGCCCAAACTGCTCGCTTCAAAATCAAGCACACCAAGCGCACTTGTGACGTCCCACCACCACACCCAGAAATATGCTCCAGTTCGTCATCCTACAATGCTTAGGACTTGACCAATTAGTGAGCCGATCATTTCTTTCCCTGGACACCAGCTGAGAATTAGACATTAACTAGTAGACCAGCCAGAGAATGCCAACTTCAATGTTGTTAAGAGAATGGAGGATACAAAGACAGCTGGTCGAGCTTTGGAGGGGAAGTAAGACCTTGACTATTTAGGCAGACGTGTCACTCATTTCATATATTTGACAAGCATCAAAACAATTCCTGGGACATCCTGGGCGTGTCGTAATATTTGGCTAGAAGTGATAGCTGAGCAGAGCAGGCCATGCAGTCATGTTCATGCCAAAACGCCAGCAGCCTTTCATATTGTATGTCACAGACGTACATTGACAAATGAAACTCTCCCTTTCAATGCCATCAGCTTTGCCTGGCTGCCTGGGAAGCGGCCACAGCATCTATGTGGTGGACCACCTAGGCAGTACTTGCCACACAACCGCCTATAGGATAACCCACTTCCATGTAAGCTGTTATAGAAACCTGTTATATAAACACCTACCAGGAGAAAAGCTCTTTTATAATAACGTCCTATAAGATGACACAACACGTAAACCTGCCATAGGAGTACAAATAACAAAATAGAAGGTGGGTAAGCCATGGAAGCTCCAAAATAACAATCTCGTTTTTTTCAGCATACGCTTGTGTTATTTTAATAATGCACGTGATATCATTCCCTTAGATCGCACCCACTAATTACTGCCAGGATTACAGAAAAGGCATCGCTTTGGGCCGCGTAGGCTTCAAGTTCCAATCTTTCTCTAGGGTATTCAGCGTTGGTTCTCGCAATGCATTTTTACCGGACTGAAAGCGATGGTTGAGCTTGCAGACGGCGCTGGCTTTGCCCAAAACAAACCTAGCAGGCATGAAAGGAGGGCTAATGACAAGTTGAGGTAACAATAAGTAAGAATACAAAGAGCACTTGAAAAAGTTGTTCAGGGTACACTTTGTCCAATTGTCAATAAGGACAATGTCAAGCTCTTTGTTCGAGCCTCAGCTGATGATTTTAAATGTGGCCGCCTCCCTGGACTGTGATACTTGTATCGATCCCATAGAGTTCCATCACGGGTCTTTTCCATCCTCAGTCAAAGTTCTCTCAACACTAGATTGACCAGTTAAAGTGAGAGTAAGCTGTCAGCACTAAGGGACTTCCAAGGGCACAATGTCATACACATCTACAACCGATGGCCTTCTGGGTGGGAACTGGTCAGTTGGGGACATGGTCACTTTGGTCCGTTCCATGATCGACAAAGTGGAGTGCCACGTTCTTTTGAAAGAATCACTGCCCGAAGGATTGGTTCAAGGACTGTACGAAACCATCAACAACATTGAGGCTGAGATTCTTTCTCGTCGAGCTGCACTGTCACTTGTCCAAAACCAAATCGAAGGATGCGACACTGAAACTGTGTCTTCACAGAGCGAATGGGCACAGCACGTACTCCCGGTGAACACCACCCAAAAAGACAACAACTTGGGGAGCTCATTGGCAGCTAATCAGGGATGCACCGAGTCCAGGTATCTCGAGAGACAGGACGCAAATGAGGACAGCCGGCCCGTTGTGGCAGACAAACAAGGTGCACTTGATTCTCTCCACGACAACATCAAAGCCATCCAAGCCGTCGTACTGCTCCGTATGAGTGATTCCATGGCCTCGAAGACAAGCAGAACCAGCAGCATGGTGTCATTTTCGATTCTCGAAGAGGAAATGGAAATCCTCGACGGTCTTTCAAAGCACGTCACGGGTTCATACAAGCCACCTGATGATCAAAGTGGTGATCTGCTCGAGATAAAGCTCATGGCTCTTCCAACTCTGCTGAACGCCCTCTTCAACATGGAAATCCGCGAAGCCGTTGAACAAGGCAGTGACATTGATGACAACGCCATGATGACCATGGTAATGGAGAATCAGAAGCGGACAAACGTTCTGCGGGACATAGACGGCATTGCGAACCGGGTCAAAGAGGTCACGCGGAACATTCAAGAAAATGCTAGAGCCTAGCACTTGGGCAGTTAGATTATGTTTGAGAGGGCGTATCTTGATACACAACTCTCAATATCTCAACCGTCACGACTCTCTTGGCTGGCCGGTTGACCAGCTACGTAATAGCGAGTTTATAGCAAGCAATTTAGTATTGCGAAATTTTGAGATGCCAGTGCTAAGTAAATGTCATATTTGAAAACTTTCTACATATGTAGGGAAAGCCCAGTCACAGAACTCCCTGGAACAGTCTTATGAACAATATATAGCTCGTCGGCACTGAGTGCGACCCCTTCGTGACCCATTCTGCCTCCTCGTCGCCACACCTGTATCCTGTATCTTCCATACTGCCCTTAAAGTGGCCGCGGAATCCCATGATTTAAGCACCGTTTCCGTTGTAGGCGAGGAGGTTGACGGTGCCGCTGGGCACGCCGGTGGTGACACCAGAGGATCCCAGAGCCTTGATGCGGGAGGTGACCGAGGCAGGAGAGGCCAGGCCCTCGAGAGCCTTGAGGTAGAGAACCAGGCCAGTGACGTGGGGGGTTGCCATGGAGGTGCCAGAGATGCTGTTGCTAGCAGAGTTGGAGCCGATCCAGGCGGAGGTGATGCTGGTTCCGGGGGCGAGGATGTCGACTCCACTTCCGAAGTTGGAGTACGTGGCCCATCGGTTCGCGCTGGTGGTGGCACCGACGGTGATGGCGTTGGGAGCAGATGCAGGTGAGACCTGAGTAGTATGTGTTAGTAAGGTCGTGGGGACTCGAGGAACGTGGACCTATTGAGCTTACATTGGCAACGTTCTGGGCCTCGTTGCCGGCAGCAACGACGCTGATGACGCCGGAAGTGTAGGCAGACTGGACGGCGGTGTTGAAAGCCGTGGAGACGCCACCACCTGCAGATGACTCATTAGCAAGAGAAAGAAGGATGTTTGTCTCCGGTGGTGCTCAGTTCTGACTTACCGAGGGACAGGCTGAGGGCGGAAACGCCGGCGCGGCCTTTGGAGGTAATGTCATTGACAGCCCAGGAGTATCCGTCGAGCACGTCAGCGGTTGTTCCCGAATCTCCCTGGAACACCTTGACAGCGATGATGGTGGCCGACTTGGCGACACCGTAGGTTGTGCCACCAATGGTGCCGGCAACGTGGGTACCGTGGCCAACAGTGTCGGCCGTCGAGCCAGAGACGGCACTGTAGCCCAGGCTGGCGCGGCCACCGAAGTCGGTGTGGGCCGCGTTGATACCGGTGTCGATGATGTAGGCATAGGTGCCTGAGCCGGCTGAGCTGTCGTAAATGTAGCTGGTCGAACCAGCCCCAGCCTTGTGGGAGATGGCTCCCAGTCCCCACGACGGGACGCTGGCCTGGGTTGTCAAGGCGTAGAGGCTCCAGATCTGGTCAGCCTCAACGGCAGCGACCTGAGAACGTGTTAGATAACCCCGAGCTAACGATCACTTGCAGACGCTCTCTGCAAATGCACGGTGAAGGTTACTCACGGCATCGCTGGCCTTGATCTCCTCGATGGTGGCATCGTCGAAAGAGCCAGAGTAGCCGTTGAAGTCGCTGATGTTGAACGTCTTCTCGACTCCAGAGAGGTCGCGGCGTCCTAGGCTGCGAGCGTGCACATCCTTGGCCCATGCAAGATGAGACTCGACGTCTGCGGACTCCTTCAGGGTCACGATGTACTTGTTGGGGATGGCCCGGGCCTGAGGCTGGGAGGCGACGGGGGCGGCGTTCACGAAGGGCAGGAGAGCCCCTGCGACGAGGGCAAGCTTCTTGAGGCCGTACATGGTGAGCTGAGACAGAGACAGATGAGCTGACGAGGCGAGTAGAGCTGATGAGGAGGGCTGAACGGCTGAGACCGAGGATGGGATGCCAGTGACGGTTCGAGAGCTGAGATCTGGGCTGAGAGTCTCTTTATATCTTCGCAGAGGCTCTGCCGGCGGCTGAATGAAGCCATTCTCGCCTCAAATCAGACAATTCGACACCATCGTTGGGTGAGTGGCATCGAGGTCGACCTCTCGCCCCCTCGAGGCGCTCACATGACTGCACTCAGACACCAGCCGCGTGTATCGCGATCCCATCAGACCCGTAGCAGACATGCGCCAGATATGCACGTCTTGCTTCATCGAGCTTGCAAAAAGCTTCTGATATGTCGCGAGGTTACGCTGCGTCATAACACGACAGCCGTTTCAGGAAGGAGGGAGGGCAATGGACACATGTAGAGCATGCTGACATTCCCTTTGGACATAAGCCTGAATGGCGGCAAGTCTCGGCGCGACGGGCTCGGCCAACAAGAAGAGGGCAATAATTAATTAGCAAAAGCTTGGCTCACTTGGCAATGTGACAAGTCTATCAGGAGGCCAGCCATTATGTATAAACATCTCCATCGACGGCGAGCACGTCGGAGAAGGCTTCTGAGTTGCCATACTCCCTGCGTACATGATGGTGTGCTGTGATTCGCCCTCGTTCGCGGGAGCGAAACATCCCTAGCTCTGCATGCGACCCCATCAGCTCCTAGCGCCTGACCGCGTACTGCTACAAGAGCTGGGAATGCTGGCCTTGCGGTTGGTCCCTGCCGAGATATAAGCTTATCTTCGAACGTTGTAACCTGTGGCAGCTTGGCATGAAACTACCGGCCCTCCCCAGTGGTCATATGGCGTTGTTCAGCTTCCTCATTGGGATTTCTTCCGCTCCCCATCCACGGCTTTAGCGGCCGGCTCTGGGTCTTTATAGGGTCTTGCTTGCCGGGCAGCCCTTCGTCACCACGCATGAGGACCAATTCCATCACTTCCCAACCCTGAACCACCACAGGATGTCAGTCTACCTCGCAGCTGGTCCCCCTCCCTCCCTTTGCGCTTATTGGGCGAACGAGAGGGGAAATGCCCACCTCCCGCGGCCCCATACTGCCATAGTGCTCGACACCCTTGAGCACCTGCGGGCACAGGGGAGTGGTTGTTTAAGCAGCATTTAGAGTATCTAGATAGTGCAGTGTAATGTAGGCTGTGGATTCCGGGTGATACAAGGTGGGGCTCGGGTGTAAGCCGGATATTAAACGCGTGGGCGCTCCCGCGCTGTCGCCTGCGTGTGGAAACAAGGCCCTTCTCGTAAGCACGAAGCGGCAGTTTCGGGTATGCATGTCATCATTCTATTGGAGTTGAACGCAAGCGCGGACCAAGGTGTGTTCTGACCTGGGCACGGCGGCCAAGACATGCGGCCCCACGAGAAAACAAGAGGTACGCCAGCAACTATCCTATAGGTGAGTCTGGGCGTTGAATGAGCTTCTGCTTTCGGTTGTAGGCCGATTACAACATTTGCCCTTTTCTGACGGACAACACACAACAAAAACAACGCTGTGTAGGCTTATGGCGTGATCATGTGCAAGACGACCATCACACTATCGAACTCAGAAGGTGACGACGCCTGCCGAGTCTGCCCATGTGCAGTTCCCAAGGCAGAGTTCCATGGTCATGTTGGATTTTCTGTTCTTGGCACGGCAGTTTTGGAAACGGGCAGCATCATTTACCTGGCCAGTATCTCTCTCTACGTTGACACATAGCTATTACTCAGGCTGGCATAGTCGACTGCTCTGAAAGTGCGGTGAATGACACGAATACCTTGGACTCGTCTAAGCCAACTAGATCATCACCAAGTGTACCATCATCTCTCCGGGTCTGCCTCTAGCCCATACTCTTGACGAGAAAGGTTCCGGTTTTTAATATGCAGAATACAGCTATGTGATGCCCAATATTATTACTCTCGTTATTCTGTGTCTTTTCCAATGACTGCCTGTTGCGAGCGTTCAAGTCGCCAGCGACGCAGCTCATGGGATTATTAGCATCACACGAGTGATGAATTAAAAGGCGTATTTTTAGTCACGACACTGGGATATATCTTATGCATGTTTATCTTAGTAGAAGCTCTCCAAATGACCCTTTTAAGCCGTGGCGCGGCGTTCCATAATCGCAGCAATTCTTGTTGATTTGGACCTCAACCCAACTACGTGTAGAAGTATGCCATTACTAGTGCTGTGATTCCCTATTCCTAAGCCTAAGACCCTAAGGGTTAGGAATAGTCGACCTCATACGTTGGATGTGAGGGTAATGATGTCGGAAACGAATGATGCTTGTTGTGATGAATGAATTGAATGATGATTTGAAACGAAGTTTAACGTGCTGCAGAAGTGGAGCTATTCCGCAGCTCATTGGTGAGTCGGCTGAACCAGAATGGAAAGTTTTTGCTAGATGTTCAAGTAAACGATTGTTTGCCCAATTTCCCGGACCCGAGTGTGAATTGATTCGTTTAAGCAAATCTTCTCTGAGGTACCATTGGTATGACTTGTAGGGGAATCATTTGATTGGGTGTTTCCATTGATTTTATTACCTATTTGTTGCCGTAGGTATGTTATCATTGAAGCAGACATGTGTGTTGCATGAGCAGATTGGCAACCTCTACTTCACTGAGTCACTGTGCGGATGCTGGAAACAATCACCGTTTGCTCGCCACACCAATTTGACTGAACTATTCTGGATTCAGAACAGTGCTGCCGAGAATCCATCGTTAGCATTATCAAGAGCCTGTGTCGAGAAACTTGACAGATTTGGCGACTGTTGTGCTTGTGGAATGTTGAAAGATGAAGTTGAGATATTCCGGCAGACAATTCCACATTGCTACCCAAACAATAACCAGTGAACCGTCCATGTTGGACAACCGATGATCTTCAAGCCGTTGGTCACAGCGAATTTCACCTTTTACAATAGATACGGAAGCATTTGTTTTAAAGATATATTGGCCTTACTCATGGTCCCTATTTTGGGAGTCAAGGATTGGGGATGTTGTATACAATTGTTCGCTCCAAGCCCAGTGAATTCCTGCAAGCAATGGTATACTGCCCACCGGCATATCTCGGAGTATTCCATTGTGCCCTAAGGTCAGTGACTGTCCTATTCATAACATAAGACATGCGGAAATTGTTCAATTCTGTCGATTTGCTCGGGCTTAGCAATTGCCACCCACTAGATTAAATCATTTGTAAGACTCCCTATGAGTATATAACAATTGCAGACCATCAAGTAGTAGAGTCCCAGCCCTGACTTGGTTGACATGAAACAATATATGTGTCTGGACGACATAGCTGTCGCAGGCCGTGGTGAACTTAAGCGACCTACGTGGTACGCAAGGCGACTGCAGGTGTCCTTTTACTGTTGGAGATATGCAATATCCACAGAAAAGTTCAGAATTTGAAGTTTTGGCTAGCCATGAGAATGTAACTTCATGCACATTGTCTTCGGTCCACTGTACGGCCCAAGAACGCGTCCGAACTTGGTAAGACTCCCAATGAACATTATCCATCACTCTCAGTTGTTTCCGATACAAGTGAACGAAAGGGACCCATAGCCGCTATTCTTGGTGATATTCACAATACAGCCATCGACAAGGTTTCCAGAGAAGGAACAGGCGCTCTTGGAGCCGGCGATGGTCTGTTTGGCTCCGCCGTGATCTATCCTCGTGCCTTCGGGTTAGAGGAAACTTGCTCGTCCCACGTGGAAAGAATTTAAAGTTTGGGCATTCAGATCGACTTTTCGGAGGGCTCTGAGTGCTGAACTTTGATGACGTAGGATTACAACAGGAGAAATCATGACCCATTCAGACCCATGCTTGTGCTCCTGTCCGGATTGAGAGAAGACAGAGATGTTTATTTTACTATATGCTATACAAGAATCCTAAATCTGGTCAAGTGTTCCCAATTCAGTGCTGGAGGAGACTTCTAGGCCCTCTCAAATACATACTTGTATTCCCCTTCTAGTTGACCACAACATCACCCACAACCATCCTGTGATCACTCACAAAGACACCATCAACATAGTTGCCCACAATCTCAATGGTTTGAGCTGTGTAGGGGCGGACGGCCTTCGGTCCAAGCCAGATGTAGTCAATTCGGCTTACACCAGTCTGTGAGAAGCCGGTATAGGTGAGCTGGTTTGTGCCGACGTGTGTTGCCAGGTCCCACAAATCTTCGACATAGTTCAAGCCAACCAGCGTCGAATAGGCATCTCCGTTTGGCGCAGAATTGAAATCGCCGGTCAGGGACACTGGTAGCTCGCCCCAAGTCTGCTGCACGGCCTGGATACGCGAGACAACGACTTTGATGCCTTCGCTCCGTGCCTGCGAGCTAACATTGTCAAGGTGGGTGTTGGCGTGTATGAATCTCTTGCCAGTTGCGATGTGCTCAAATACGCCAATCGTTACGATACGACGGCTTCCTGCTCCCCATCCGAACGACACGACGTCGGGGGTAGGTGACAGCCATTTGACCTCACTGTAAAGCACTTTCAAGACATCGGTCCGGTATAGAATGGGACCGTATTCGCCTTGAGTGGCGCCATTGTCACGGCCCACGCCGATGTGAGCCCACTGAGAGCCCAGGCCGCTCTTGATGTCGGTAAGCTGGTTGTTGAGCACCTCCTGCAGGCCTATGATAGTAGTAGAGGCTTCGGCAGCTTGACCCGCGACTTGATTGATCAGGAGCGGCCTGCGAGTCGACCACGGCTTCTCATTGGCTTCCAGTGAAGTGGCGGCATATCGAATGTTGAATGTGATGATGCGCAGAGGGAGACTCGCACACAGTGATGATTGGGCAAAAAGTGTTGCCAAAACAAAAGCGAACGACCAGTACCGGGGTATCATGTTGTCTGATCCTCAGTCTCGTGAAGTGATAGTATTTTTTATACGAGTCCGCAAAAGAACGAGGTGATGGACATGATGTGCAGCCAAACAAACGATCGGGGACATGGCCAATGTTATTGAAGCATCGGGCGGGCATGTTGGGTCTAGTATGCGGGGAGCTCTCCAAGGTGACGGCCACGTGAAGGTTAGGGGGGAATTCAATGGTTGCCCAATATGTGATGAGGCGATGGTAGCCAAGGCCGTGGCTGCAACGCTAGGATGTAACACTGCTGCCATCAGATGTCACTGCATTGCAGACCGGGCATGCTACTAGCCACTGATGGAAGGCACCGGCGCTCCGTTGATCCACAAACCTTGGAAAAGAACGCGTTTGTAACCGAAAGAAATTCTCGGGCCGCCCCCGGACGCATACACGAGGGCCTTCTACTGCATGTGATACGTTGTCTGTACGCCTTGTCGGCCAAGATGATCACACGAAATCCGGAGGTATGGGCTCCCTGAGGGCATTTACGCCTTTTCCAGCCGTGTAAACCACGTGCATCCTCATTCCGAGCATGAAAGAAACGTTGTCAATATGCATTCTCTTCCAATCTCCGGGACCATCGCTATGCGATATCCCCCAAGCTGCAACTGGAGTAGCAGTTAAGCCCACCGCTAGTGCTTGCTTGTGCACACCAGTCTTTCCCTTTACAGTCGTTCCGCACCAAGCACGCGACATCTTGATAGCGACGTTTTCAAAAAGATCCCAGCCCACATATTGGGGTGCAACGGCTTTTGGTTCTCATTTCTGAAGTGTGTTGAGGTGCAGCAGCGAACATGGTAGACAACAGCTCGTTATGTTCACTTTCCACGGTCGGTTGTATGCTGAATTCTGGACCGGTTTATAATGTTGCCATGAGTCATATCGCCTTCAAAGATGGCAAATTCAACACATTTGAGCACACGATAAGTCTTTTATGATGATCTGGCTCTCACAGGTACAATTCATTTCCGCCTTGAATGAATCCACGAACCGCAAAAGCAGGACGGTGTTGCTTGCAAGACACGTAGTGATCGTCGATTACCGAGACAAGTCCTTGCTCCTTGGACAGCAATGATGAACCAAGGTTACATAGACTACGGACGAGTCTACTCAATAATGCTGCTGCACACATGAACTGCTCAGGTGTACGGGCTTTGCTGAGGTGTGAGCTACCCGGCCACGACAACTAAATAGTGAACCACTGCACACAGGGAAGGGCTTATTAGGCAACCATTCTGACTACAAATAGTAGCCCAGAGAGACACTTGTTTAGGAGACCTGATAGGATCATTCTCCCTCATAGGGACCCCATCATGGTGTGTTGCTGTAATAATGTATGACAACCGCTCACTTATATCATTGAGCACAGCCACAGCCACATTGCTATTTGTGGCTGTGAAATTCGCAGGCCCGCCCGGCCAAAGCAAAAGTGCAACGCGAGGAAGCACCCGCTGTGTGGGTTCTGCCTCGGCACTGGCAGGCCCTGATTCATGAACTTTTCCTGCCCAGACGTCCGACACTATCCCCTCTTTACCACAGTAGCATCTAGGCGCACCATCGTGTAATCATACTCCACGCGGGCGCTACGTCATCTCTGCGACCACATTAGTGAGCACCCGAGAATTTGTGTGCTGAGCAGCGGGTAAACTTACTACCTAGGTACCTAGATACCTACCTACCTAGTCACCTATAGATACTTCTTGCAAATCCATGTTCGCGAGAACCAACCCACCCACAAAACACACAACAACCGCTGACAAGCATCACAAAGACCTCCGTCGAGCCTATCCAACGGTCGTCGAGCCTATCCCCCAATTGTAATCGCCTCAATTGCATTCTCACCTCAACATGTCGGACATTCCCTCCAGCTTCAAGGCCGCTACTCTGCCCTCGCCCAAGGGCAAGCACGTCGTCACCGAACGCTCGCTCGGCGCCCTCGCGCCAGGCGAGGTTGCCATCAAGGTCACCGCCACGGCGATCAACCCCGTGGACTGGAAGATTCGCGACCAGGGCATCCTCCTCGGTGACCTGTACCCGGCCGTACTGGGCTCCGACGCGGCCGGCGAGGTTGTTGCGCTTGGATCCGGCGTTACCACCCTCGCCAAGGGCGACAGGGTCTTCTTCCAGGGCATCCTCGGCAACATCGATAGTTGCACTTTCCAGCAGTACTGCAAGCTCCCCGCGGAGCTGGTCTCCCGCACGCCTGGCAACATCAGTGATGAGCAGGCCGCCGGCGTGCAGCTGGCGCTGGTCGCCGCCTTGGTGGGGTTCTACCATAACACAGGCCACGGTATCTCGCCTGGGCCTTGGGACGTCGAGAACGGCGGAAGAGAGGCCGGGAAGGGGAAGGCTATTGTTATCCTGGGCGGCAGCTCGTCCGTCGGCCAATATGCGATCCAGCTGGCCAGGCTGTCTGGCTATGAGAGGATCGTGACCAACTCGAGCGCCTCGCACGTCGAGCACCTGAAGAGCCTCGGCGCCCATGTGGTCCTGGACCGAAAGACGCAATCAAAGCCAGAGGATTATCGTGAAGCTATCGGTGATATCCCATTGGACTTCGTCTGGGACTCCATCGCGGAGAAGGAAACTGCCAAGCTGGGGATCGCCATTCTGACCCTGGTGAAGACGACATCGGAACACCGCCAGGTCGTGGGCGTGTGGAACCCCAATGACAACCCAGACCCGACTGCCGGACCGTACCCTGAGGTTGTCGAGGCCGGCCTGGCTGCGACGCCCAAGGTCAACGTCATTCAGATCCTGGGCCTGGGCAGCGCCCCGGAGAAGCGATATGTCAGTGAGCCCGCGGTCAAGGCCATTGGTGGCGAGGACGGATGGATCGCGAAGGGTCTGTTCCAGCCCAACCGGCCGCTTGTGATTGAAGGGGGCCTGGAAGCTCTGGACCAAGCGCTGGACAAGAACAGGAGTGGCGTTTCAGGAGAAAAGGTTGTCATCAGACCTTTTGGGCCATAATTGAGGTCGGCTCTTCGTCCCTGGGAGGGATCCAGTCCATTCGGCAGAGTGTAATTAGGTGCACTGGATTCTTTTAGTGCAACAAGAAACCTGGTGTAGTGTGGATGAAAGCTACGGCAATCAGTCTATTTCACCTGTCTCCCTCGCACATAAACGGCCTCAATGTTCCGATCGTCCCCTGTCATGACGAACTTGCTGAATACAGTCCTCAATGAATCCGAGTCCTGCTCAACCATGGTCATAATTTGATCATCCACGTGTGTCGATATCACACAAGCATCAAATTCCATGCCCACCGCAAAGTTTCCAACCTTGTCCTCAACCGAACAAACCCTTGCGCCCCCGCGAGTGGCCAAGTAGAAGAGTTCCTCGACAGACAACCCCTTCTCACTCCCATGAGACATGACCTCTCTTGCGTTACTAGCAACAAGGGCCTGGCGCATCGCATCGAGAATGCTACTGGAGAAGCCCCCACCAGAATCGGTGCCCAACCCCGTCTTGATGCCGCGACGCAGGAACTCCCTCACTGGCGCCGCCATGAAGCCGCCACCTACGGTCATATTGGAGATTGGACAATGAGCGACCCCGCAGCCCAACTCGGCAAATCTGGAAAGCTCATACTCGCTCATGTAGCAGCAGTGGGCAAGTATCGACGTCGGGCCCAGAAGGCCGTAATGATGGTAGAGGTCGACCTCGTTGCTGAACTGCGGGAAGAGAGACTTGGTGGCCTGCATCTCTTGTTCGGCCTCGTTGAAGTGTGTCTGTATGGCGAGCTCAGGCTGTCTCTTCGCGATCTTGCCGAGTCCCTCCAGAACAGCAGGTTCACAGGTGATGGCAAAGCGTGGTGTCAGGACCGGCCTCACCAGGTGACCCTCGGGGTCGATGTCCTGGATGTGTGCAATGCATTCCTCCGTCACGCGCAGGCTTTCCTCGGGACTGGCATCTCGGTAGTAGTCCGGTGCGTTCCTGTCCATGTTACACTTTCCAATCAGTGCTCGTTGGCCCTTCTGTAGACATAGATCGGCCAGGATGCGCGTGGCCTCGCCGTGCGCGGATGCGTAGTATGAGGCGGTCGTGATGCCCTGTTTGAGGAAGCCGTCGACACACCGCCCGTAGATCCGACGTGCATACTCTGGGTCGGCGAACTTGGCCTCGTTAGGGAAAGTGACGGTGTCAAGCCAATCGAGGATATGCATGCCCTGCCCGAGGCCTCGATGGGCCCACTGCGGTGCGTGGTTGTGAGTGTCAACGAAGCCCGGTATGAGGAATGACCCTTCTTTCAGCTTCTTGACAGTGCACTCGTTGGATTGGAATGGTACACCGCCAGGGGTGTGAAGGACGTCAGGAACCACATCAACGTTCTTGTCGAAGACGATGATGGTGCCACTGCTGTTGACGACAAGAAGAGCCGACTCCAGGATCTCGAGCTCTGTGGGTGAGAGTGAATGTATCACTGGCCCATGGAAGATAGTGAAGGCGCGGCTCATCTTATTGTCGTCGTCCCAGAGTCTTCCAGAGTCACCTTCCCCTGGCATGGCGAGTGTTGTCGTCGACAGTCTACGGCTGAGCTGATAAGCAACACAAGAAATACGGGCCGGTGCCACAGACCGTTACGCCTGCCCGCTCGTGAATTTGGTTGCACCAGTAAGAGGTCTTCGGTCGTGTCATTGGCTGTCCGGACAGAATGTGATTACGTAAAAGGTCCGTTTCGATGGTGAACGGAACTCACTTGTGTCTCACCGGGGGTCACCGTCTCCGTTTTGCCGCTGTGCCCCTGTTTGACGACTGGTGTTTCATCCCGTTCTTCTGGCACGGGCTCGCTCAACCACCACATATCGTCAACCCTACTTGCCTACAACACCTCATCCGCGTCTCCTACTGAGCAAACACGTAGCCGTTGGGAAGCTGACACCTCGAAGAGCTCGAAGAGAACCACTGTGCGAGCGTTTCGCCTGCTTCGTCCAATTCCGAAGCCGCCATGGCGGGCGATATCCCCTCGACCATGAAGGCATGGCTCGTCACCAAAAACGGCCAGCCAAAAGACGCCCTCACTCTCAAGACTGACTACCCCGTCCCATCCAAGATCAAAAGCGGGAACGTCCTGATCAAGGTCTCCTATGCTGCTCTGAACCCCGCGGATCTCAACTTCATGGGCAATATTCCGAATTGGGTTCCCTTCCGTCGCAACCCCATCCCGGGCCTAGACTTTGCAGGGGAAGTGGTCAAGGTCGGGCCATCAGTACCGAGTGACTCTGGTGTGACCCTGGGTGCGCAAGTATGTGGCGCTCTCAACGTCATCTCAGTGGCAGTCGGGAGGGGCAGCCTCGCCGAGTACATCGAGGTCCCCGCGAGCAAGCTGGTAGTGAAGCCAAAAGGGGTCGACACCATCGATGCTGCGGGCGCGCTCGGGATAGCAGGACAGACGGCTTACATCGTGCTCAAAGAGGCAAATGTAAAGGCAGGCGACCGTGTGCTGGTCAACGGCGCCAGCGGTGGCGTGGGCAGCGTCCTCGTCCAGGTGGCAAAGGCAAAAGGCGCCGTCGTGTACGGGGTCTGCTCGGCAGCGAACGCCGACATGGTGAAGAGGCTAGGTGCCGACGAGGTGCGAGCATCCTGCTCCCCTGCATGAACTGGATGGGGCACAACTCTCTGCGACCCTGGGCAGTCTGCTAACAACAGGACTGCAGGTGATTGATTACAAGGCTTACGAGTCTCTCGTGGCTCATCTCACTGACAGCTTCGAATCAAAACCCATGCATCGCATATTCGACTGTGTCGGCAGTGACGAGCTGTTCCAGAGATCAGCCAAGTATATGGACAAAGATGGGCTGTTTATCACAGTTGTGGGCGGTGTCGGAGCGGGACCCATCGTGAGAAGCAAGCTATTGCCAGTTGCACTTGGTGGGGTGCCGCGAAGATACAAACTCCTCGCCCTGTGGCCAGATGGAGCGATTGCGAAAGAGGTTGCAAAATGGATCGAAAACGGAGAGTACAGCAATTTCCCAAGGGACTCGGAGTACTCGATGGACGATGTTATAAAGGTACGCTTGTCTTTGAATTTTGACACTCCACTGTGCTGACAACGGCGTCTTCCAGGGCTACGAGCGTGTTGCGAGCAAGCGATCTCGAGGCAAGGTCGTAGTCGCAGTCTCTTAAGATGTAGAGACTATGCTACTCATCCTTACAGAGGACTGCAGACGGTGTGAACACCAGTACTCGAAAGCGGGCAGGCTCGCTGGCGGTAGTCAGATGTAACAACAGAATGTTTCAATCGGTCCGTAATTACCTGTAGCGGCTGGGGGACTAGGAGCATTATGGTCAAGTAATCAATCACATCACGTAGGAGCCTCGTGATGGCTATTCCGGGCTCCAAATATCGTGTTCAAGAAGCAGCCATCGAATGCAAATGCGTTTCTGAGTGAAGACAGGGGTTCCTAGATATCTAGTATGACCCCGACATGCTGGATCGGATGGACCCTCCAGACCATTGTGGGGGGACTTGGTTGGTGCGAACCTGTATGGACGCAGGACGCAGTCTCGACAACAGCCGCGGGCCGTACGCGGGACGCGCGAGTCCGAAGCGTGGCATGAATAGCTTGTGGGAGCAGGGTATGAACGATGATGCATGAGTGTCCAGATGGGTGAAATGGCGGCGAGAGGTGGGCGTGCCCTGAGCACACGAAGTCAGTGGTGGACGAGCATGTGCAAGTGGTTGCCAGGATAGTAAATAGAAGATAAGAGGACACGCTGCAGATAACCAGGGCCAAGCCTCGTACCCCAACACACATGGATAGTATATCTTGAGCCCAGATTTGATTAAGCTTCGCGCACCGTCGAGGTTCGTCCGAAGTCCACGTCCAGCATGAGCTTCGGAGGTGTTTGCCCTGGGTGAATCTGCAGTCAAGTAAGGATCCGCAAGACAGCCCCTCAAGGATCACCTGGGCAGCTGACCAGAACCCGGCCGCTGCTCTCGCCCGGGAAAGGCATGTTTGCCTTGGCAGGACTGCGCACGCGTTTGATACATGACAGGAGCAGGGCGCCATGCCAACCACATGAGGGAGGGAGCACCGCGTCATGACTCGCTGCCCCTGGGGCTGTGCGTACGGTGAGAGTGCGAAGACGGGGAGGTCCTGACAAGCTACCGTGGGAACAGACAGGAAGAGGTGAAACACATGTGGGGGCGAGCTTCTCTGCAGGGGACATAAAAATAGGCTATACCCTGAGCTCCCTTGTCTAAGCATAAACAACGATGGCGAATCCTTCTAAATGCGGACCTGCCCTGTAGGGCAGCAGGGGAGCTTGTACGAGCTGTGTAATGACTGTGTGCGTATGTAGGCCATGCCGGAATAAGATTGGTCGAGAATGCTTGATGATGTTGGCTCTCGTCCGGTTCAACGGCATGGAGCGTGATCGCCGGCCTTCGGCACCCACTCCTTGACTCCCATGCCATGAGGGCACATCCCTATCTCAGCAAAGTCCCACCCTGGCGAGAGTAAGTCATAATACATGGCCGGAGAATCGGATGGCAAGTAGAGAGTCTCCACAAGGCCAATGGCGAAGGGATCTATCTGCCCACTGCAGGCCCGGCGGTGCGGATCACGCGGACGCGGCAAGCGACGGGCTCCCACACGTGCAGAGATTCTGCCCGATATGGGCGTTCCGTCTCCACGGTATCAAATTACAGGTGAGGGCTGGAGAAGGTTATCCTGCCAGCCTTACAGGGGCCATGAGTCGCCTGTGGGGTCGGGCTTGTATGTGAGCGGATCATGCCAGGAACCCGTTCGTCAAGACATAAAAGACGAACCTAATCGCCGTTCACAATCTCGCTGGACAGATCCAACTCCAACCCAAGCCATTATCACATCACAGTCTATTCTCTCGCGGTTCTTCAGTGTTCATATTCTTTCGTTTCCCCGAAGTGTTGATTCACTGTTCCATTCCTTCAACAGCAAAAGCCATCCCTCCCAACGCCTGTCGGCTGCCAAGAGTAACAAATACCCCTGAGTCGTACATACCCGATAAACTTTCACCACCACGATGAAGCTGTCCCTTACCTTCCTTGCCGTCTTCGCAGGCGCTGTGTAAGTCGCTTCTGATGCCTTACGTCATCAATTGCAACCAAGAAAGCCGACGCTGACCACTCAACCCCCTTTGCAGTGTTGCCGACATGCACGCCACCTGTGTTTGCAACAACGGCGGCTACAACTGGCGCATCTCCTCCCCAGCATGCGACGCTTACGGCACCGATGTTTCCTATGACGCGACCGCTGGCCGTTGTGTCTCCAAGTCCGGCAAGGCCCTCGACGGAGACACGTGGGAGTCACACTGCCAGACAGTCGCTACTGAGGGTTTCGCCTGCGTCGATGGCAAGGGCACCTGCTACGCCTCGACTGACAGCGTCCGGGGCGACTGCGACTAAAGATCGAGACTTATACGCCGAGAATGGATGGACTGTTTCGCGACGTGTTGATGACGAGATAAGGGGGAGCCAGCCAATCAAGCTTTTTACGAACATTTCATACTGTATATATGATTCTGCCGCGGACATTCTGCAGATATGGGACAAATGGAATTTCTCAAAAAACGGACCTCATTATCGTCCATGAACACATGCAGTTGACTGCCTTCACACAATGCCATGTCAAGATCTCAAACAAATCAGACGCGCAATACTACCTGTGTAGCTTTGTGCACCTGGCCAGAGATGGATTCGTTCGCCAGGAGGGCAGTCGCTAAAAAGAACATCCACCTCTGCGCGAAGGACCTAGAGCTGTACGCCGTCCCATAGGATACCAAGGTAATACAATACGTAGAAAAGAGTATTTGAGTCCACCAGGGAATAGAAGGGAGCCGTCGAGCTTTCTAGGTCTGCACATTTGGGCAGGTACTAAACGTTAAAATCCGGTCAAATGATGGATGCCAAATATACTTAATGGGCGCTGAGCTCCGAGACATAAGCCAAGGAAGGGCCGCTTCAGGAGAACTAATAATAAGGACCACAGAGCAGCTAGACTGATGACCAAGCCCCCTACCGCTTTAGAAGAACGAGACTAGTACCGATGTTGGCGTCACAGCCCGCGTGTTGAGACGCCACGACGTCATCTGCGGTCACAACTGAACAACAATAGCAGAAGCTACATCTGAGCAGACCAAGGGAGTCGTTGACCCGACTCCAAGACAAAGCCAATAGTTAAAGCCATCAAGCTCCCTCTTCCAGCAGTGGCGCAAAGGGGCGACAGAACTCAACCCTGCCTTGATATCCCGTCATTTCCACCACATTTTGATCCAGAGTAGCCTTATAGAGATTCTCTCTCAGCGTCAGCTGCTTGTAATCCAATCATACCGTGACGTTGCGCCATGACCACAGACGAAGACAAAGGCCCGCCAGCCCAGAACCCGGTCTCTGGGGATGACGGGCCCGGGACCACTATCGCCGACCTGTTCCCCGTGCCAGCCAACACACAAGCCGTCGACAACCCCGACAAGCCGGAAACAGCAAACGCCCTTACTGAGGGGCCGTCCCTGTCCCACGCACTGGCAATCACTGAGAATACCGAGAAGGGTCTTGCTCAAAAATACCATGACGATGAAGTACTCGATCTGGGGTGGAATCAGAAGAAACACGAGGTTTCTCAGCCTCTGGTGGGGGCCATGGACAATGAGGAGTTGTCGCTGCTGATCAGGCGCTTCAACAAGCAAATGTACCACGTCAAATCCAGCCCCAATCCCGTCCCTGGAGGACTCGACCTCAACATTGCCGATGACGAGGAGTTCTCCCCGGACAAGCTGCGTGCAAACATCGAGAGACTTTACATGACCGTCATTGTGCAGCTTTTAGCTGCCGTCAAGCATGTTGCGCGACTGAGATCCTGGCGGGAGGGAAGACGCACCTTGTGCTTCGCCATCGCCTATTTCACAGCCTGGCTTCTCGACCTGCTCGTCCCACTGCTGTCACTAACCCTGATGGTATTGATCATGTATCCACGGGCTAGACAAGCATTATTCCCTCCCGCACCCCTGGCACTCGTTGATACGAAATCCGGAGGGCTGAAGAAGCCCTCAGCCGGTGTATTGGGCAGCCATGACAGCGCAACAGGAGCGCCGGAAAAATACCGGGGTGAGGCGGTCGAGCAGGAGGCTACTAACTTCGTCAGCGGAATCACCTCGGTGGCTCTGAGCAGCGCAGCTGGCAAACATCCTGGGGACGTGGCCGAAGACGAAGGTCCTGCAGATTCCGCCCCGGACCCGTCGGCAATTGCAGTAGGTGCCTCTGAGGCGAGGAGTGTCTCCGCGGGAGCAAAACCAGAAGAAGGGTCAAAACATGACAAGACCAAAGAACCTATGGAAACGGCCATTTGGAACAAGATGAAGCCGATCATGCACGCACTCGCGGATGTGGCTGACACATGGGAGCGATTTGGCAATGCCCTCAGCCCGACTCCTCCGTTTCCAAAGAATCTCTATCGGATTCGCCTTGCACTCGCCTCCTCGCCACTGCTTTTCATATCTTTGTTCACCAGCTCATACATGTTTACCAAGGGCGTGACCTTCGCGGTCGGCTTTGGCTTTTTCGGTGACCCTGTCATCACGCGAGGGCTGGCGCTGCTCGAACGTAGATTTCCCAACTGGCAGAAGCTGCTCGAGCTACGCAACACATTACTCAAGGGCGTACCGACAAATGCACAGCTCGCCATAACCTTGCTTCGCATCGGCGAGGCAAACAAGGCCCCCCTCCCGCCGCCCCCGAGGATAAATGAGGCAACCCCTGATGAGCCTGTTGCGGTCACATCTGAGGACTTGCAAGCTACCGGCGGCGAAGCTCCTCTTGGGGCAACTCAATCCGAGGTCGATTTTGCAGTACGCGGGGATCCGGCCACAGTCCACGAGACTGACGGGAAAGATATCGATAAGTCGAAATCCACCAACCACGGCAAGAAGGGCAGTAGAATTCTCGGATTCTTCAGGGGTACGACTAAAGGCGCAGTGAAGACGGCCATCGGCACAGATACGATCAAGGCAAAGGCAGGGTCTGAAAAAGCAAAAGATCGCCTGGGCGTGATACCACGTCACCCGCACATTGATGGCCCGGTCGACTTCCAGGCTCGTCACAAAGGCCACAGGGGCCGTGTGTACATCTCGACCAAGGCGACGATACCTGCGGTAGCCTTCAGCACGGATGTCAAGTCTGATCTAGACAAGATAGAGACAGAGCATGTCCACCCTACCTGGAGCGTGGCGATGGCAGATATAGTGGAGCTTAAAAAGATTGGCGGATATGGGTGGAAGGCGAAGCTGGTGGTTGGATGGTCAACGGGCAAGGAGGTCGCGGATGGTCTGGTAATCGCGACGAGCAAGGGAGAAAGGATCAAGATCACAGCGTGTCCGCTGAGAGACGAATTGTTCAATCGCCTTGTTGCCATGGGTGGGCAGAAATGGGAGGCTTGGTGAATTATTTTAAACGTGCGGATGGGCAAGGTGGCCTTGAATCGGGTTGTTTGCTTGGCAGTTGCAGACACTTCATTCCGCACTTGAGCAGCCCAGCTGCTGTTGTCAGATGAGAAATTAAAACATGGCCGCAGTTTGTCACATAGTAAATGCCACCTTCGTGGCTTCATTGGTCCAGCTCTAGAACAACATACCAGCATTCTCAGAGAGCCTGAATGAGAGAACACAGCTCTTCCTCCGCCGCCGCTTGATGTATACCAAGGGCATTTCCACGCACGCCATGCTTACACAGGTTCAGGCGTATCTCGGTAGGCTTCAGGCAGGACGCCCTCCAGATCGGCCTTGATCAGCAGAGCAGTGTGCTTCGAGTGATAGCGGTGGTGCGCAGTTGTGCCCCCATTGATGTAGTAGTTCGGCACACGGTAATGCCTCGTAAACATCCCTCGTATCTCCCCTTCCTTGTCGACGCCCCAGATCCCGTCCCTCAGCGCGCTCACGTCCTCGGGCCCCAGCACGCTGTCTGCGTCGCCACCGTCGTCCCCGAGGAACTTCTCGCCACCCAAGATCTCGGCTGTTGTGCTACGGTTCTTGTCTGAGGCGAACCCCGTGGCCCAGATGATGGAGTCTGCCTCGAGCGTGGTGCCGTCGCTGAGCTCGAGACCAGTCTCCGTGTACGCCGCAGGCTGGACTAGTCCCCGGACGGCCACCTTGCCCTCGAGGATGTACCGGATACCCTCACCAATGTCATTGAAGTGCTTTCCGCCCTCCTCCATCAGGTGATGCATCAGGTCGCCTCCGTTTGCTGAGTCGTAGACCGGGAATCCCTTCTCCAGGAGCGGCTTGTATCGGTCCTTGTCCTTTGTGGCCGCCACATACGCGTACGAGTCCCGGACAAGCTGCCCGCCGACTGCCGCCGGGCCTGACATGAGCTGCTTGTCGGCCACGTCGGTAGGGATTCGCTCATACAGGCCGAGGCCTTCGGGGAACAACGCGTAGTCCCAAGGAAAGATGAAGGTCGGGCTGCGGGCGATCATTGTGGTCTTGAGTCCTGCCGCCGCGCAGTCCTCCATTATATCGAAGGCCGAATTTGCGGAACCAACAATAATTACAGACTACAGGTTGAAGGTCAGTCAGTCGTACGCACATGGTCCCTATAGAGAAGAAGTAGGTACTTACCTTGGCGCCCTTATCAAGCAATTGCGTGGGGTTCTTGTAGTTCTTTGAGTGGAAATCGGCCACCCCCTTGTACACTTCCTTACCTGGAATCTTTGGAATGTGTGCGTGGTTGCTGCCGACCCCGGTGGCCTGGACCAGCTGCCTCGCCCTGAGCGTCTTGATGCCGAAGGGGGTGCGGATCTTGGCATTCCAGACGCCCTTGGCCTTGTTGAACGAGCTTCCCGCAAGTGTAGAAGAGTGGAGTATGTTGAGGTTGAACTTGCTGGCAAACTCTCTCATATGTGCAGACAGCATGTCCCGTGTTAGAATCAATGGGAGTTCATCAGGATATGCTGCAGAAACGTCAGAGACACAAGCCCGTCCTCCACAGCGTTCCCGCATTCTGTAGAAGGGCCTTACGGAAGAACGGAGGGTTGCAGTTCCCCTTTCCAATGTGAAAGCGCAGGCTATCGTAGCGAGTCGCCCAGTTGTCTCCCGGTCGAGAAAGTCTCTCGACTACGACGCTCTCAATGCCGGCGGCCTTGAGCCTAGCGGCTGTGATCAAACCACTGATACACGAAATCAGTGCCACTCTTGAGTTCGCCAAGACATACCCCTGGCTTGTCGTAGTACACTTACGCATTGCCTCCTCCGATGATTAGGACATCAGTGTCGATGTGCTCAACGTCATCCAATTTCCTCCCCGGGGCGGTGAGGAGTTCTGGGTTTTCTGGCCAGTCCGTGTAGTCCACCAGCCAGGTAGCGAGCGTCCATATTTTCCAACTGATCTGGCCATCCGCTCCCTGCTCTGGGAAAAGCTGTACCGAACCTTCACCCTTCGTCTTGGGTCTGGTGGTCTCAAAGGTGAAGGAGCCTTGGATCCATCGGAGAGTGGGAGTTGGTGACACATCGTGGATAGAGCCTGGGATAAAGCTGAAGCCACCTGTCAGGCCTCGCTCCTTGGCCAAGACTTTCAAGGCTGGGGCTATGACAGGCCCGTCGTTGAACGTCCGGAAGTGGAAGGTGAAAGACAGCAGGTCGCGCCAGTATGCCTGGCTGCTCAGGAAGACATTTTTCAGTTGCTGGACGTCTCCTGTTTCAAGTGCGTTTGTAAGGGAGTGAAGAGCTTTGGTGACAAGCGCGGCGCCGTCTACATCGGCTGATCCTGGCAGGCTATCTGGGAGAGAAGGAAGGGGACGATAAATATCTTTATGAAGGCTGCACTTTGGGGGGTACTCCTCCGTTTGCTGCGGTGTAACTGCAAAGTCTGTCAGCGCTTCGAGTCGAGAATCATCGTGATGATCGGGCCATCTGGCTCGTACCGGAACCCATTTTCAGCCTTGCGGTAAGTCTATGTGAAGAAGCGATTTGTGGGTCTGATCTGGAACGGACACTGGCTCTCTACTCTTGAGACGTGAGACGTGGGTGTGACGTGGAGGCTTTGGTCCAACTAGGCCCGTGGCAAGAGTTCGTGACGCTGATATATGGACTATTTGTATTCTTTAAGTTCCTCCTCTAAGCCGCAAAGTGACGCTGATATATACTCAAGCTCGCGTTTTCGTCAAAGCCGAAATGGTGTCGGAGTCGGGGTGAATGTTCACCGCGGGGCCCACAACCGTCGATAGGTGGGTGAATCCATGTTGTCTCGACATTCCCCGCAGGTCGGGACATATCAGCGGGATGCGACATTGAAAGTAGAGCATGACCTTCCCCACGGGGCAGCCACTCGCTCCTTACCCAGCTCCAGCGGAGTGGCAAGGTTTGCCTGCATAACTCTTAGTGTGTACGCCCCCCACCATCAGCTATACATAATCTCCTCGCCCACCGGCTAGTGGGTCCGTAGCAGCGATCTGAGACGTAAATCCGGCGACCCTCTGGTCTCCAATGAGCGACGAAATTACTAGCATCACATGATATTGTGTGTTACCGCGGTCGTCGCCGCGGGGGGATCGCGGAGCAAGACGACATATTTAAATCCGACCGCTCCTGTGCCAAGCCACGTGGTTGAGAGCCACTGATGGCAGCTGCTTGCCGAGGTCCAGCATGTAGTAGTACACAGTACCTTAAGTCCGCTCCTTTTTGCCCCAGTGATGTTCACGATTTCTTCCTCAATACGGATAGGCTTCTGCTCTTCCGTTGCGAATTTATCTATACGGTATCAGGGTGCTGGGCATTCCGCACACACATTGCCAATCACGCGTTGTGGTTCAGCGTACAACTAAGATATGGTCCATGGTGATTTTGAATCAACTGGCGCCTTGTCTTTACTGGAAGTTTTGAATTTATCAAAATATGCCTCATCAGCATCTTCCTTGTCATCAGGGTAGACAATTTGCTGCTTCCAATGTGCCTACAGAGCAGCAGCCATTTGCGTTTCCAGCAGGGAGCAAGTCAAACAAATGCCTCTAGCGATGGGGATGGCCAGATCGCAGCCACCCATCGCAGGTCCGTGGTGCATGGCCAAGATTTTCGGCGATGGGAATGGCGCGGCAGCTGTCGCATGGAATATATGGGTGAGCATGTCAGGTGGCAACCGCATTTCGAATAGCCTGAGCCAGAGACGCCAGGACACTGCGTTCTGCACAAGGTGATTGAGATGATCAGCACGCCTGGAATAATAACCAGACGCCGGTCCCAGCTGGTTGCCCCTCGCCTATAAATGACTATTTGCAAGGCTTGGGCTTTTGTGTCGCTTGTCGAAGTCCAGACTTAGCACCCTTCTCACAGTTTGGACAGTCAGTGCTTGATCCGAAAATACAGTCTGCATTGTGAATCCTCTGCCGTAGCACCTTGCTACAAGATCCTCACGATCCCACCACACAATGTGTGATATGAGCAGCTTATGAGGTAGTATTCAGGCAGTCAGCAATGAACTCTCCAAGTCGGAGCTTGGCGCTCCGTGAACTTGGATAATATATATAGCCTAGTGGGTTGGATCCTCTCGCACAGATTGAATGCAACGCCAGGGTGAATAACCTTCACGAACACGAAAGGTGTTGCAGATGGATATGCGCAAGGGAAAAGGTAATATGTCACAAGGATCTTATATAGCTGAGGATGGATCAGCTCGTCGTGACACAAACAGAGTTGTTTATGCTCAAATTCTATTACGAACCACAGCACAGTCACAGAAGAAGCATTTGGAATCATGCAGTCATTTTTCCTTTTTTGGTCCCTTTTATTAGGCTCCATGGTCTTGTGTCAGACCTCTTGCCCTTCCCTGCCGCCTTCCATCACTTATGCTGCGAATCCTAAGTTGCCTAATCCTTACCTCTCGACCAATGGCACCAAGATCACGTCAAAGTCTCAATGGCCATGCCGCAAGGACGAGATCAAACAACTGTACTATCGATACTCTCTAGGCGCCATGCCCGCGAAACCCAACGTCACGGCCTCCTTGTCTGGAAGCACTCTTCAGATCACGGCCAAGGATGGTGGGAAGTCCACTTCCTTCTCTGTCACGATCAAGCTCCCTAGCTCTGGTACAGCGCCATACCCTGCGATCATTGCGTACGGGGCACCAAGCATCCCCGTTCCAAGCTCCGTAGCCGTGATAACGTATCAGAACTTCGACATCGGTGCCGACAACGGACGCGGCCAAGGAAAGTTCTACGACCTGTACGGATCATCTGCCAGTGCCGGAGCCATGATTGCCTGGGCCTGGGGTGTGTCCCGCATCATTGACGCCCTAGAGCTCACTCCAGCGACGAAGATTGACCCCACGAGAGTAGGCGTGACCGGCTGTTCCCGCAACGGGAAAGGAGCAATGGTGGCCGGGGCTTTCGAGGACCGCGTCGCGCTCACGATTCCCCAAGAGGGAGGCCAAGGTAGCGCGGGGTGCTGGCGTATCGCAGACGAGATCAAGAAGAATGGAACCACAGTCGAGACAGCCCACCAGATTGTGAATGGAGACACGTGGTTCTCGACCGACTTTTCCAAATACGTGGACGCGGTACCAACGCTCCCATGGGATAATCACATGATGCACGCTCTGTATGCATCTCCGGCAAGAGGCCTCATCGTGATCGAGAACACAGCAATCGATTACCTGGGACCAACCAGCAATTATCACTGTGCGACTGCAGGCCGTATGGTGTTCGAATCCCTGGGCGTCAAGGACTATATGGGCTTCAGCCAAGTCAGCCATTCGGACCACTGCGGCTTTCCATCATCTTCACAGGCTGCTCTTACGGCGTTCATTAATAGGTTCCTGTTGAAGCAGAATGTGAATACGGATATCTGGAACACAGACGGGAAGTTTGTCAAGGATGAGAGTCGGTGGGTCGATTGGGCGCTGCCAAATTTGTCTTGATATGAAAATTGCCATTCAATGCCGAGTGTGAGACATCCACTGTCTTGGACCAGATCGACGGCGTATATTTCAGGAGAATAATATGTTGCCATTGGACTTCAAGTCTTAGCTCCACCTGCATTGAACATGGGCAGTAATAGATATCGGAGAGGCATTTCAAGAACTCGATCAGCAGCGTGGTTTTTCGTGAGACCAACTTGGCAGTAACTGGAAAGCTCGAGAATGGCATACATGCCATTATTCACACCATTGTGCACTTCCAAAAAGCCCCTGTAACCGATAGGTACGAAGCTCCAACAGGTATTGTCTGGCAGTGATTGAATGATCGTTTCTTTCTCATTTCATTGCCGACTGGTTACGGTGCTCGGCCACAGATGGCAGGAAACTGGCAGACAGAAACATCCAACAAGTGCAAGTGAGCATGTAGCACGATAAGCATCCACGTGTACCATTCTCCTCTATCATCTCTACAAATATGAGTTAATACCATGCCTCCCTGATGCTGCACGATCACTAAATGCAATGATCCGGATTGGTATCAGCAGGATTCCCCCACCAGCTGGGGAACGGCCGTTCCGTGCCACTCGCCCCGAACACAGCAAACGAAAGGACAAAGATGACAACCTGCGAGCCCCCGTCCAGCGCCGCGCCGATCAGATAGTTGTACTTGTTGTATATCCTCGGCAGCCGGCGCCGGAGGTAGAGCTGCGAGAAGACGCCGACGGCGATGGAGGACCAGATCCACGACGTGTTGCCATAGTATACCTGCCCGGCAAACGAGCAGATGATGGTCGTGTTGATGGGCCACTGGCGCACGCGCGGGAACACCCTGGCCAGGCCCCAGTGCAGCACGGGGAACGCGGCCCCGATGAGCAGGCCGAGGGGCACGATCACGTAGCGCCCGGCCAGGCCGTACATGTCCTTTGCTAACGCCCATGTGATGGCCTGCGAGTTGAGGCTCTGTACCGTGGACCCGCTCCAGACGTTGGTGCCCACCGGGTCGAGGAGCACCTCGCGCTCGTTGGTCACGATGGTGGTCATGACGACGTAGTTGAGGGCTGCGCCGAGGAGGGTCCCGTAGATCTGGGTGCCAAACATGACCCTGTGCGGCACCTTTGTGTATTGGCCGACTTTGAGCCAATTTGCAAGGTTCACCGCCAGGAGAATGACCTGGTGGGACCAGCTGGCAAAGTAGAGATTGGCCAGCGGCCTGCCCGGGTGCACGACGCCTGCGACCATCTTGGAGATCTGGTTTGTCCCGACTCCTGTCCCATAAAGTCCGTAGAGGACGCAAGAGAAAGGGGCGATGAAGGCGCCGAGAAGGAGAGAGACAATGTAGCCCCACGCAGGGAGCGTGGTCTCGCCCTTGATGTTTACAACCAGCCCCGCGATGAAGGTGAGGACGAAAAGAGCGAGGTACCACCACATGGGTACTTCCTTGTACTTGAGCATGCCCTGGTAGTGTATGTCGGGTTGGGTCCGGCTGCGAGCTTGCTTCCAGGCCTCGGTCATGTCTTTGCCATAGAAGATGATGACATGGGTTATCAGGGCGCCGATTGCCAGGCTCGAGGTGAAGTAGCCCCAGACGGTGCTGGACGTCAAGTACGGCAAGCCAATAGCATCTAACTTGTCAGAGTCGATGGTACCCTGGTCGTCCAGGATTGCTGTTGTTTGCCATCGGGTCCCGTTGCTCGCGAACAAGGACGTCGACATGAACGGAAAGGTCTTGGCACCCCAAGTGTTGCTATAGAACAGCGCTGGCATGGCTATGTACCAGATGGCGTATCCGATCCACGAGTTTAGCTGCTGTTTGAACGGTAGAGACAGGTATGTGCTCTGGATGTATTGCCAGTCGAGCGAAAAGTTCAGCAGGCCCATGCCCTCATTCGACGATGCCCCGCCAAAGATAGTGGACATGACATTGCGGGTGTGCTCAGGGGCATTCATGGAAGCCAGGCAGAAGATCGAGATGCCTCCGAACCATGTTACAATGTAGGCTGGGAACACCTCCCACACGGCAGCAATGGCGAGAGCTGTACCAAACTTGATAAGGCGGCCCCTATTGGCGATCCTGTCGAAGTGCAGATTCTGGAAGAGCACAACCTGCGGTAGGGTTGACCAATAAACCATTTCTGCAGGGTAGACGATCAGCGGCCTCAACACACCGGCTAGAACGAACCCGCAGAGCGAAATCGAGAACGTCGCCAAGATTGCAGTGGAGGCGGAAACGGCTCTGTCGTAAAACAGCCTCTCGACGGCGTATATCTCAACACCAGACAGGCCGTTATTACCAGAAGAGGCAATGAGGGAGGCCACAACGTGTTCTTTTATGCCAAACGGCTGGCCAAAGTTGAGGAAACGGAGAATGGTCTGCAACCACTTCCACTTGAACCGCTCTGGACGCGGGGTACCGAGCGCCCATGCCTCGCCAAAGATGAAAACCAGAACTGCCCAACGTGTCAGCAAAAGGAGTCCACCACAACATTCGGTTGGAAGGGGACATACGCTGCAAGAAGACTGCCGAGACCTGCATCTGAGTCGGCTTGAATACATATAGCATCGTAATAACGCTGGACAGGGCGGTGAAGATGGTTCCCAGGACGACCGAGCGGAAGGTCAATGCAGGATCGCCATCATCGCGATCCGACACGACGAACCGGGACACGTCCATGCCTACCTGGGCGCGTCAGTGCTGGACGTATCGTAACGGGATTGACAAGAAGCATTCACTTACCATTGCGAATGACAGGGTGACCGCGCACATATTCGACATCGTCGTCTCCTGATGAGCCGCTGGGAGCTTTGGCGTCGATCTCGTCAGGCGACGCGTGTGTCTCCTTGTCATGGGCGGCCGTATCCGTTTCCTCGGTCACATCGCTAATGACTGCAGCTTTGGAAATTGTCGGGTCAGCTCTGGCCGAAGAAGTCTGGTCTCCGTCCTTATCAGGCATTGTCGCAGAGATCAAATAAGGATTGAAGTGGCTCGGTCACTGAATGGAGAGACGAGTCGAGGGAAAAGAGCATTGCAAGTAATAAAGCATTTTGTTTCTCGCTTGTCAAGTGTTTGTCTCGCTGAACCATGCAGGGCGCTAATGTTTAGGTGGCGACTCAAGACAGAGGGATAAAGTGAGGTTGATGTCGCAATTTGCAGCGTGAGTGGCGGGATCCTTACCGATTCACCCTAATGATACGAACTTCAACTTCCTGAACTGGGTAACTTCCACATAATCATGGGTGTAACAACTGACAAAATCCCAGTGGAGCCTCACATCACGTAAGAGATTCACCAGCGATTGGAAACGGCAGGACGCTTGGATGCTCCTGGTTAGACCGGATCAAGCCGAGCGAGGGAAAAAGCTTAACCTGTAGCTAAGACATTAAGGGCCCGTCCAGCTGTGGTCTTATCAGGGGAGATTGAACAAGCGATAGCGTGGCAGGGGTTTGGACGTGTCAGAATTGTTGGCCCTGGGTTGTTTTTAGTGTTGAATTCGTGTTCGAAAAGATGTGAGGGCCCAGACAGTCACTAATTATACAGCTCTCGCAAAAGCAACCTGAAAGGATAGTTAAAGGGGACGACCAAACGAGAAGTTGTCGACTTTGGCCCCCTCACAACTCCAAGATTGGAATGCGGAGCCTTGACCTTGGACGCAGGGCAACTGTACTGTACAATAATAGCTTAAGTCGAACCCCAGAGCGCCAATTACACCCCCTCTACCTAAGCTTCTTGGCCTCGGCCTCCTGCCGCCTCAACAGCGCCTCGAGCAACGGCAGCTTGAACATGCGGTAGACAATGGCATCCATCAGCCACTCCCCGACCCACGAGCCCAGCCACGACCTCCTCGCCAGTCCCCCATAGTAATGCCAGTCCGGCCTGCAGAGACCGAGGGTGCCCAGCAGCCCGCGGAGGACGACAGGCGCCTCGGGCTTGAGCGCGTCCGCCGCCAGCTTTCTGGCATAGCTCGCCGGCGGGATGGAGCCCGGGTTCCGCTTGCTGAACGTCAGGCGCCACTTGTACACGTCCTCGATCGGCCTGTACAGGCTGTCGGCGGGAAGTTGCCGGTCGGCCTGGACCGTGATGTTCGTGTTCACCGTCCCCGGCAGGGCGACCATGACCCTCACGCCAAAGGGCCGTAGCTCCTGGCGCATGGTGCGCGAGTAGCTGTTGATGGCGCCCTTGGTGGCGGAGTAGGCGGAGCCGAACGGGTACGGCGCGATCGAGGAGACCGAGGACAGGTTGATGATGAGGCCCCTGGTCGGGATGAGCAGGCGGGTGAATGCCTTGACCATGGCCATGACGCCGAAGACGTTCGTCTCAAAGGTGGCGCGGACGTCGTCGATGTCGAGGTCCGTCGCCGGCACGGTGTGCGTCCTGCCGGCGTTGTTGACGAGGATGTCGAGCTTGCCTCCGGTCAGCCTGGCCACCTCATCCCTGCACTTGTCGATGCTGTCCTGGCTGGTGACGTCCAGCGGGAGGCACGTGAATCCGGGCTTGTCGGCCAGATCTGCCAGCACCGAGGGGTTGCGGGCTGTGGCGATGACATGAAGGCCTGCAGGTGTAGTCGCCGTCGTCGTTAGATCCTCTACCCGAGCTCGGTCTCTGTGTGAAACGCTTGGCCTCCCACGTACCTCGAGCACGGAATGCCTCGCACAGTTCGTGGCCAATGCCTCCGGGTGTGCAGCTATTCAGAAGAGTGTTCCAGTCAGGCTCAGGAGTCAGATTTCGAGTCGTCCGACCCAGTAGCGACGCGAGTTTATTGGACTCGGATTCGGATGCAACACTGCAGCGTAAACTCACCCCGTTATGAGGACCGTCTTTTGGTTCATTGTAGTCTAGATTGTACGGAAGGAAGACGGATCAGATAAGTCATCAGCAGTCTCAGCACGTTGAGCTCATGGCGCGGGGTCGACAATCTATTTACGTGAAGATCACCGCAGAAGGAGGGAAGGCGTCGAGAATCCTGATCCATCTTTATAGTGACGAACCGACGACGCGACGGCGTAGAGTTCCACTAGCCCGCTAGCATGGTCGTGGAGTCCACGGGCTGCCGAGGCATTCCACATAGCCCGTGACTCGCTGGTGGACTCCTCGAGACGGTGGCCCGCGGACGTCTCCATTATCTGTTTTTTTTTGACCCCTAACCCGGCGCATGAGTCTGAGCTGATTGATCTCTGATTGGATTTGTGTTGTGACATTCTACATGTAGGCGATATCATCTCATCTCCTCAGACCCTTGATCATTGCAGACTATGTGTACGTACTCCGGTACTCCGTACACATGCGAAAAGCCAGCCAACCCCCTTGAAACAATTTCACCATGCCAGAAGCTCCTCGTTCTGCACTCCGCATGCGATGCCCTGGCATATCTCAACATCCTCCATAGTCACCGTCGCATTCGCCGGCAGCTGCTGTCTCGCCGGCCATATCTCTCGGCCCTCCATCCTCTCGCGCTTGAAGTGCTCGTTGACTGCCTCGCGAATAAGTCCCTGGATGAAAATAGGTGCTTTCTCGTGCTTCGGGTGCAGCTGGCCCGTGACGTAAACGCCGGTGTTGATGTTCTTCTGCGCGTTGTTACACAGCACCTTGTCTTCTCCCATCACCTTGGCATATGTCTTGCTGATGACATCGAAGTCCTCCTGGGAGGAGTGCTTGTTGCGGTAGACCTCATAATGCATGGATGATTTCTTTGCCCCGTCAGGCAGGAACTTCTGGATCATCATGAAATGTGGTCTTTGCAGCAGGATTGAAGGTTAGAAAATTGAAGTTTCCGCGATCGAGGACTCTAAACTCACGAGATGGTCATGGAAGTGTTGGGGAAATAATAGGTGCTCAAGGCATTCAGCCCCTTTTTGAGCTGGTCGGGGGTGTACTCGCAATGGTGCTGGACATGGCCATCCTTGAGGTCGCTGTCGAAGGAGTCGAGGTTGAGGAAGGTGGGAATGTCGGCATGTGTGGTTGGACAATGGTAGCACTCATTGAAGTTGTCCGAAAGCGCCTTCCAGTTGAAATCGCCCTCCAGCTGGTAATCGTGGTCCAGCTCGTAGTCGTCGAAATTCATCTGCTTGTATCTCTCTTGGATGTCGACACCGTCAAAGTGCTCCTCCCAGGGAACCTCCGGCTCTGGGTTTGAATCCATATTGATCCATATGAATCCATTGGTGTCGATCTTGGTGTGGATCCGGAATAGGCCGTTCTGCTCCTTCTCGGCCTTATCCATGTCCGTGAATCCGGTGGCTTTGGCAAGCTTGCCATTCAATCCATAGGACCAGCCATGGTATCTGGGGTAGATGTGTCAGCACATCATCAGATTTTGCATTTGCTCCGAGTGCCATACCTGCAAGCCAAGATCATGGCTGTCCCTGATCCTTCCTTCTCAACAACTGGGTACGCGCGGTGTCGGCACACATTGTGGAACGCGTTGATGTTGCCCTGGCGGTCACGGATTATGATCAGGTCATAGCCAGCAACATTGTAGCGAAGCCAGTCCCCTGGTCCCTTGAGGCGTGAGTGGTGTGTCATGAATAACCATCTTCGGGAGAAGATGGCCCGCCGCTCGAGATTGTAAAAGTTGTCGTCGCTGTACCACGACGCTGGCAAGGCACGGACCGGCTCTTGCTTGTTGACTGCTGGGCCTTCCTCGGGCTTCGTGTTCGCTCCAAAACCAAAATAATGCAGCATTGACGAGGCCATGATGAAGAAGTATGCGGAAAGATGTGTAACACGCGATGCAAATTGTGGATAAAACAGCAGGCTGATGGACTAGCGGAATCAAGTATCAGGAAACAGATGCTAATGAGCAATGCCCTTCGCCTAGCTTCCATGTTCGCTTCATATCGTGTTATATAGACAGCCGTGTCCTCTCATTATCGTGGGTCTGCGTGTCAAAGCAGGTGGCAAGCCTATAGGGGTCCAACGGATGGCCATCCGATCCGATGGTATATATCGGCCGCTAGACCTAGTTGGCCTACAACTGATACTGTATAGACCTCACGAACCGAGCCTATCTTGCCCACGGCATGATTGCTCTGCTGGCTGACTGGTCACCTGAGCTTGCTTTTCCGTTTGTGTTACCGCCCTTTGGCACATAGTTCCTATTCCTTGACTCATTCTTTCGTCGGCTCATCCACGACTGGTTGAAGCACTTACTGAGATATACCCGATATCGGCGTTCTTGACACAATGAAACTGGTTGATTTGCCAATTAAATCCAGCCGAGCCGACCTCGAAGCGAGTTGTACGACTGTGATTCCGTCAAGTTGGGCCTAACGTTGCCACGAGCACAGCCGGATCGTGACAGCTGCTGCAATGTGGCGAGCTACGGCGCAGGTCTATGCTGTGCCGTCTCTTTTGTGATCTCGTGTGCAGCAATTCATGCAAGATGGCCGCTGCTTTGCCGATTGAGAAACCTTTTGCCTGCGTGCTTCGGAGTTGACACGGTCAGGAAGGAATGCATCGTGACAACGACCGATCTTGGCTTCCAACACCGGTGTGATCGAGATCATGTGAGTCTCGGCACACCGGGGAAGGCAAATTCCAAGGTCATGCGCATACGTGGCCGGATTCAGATAAGGCCCGCGGCTCGTGAGGCATTGAATAAGTTGGGCTAGGCTTATTATGCTCGATATCGCTGCTTTGTGGAGATTGGATTTAGACCGCATAGAGGTGATGGCTCCGACTGGGAAAAATACCTGCCACCAGCCGGGCTGCAGGTCCTATTCGCCAATTGAGCTGCGGCCAGTCTGACCTCTGCGATAGCAGGTATCGCGAGTCAAGCTAATATTCACTGTGCGACCCTCCTGGTTCAAGCTGGAGCCATCGTTGGCAGAGGTATTCTGTGCCACAGTGGCCCTGCCTTTATTCGAGTCTGTGCACGGAAAAGCAGAGATCCATATGCCATTTTTAGCCCTTCCCCACACGTCAGAGCAAGTTGACGGGGCCTAGACCATAGTCACCTGGCACAGTGACCAAGGGTGTAAGACTGTTTCGGACCGGACCACCCAATCCGTTCTTGAGGGGTAACTCCTAAAGTACTCAGGCTTGCTAGGTAATAATGATTTCATCACAGCAAGTGGTCGTCCTGAAACGGCCGGAGCACTACAAAAGGTGAATGTAATCTCATTATCTTGATTCCGCCACGATCAAAAAGGTCCCCCAGGGCACACATCGATAACCGCCCTGATAACAGCTTTGCTTTAAGGACGAGGCTGATTGTAGCCTTTCTGCTGGTCCAATCAAGTCTTGTCAAATTAATGCATGCGATTGTATCAGTGGTGGAGGCTTACTCACTTGTCGGGTGCACTGGCGCGTATGCACGCCCGGATGTGCTTCCGATCCGAAGCCGATCCGAGAGTCTGCGGGGGACCATACAGCAGACCAACCACCAGCAGACACATCACGAAGCGAAACGAGATTGCGACGACGGGAGCCCTATCTCCAACCAGTGCCGGGTTGACACCCTGTACCATCCACGCCCTTTGACACGGCTCCGGATCAAACAGTGCAAATCGTGAGTCTGGACTGCCCCACGCCTCCTGATCGCGGAGCTGGCAGCTGCCCGTGCCGATTGTTGGGAACGGTTGAGCTCCACGAAGTGCTCCGGCAGACTGCTCCGATCCGTGGACAGTTGTCATGTCAACAAACATGAATAGAGTCGCCAATTCAAGTGCATCGAGGCTTCTGAGGCGCTCACCCAATGCGTGAGTCTTTGGTCTTTGGCTTTGGTTGCCATCCTTGATTATATTCTCAAATACGCTGGGCAGTGCTGATGTTGGGCTCAGATGCGAGCGATGCCGCAAGCAAAAGATCAGGTGCAGCGGGTGCCTGCCTTGCGATGCATGTACCAAGCGCAATCTAGCTTGTCATTTCAACGAGAGGCACCGGAAGGTTGTGGTCACGCAAGGGTATGTGCAGTCCCAAGGGACACGGCCAGTTTATACAAACACTGAGACAGGTTCACTTACTTTTTCCAGCTACATACATGAGCTCCAGAAGAAGGCATCCCGCCAGAATGATGCTCCTCCTCGGCAAGAGACGACCGCAATGCAACGGCAGCCTGACGACTTCAACCGTTCACCCCCTCCCAATCGTGGAGACGACGAAGGCTTGCAGCGCAATCGGCAGTCCAACAGGATGATACGTGACGGCGACGAGCCTTCGACGCGGGGGACAAGCGAGGAACCGGCCCTCACAAACTTTCTGGCTACTGACTGCTCAACCTTCATGACAGCAAATAATGGCATGACCTTCTACCTGGGCTCGACATCAAATTGGACCTTCACACAAAAGATTCTCAGCATGGTATATGAGCGTGTGTTCAGGAATCGCCTTCCGGACATGGGTCGCAACGTCGAAGGACTGGGCAATGCATATGATCTTCAATGGGACGGAGCACCGATATGCGCCGATCCACTTTCTGCGACTGTGCCGACCATCGACCATGCAATTTATCTCATCAACGCCGTCAAGTTTCATTGCGCCCAGCTGTTTCATGTCTTTGACGAGGATACGTTCATGCAAGCTTTGTACGACTTTTACGATAACCCGGATCGAAACACAACCGACAAGGTGTGGCTGGTGCACTTCCTGGTCATCCTAGCCTTTGGCAAGGGCTTCACAGTCAACAAGAACGGAAAGGACCCTCCTGGGGTTGAGTATTTCATACAGGCACTTCAACTGTTGCCCAACATGATTATGCTGTGGAGGTACCCCGTTCATTCCATCGAGGTCCTGACATGCATTGCTTTGTATCTAGCGTGCCTAGACTACCGGATTGTGGCCCATAACTTTGTAAGACGAATTCTTCGTACGTCCCGCTGAGAACGCTACTAATCTGGCACCACTACAGATGGGTCAAGCGATGCGCCTGGCGTTGAACTATGGCCTACACACAAACATCAAAGCAGACCGGTTCGGCAGTGCGTCAGTGGAACGGATACGCAGGGCCTGGTGGACAATATTTATCCTGGATCGCGAAATGACAGCGGTCGCCGGGCTGCCGCAGTCCATCGAGATCCAGGATGTCTACTGTCAATTGCCGTCATTTTCTGGTTCTGTCACGCGGATATCGGCACTCAAGATGCAGCTCAAGTTGTCTCAGCTGATTGCTGACATCAACCGCAGTATGTTCAAACAGCCCATCCCCACCCGGTTGAACTTTTGTTAAAATCAATGTAGATGTGTATGGGGTCGGCGGCCGGCTCAACAGCGGTTTCCAAAGCGGCATCAAAGGCGCTCTGGCAGACATTGCTGGTGCTCACGAGGAACTACAGCAGTGGTTCCCACTATGTCTGGAACAGAAGACAGATGGGATCTCCAAAACTTCTGCGTACCTACACCTGGAGTACCACCGGGTTAGTATCCTCTCCCATTCCATCTGCTTCTCACTGTGCATCTGCTATGTTGCAACCTCCTATGGGATCCTCGAGCATTTGCTGACTTGTTATCCTCTCCAAAGTGTATCATCCTTGCCACGCGGCCGTTACTGTTCTGCTTCTTGAAACTTCGACTCGAATCTCGAGAAGATTGTCAGTCCAAGCTGAATAGCTCCAGGACATCTCGTAATTTTATCCAGACTTGCCTTGACTCTTCGATACAGATCTTGACAATCCTGGAGTCATTACTAGGCCAGTCTTTGATAGGTTTGTTATGCCGTCTATCTTTTTGTATTGCAGGCTGACCTCAGAAGCAGACCCATTCTTGCCTTTTAGCCTGGACCAACTCTCTGCGGCGACGATTAATGTGCTTGTGGCAACAGCCCTTGATCACAGCTTGATCGACAACGCTTCCAGGTGGATCATGGCTGCCTACTCTGTCTTTGACGATATGATCACGAGCGGAAATCAAGTGGCGGTGTTGCGGAAAGGCGAATTAGACCATCTGAGGAGGATGCTGGAGGAGCTCAACACAGTGTCACAGGGAGCATGGCAGCCCGGCCACACGCCGCCCCAGCAGTCTGGGTCTCGGCAGCAGTCTCCCCTGGAGGGCCCTCTGACGGACTCGACGATATTTGTCTCGAGACCGTCAGACTTTGATCCGTCATGCTCAAATCTCGAAATTGACCCCGACCCCGGAGAGCCACTGACGACTACCGATCTCATGGACCTGGCAAACTCAATCGACGACATCGATATAGAGTGGATATCGAACACCATTGGACACGATCGAATCTGGTAGAAGAATTGAGGAGGGCCATCTAGGTAATTATGCCTAAACATGGCCAGTGATTTGCAGAAGATTGGAAAGTCACTGCCAAAGGCGTTGCATAGCGAATCTCACTGTTTTTATCTATCAAGATGTATTGTCTGTTGTCCTTATGGGACACTCATTGTCGTTCCGACTTAGTAGAGGAACTTGAAGAATACAGATAGAGTGTCATCCCATAGCCGATACACAAAGTATCTACACCCGACGTACAGATTCCGTGGGCAATACTGTCGCCTATCGGAACTCAGAGCCGGCATGTTGATGCTCTGATCCTACGCCACAGGCGCCGGGACGAGGTCCGATGGATCGCGTGTGCCATCTGCGTCCGCTCGGGAACGACGATCAGATTTTATACACATTCCATGGCTGCCGTCAAGCTGGAGGACCAGGTTCTGTCACCGGGCTCCCGCAGGTTCATAGGCTGTGTCAGTTCAGTGAGTATATTCCAAGCCAGGAACAAAGGCAGCAGCAGCAGGCACGAAAATCAAAGGAGTCGCGGACGGCGGCGGGATATTTCGACACGCATGATGCATTCTGAAAGGGGGTTGCATCATCAAGGAGGCCGGCCACGGAACCGAGCCAGCAAGTCCGAGGGAAATTGGCTTGAAGCGTGACATTGATTCCTGTGGGATTCTCAATGTTGAACGGGAACGGGACAAAGTCATCGCCGAGAGGCAGCAGTCTTCATAGAGCACTCCCAAACCATGGCCTATTTCCGTATTTCCGTCGCGGGCTGCGTTCCATGACAGCTCTGCAAACTTGGTGATTCAAAATTCCTGTCATCTGCGGTTGAGGGCAAAAATCGGAAAGCAAGGGAGAGAATTAGTTTCATAGACAATGACCTAGAAAAGTAGACGGAAGAATCTTCGAAAGGAGAGCGCGTAGAAAGACAAAGTGAGAAAGTGCCACTTGAGGCCAACTCCGTCCCTCCCGCCGCGGGGCATTCCAGCTTCTCCAAGCTTTGGGGCGGGGCATGGTTAATCCCGCGGAGTGTGGAGAAGTGGCCGACACCCACTCCATGAGATGCCCCCTCCCTGATCAAAGTGCCGCGCTGGATCGATGGGCACCTATGGCTGGGTGAGGTGGGGAGGGAGGCTCACTTAGACTATATGAGGTATGAGCGCAAGGGCAAACATATTCTGACGTTGACCAAAGGACCGTGCTACCATGACGACCCGACGCTGATGCAAACGATGATACCTGCTGCAAGACACTGATGCCCAGTTCACAACACCACACAACACACCGCACCACACACGATCCATAACGGCTCACTGGCCAGAATATCACCGAAAGACTCCTCCTACAGTGTATCTATACTACACAAGTACCTCACCACCCACCTCCCAGCAAAATGCCCACAGACATGGCAGACTTCGAGTACAACGCCAACCCAGGTAGGGTAATCTTCGGCCGCGGCACAATCCAAAAGCTCCCAGCGGAACTCTCTCGGCAGAACCTCTCCCGGCCCCTCCTCCTCACGACCCCGGAGCAGGCCGGGCAGGGCTCAGACCTGAGCGCCGTGCTGGGCGGCACCATCGCAGGCGTCTTCAACAAGGCGACCATGCACACGCCCACGACCGTGACCGACGAGGCCGTGGGTTACGCCCAGTCCGTAAGCGCAGACTGCGTCGTCTCCATCGGGGGCGGCTCGACGACAGGCCTGGGAAAGGCCATAAGCATCCGCACGGCGCTACCGCACATCTGCATCCCGACGACATACGCGGGGAGCGAGATGACGCCCATCCTAGGCGAGACGGCGGACGGGGCCAAGAAGACGCGGTCGGACCCCAGGATCCTGCCGGGGACCGTCATCTACGACGTGGACCTGACCATGACCCTCCCCGTGGGAATGAGCGCGGTAAGCGGCGTAAACGCCATAGCCCATGCGGTCGAGGCCCTCTACGCCCGCAACACAAACCCCATCATCAACCTGCTCGCCGCAGAGGGGACCAGGGCCCTCGCCTCGTCCCTGCCGGTCATCGTCGCGGACCCCTCCGACGCCGGGGCGAGGTCGCAAGCCCTCTACGGCGCCTGGCTCTGCGGCACCTGCCTCGGCAGCGTGGGCATGTCGCTGCACCACAAGCTCTGCCACACCCTCGGGGGCAGCTTCGGCCTGCCGCACGCGGAGACCCACACCGCGGTGCTGCCCCACGCGCTGGCGTACAACGCGCCCCGCGTCCCGGAGGCGATGGCCAAGCTGGCCGAGGCGTTGCCCGGTAGCGACGGCGACGCGATCCAGGGGCTGAACCTCCTGCTGGAGAAGCTAAAGGTGAAGAGGGGCCTCAGGGACTTTGGCTTCAAGGAGGAGGATGTCGACAGGGCGGCGGACATCGCCGTCAGTAATCCCTACTGGAATCCGCGTGAGATCGAGAGGGGGCCGGTGAGGGAACTGATTAGGAGGGTATGGGCAGGCGAGCCAGCCAGGGCTGATTTGTGAGCGCCTCTCGCCTAGCGGACGAACCAGCCGTCACAAGTGCAACTCCTCCTGGGTCCGTATTCCTGCTGGGTAGGGCGGCCGAAGGCTCACGATGCTTTCTGCGTGCATCCTTTGCAGAAAATAAGCTGGGCCTTACCGGCTGACTGGACCGGCGCTATCTGTTCGGCGACATTTGTTGTAAGCGTGACAAGACAGCTGGGGAACTTGTGGATCGACTTGCAATAGTTGCACCAATGCACAGACCGCACTTGAGCAGACGTGATCCTTCTTGTTCCTCGCAGGATTGCACGTGCACCTTCAATCAAACATTCCAATGTTCCAAACCCGGCTTTCGCGTCTTGTATGTGTACTAGTACTGTCTAAATGGCCCCCACGTTTGGGACAATGCATGCACAGGGGACTGTAGCTCGATTAGTCTTCCGCCCTGGCAGTCAACGCATGTCTATTGAGTTCTGACAGGCAAACAGACCATCTTGAAAGACAGTGTGTGAATGTGTGCGTGGTTGCATAAGCTCTAGCCAGGAGGAATACAGAAGCATTACCGCCAAATTGCGCCGCGAGCCGACGAAGGATGTGTGCTTATGCTGCGCGGTCATGCACGACCGTATGCGGTTGGCCGACCCGATCTGGGAGGATTCTCGCCCTGGACCCTGGACCCTCTCGCATGGCCTAGCGCCTCTGACGGTGGGACGGGGTTTAGGTGTAGGGAGCCGATTCCCCCGGGTCGCAGCTTATTAAGCCTGTCTTGATCCCAAAAGCTTGGTAGGAGAAGGGAGGGGTATGCTGGAGGCAGGCCACGCCAGCAAGATATGTCCCGTGTGGGGAGTCACACAGCAGGCGGCACGGGTTCTAGCCCAGGATCCAGTGTGGCCACGGCTTGGAGACGCTGGGAGCCTCGCGGGCTGGCATGTCACCTACGATGGACAAATTTGTCTTGTCCGCGCCGGCATATGAGGTGCAAAAGTCCCCTTCGCTTGTGCATTGACATGGCGCTGCCTCGTAACCACCTGTCTCGGGGGGCTATTTGTGTGGGTGAGTGGACCGGATGGAAGGGCTGCATGCTATGCTGTCTGGCCCTAGCAGCTGCATTCCCAATTTGGATTCTCCACCACCCTGGCAGCCTGGCTAGCGTACTAGCACTCATTAAAAGCAGAAGCGCCAGGTGGTATTCTAGCGTCTAAGCTGACCTATTCGTGGGCGTTCTCCCGGATTTCCAACCGTGACTCCAGGGCTCCTCGGTCCCTTTGTCTCATGGGCGCGGCTCACAATCCAAACAACACCCGTGAAGATGAGAAGAAGTGAAGGCCGCGTTGCCGTGCCGCGTGAAAATACTGGAATCGATCTCATAGGGCAATACGTCTCACCCTCCTGATTTTTGTGTTCTGGGGCGACATATCCCGGAGGTTTTGACAACGTACTGAGGGGAAACCAAAGGCATGAGGATGGCGACAACACCAGCGAGCCCGGCATCCAGCCTGGCCACGGCTTCGCAGCAACTAGTCGGCGCATGGGCGACGCCTGACGACTGGATCAAGTTCCGACCCATAATCACCCAGCACTACCGGGATGAGAACATGAAGCTCAAGGAGCTCATCTCGTTCATGGACAAGACGTATGGGTTTCGCGCGACGTGAGTACACCCTAACCCCTGTCATCGCCCATCGACACGGGGCCTTGGTCATGCTGATGGCACATCGCAGGGCAAAGATGTACAAGGACCGCTTGACAAAGTGGCGCATCTCCAAGAACGTCAGGGCCAGCGACATCACCACTATCGTGAGGAAGGACGAGGCCGCGGGCGGCGATGCGTCGGGGCCCGAGTTCTACAAGGTGGGCGACCGCCTCGTCCGTGCCGACAGGCTGCAGCAGGCCATGCAGAGGAGGGCTACTGTCGCCCGGCGAGCCTCCAAGAACGAAAGCAAGACCCGCGACGGCGCGAGTGCGAGTCCTGGCTGGGATGCACTTGCATCCAGCCCGTTGTCGCCATGGGACTGGTCCCGTTGCACCACGCCCTTGTCGCCGCAGGTCAGCCTACCCGACAACATCCGGATCCCCGAGAGCATCCTGCTGCACAGCAGGGGCTACGTGCTTGGGACGTTCGAGAGCGTCAAGGTGGACGGCGTGCTTGTCGACCTCAAGCACGAGGGGCCGGTGCACCGATGTCGGATGGCGTTTGAGGAGACGCTGGCCAACCTCAGCCTCGTGTCTGGGCTCGACAGGGTTGCGTTCAAGTCGCTGGACGGGGCATTCGACCTGATCAGGCCGTGTCTCCTCGACCGAGATCCCCAGTTCATAGTGGTGTTCATGCAGATCATGTCGCTGTGCATCTGGTTCAAGAAGCCGGACATCATGCAGATGCTGGTGTCGTACCTCCACGACCTCAGCAAGGTGTTGTTGGGGCCGAACCACCCCATCACGCTGATATGCCGGGACCTGAAGCTGGCGGACGTGGAGACGAGCCGCAACATCTGCAAGCTGGCGGCGGAGGCGGCGTGGCACCAGTTCCGGGGGTATCTGTACCCGTTCAAGATCGACTCGTTTGTGCGGCTGACGGGGACCTATGCCGACATCCTCGACTCGCTGAGACTCAACGACGAGCGGGAGGCATTCCTTCGGTATGTTGTCGGCTCATGCGACCCGGAGACGGTGCCGGTGGAACAGCGGCTACACCTGGAGCTGCACCTCGTCATGTGCCTGCGCAGGCAGAACAAGTTCCCCGAGGCGCTCGAGAGGCTGGACAAGATCCGTCAGGACATCATGGACAACGAGCCGATGCTGATGAGGGAGAGCGAGGAGCGCTGTGTGGAGCTGACGTACCAGGCGCTGCGCATCAACGGCATGTGCGAGTGCGACGGGGGCGATGCCGACAAGGGGAAAGAATTCTTCAAGGAGGCGTTCCAGCTGATGCAGGAGAAGAAAGGACCGTACAGCCCGAGGACGACCAGGGCGCTGCGGGACCTTATCCGGTACAGCGACCACGATGAGGAGCTGATGAGAGACCTGGAGGACCGCCTGACACGCTTCAGCCTGGACACGGACAACTTCCTGTGAGGAGAAGGTCGAGGGGTCTTGCGTGGTTGCTTGATCAGCTGGCCTGCGTACCTAGGTATGGAAAGTGCAGCCGCTGCACATGCAGTTGGGCTCTGCTCTCCTGAGAGACTGTGCAAGGCAAAGGGAAGGAAGGTCTGGGAGCTACTGCCTGGGGTGCCCACCCACCAGCCCCTTCCCCGACCGTCAACACACTGCAACACTGCAACAACACCCAACGCGCTTTGCCTACAACAGCAGCAAAACCAAAACACAGCTTCAACCTACCACTAGGCACCGATCCATCCCTTCACCAAACCATCACCACCCACCATCACCCCCTCTCCATCGTCCACCAGAGCATAAACAAAAGCCATGGCGCCACTCAAAGACCCCTTCGCGCAGGTACGAGCCATGATGATCGAGAAGGACGCCAAAGGCGATCGCATCCACCCTACGTCTCGCCCACCCGACCCTGCAACTGTAAGGCACACCGTGACACTCCCTCACCCTCGCCCACCCCATCCCCATCATTGTCTTTCAATGTCAATCAGTGCTGACCACCTGACACAGACACCAGTGAGTACCAGTGCCACCCAAGGGGCCCCTTTAGGCCCCACCTCGGCGTCGACAGACGTCACGGCCTCTCCAGGCGTCCTTGCGGGCGCCGTTGAGGCTGTGGCCGATGTCCCCGAGGAGGCAACAGGCAACGAGCAGGACAACAAGCAGGACGACCCCGTAAGTCCCACCCCTCTGAAATCATGAGTTTCAATGCTGATAACATGACACAGATACCTGTCATCACCACTGCTGCTCTCCCATCTCTCCCACTGAATGATACAAGCACCCCGTTCGCCCAGCGCGACTATGTTGACCCCACAACCAGCGTGACGGGAAGACATGGGGGCGAGCATACCAGGATCCAGGCGGATAAGTGGCAGGAGTTGGAACAGCTCAGGAGGACGGACTATCAGGCTTACAGGAAGAAGACCAAAAGACTGCGCTATAAGGACAATCGTGACAAGAAAGTCAAAGCTGCCCACCAGGCCGCCGCTGCCGATGCTGCTGCTGCTGATGCTGCCGATGCCCAGGCTGCCTGGGCTGCCGAGGATGGAGAGGAGGACGAGGCCGAGGAGGCTGGCCGTTGAGGCAGGTGCTATAGGCTCCCTTTCGGGAGCCATCGTTTGAATCAGACTAGACAGAGTCTCCTTGAGGTTTTGAGCCGTCGTCAATTGACACGGCTGGCCGAATGTATTATAGTTGAGAGAACCCTCTTGTAATATGTACTCACTCTGTACCCACTGCTATCACAAATCACAGCTTGATATGGTCTGGAACACTTCACGTCAACCGGAATGCGTGATACCACTCCAAGACCTAATGTGTAGACTCCTGTGGGATGCTCTCCCAGGGGATGCCAACCAGTGGGACACATTCCTCTGGGATAACCTACTTTTTACAGGATACTCTCTCTCTCTCTCTCTCTCTCTCGGGATGCTATTCTCTAGGATACCCTCCTTCAGGGCACTCTCCTCTAGGATAACCTCCTATGAGATACCCTCCTAGAGGATTACCTCCCAAAGCCCTATGGCACAACCTCCTATGGCAGAACCTCCTATGAAACAACCTCCTTTGGGACAACCTCCTATGGGATAGCCTCCTATAGGACAGCCTCCTATAGCCTCTGTGCTCCTGTGGGGTTTTCTCCTGTGTGATACCTGGATACCCTCCTACAGGATAAGCTCCTGTGGAAGGAGCTCTTATGAGATGCGTTTTACAAGATACCGTCCTATGGGATAACCTCCTGCTGAGGAGTCGATCCTGGATTTCCTGAAAATTCCTCCAGCGCCTCGGCAACTCCCTGTCAATCTTGGATGAGGAAATCATGCGAAAAGATTTATCCTGCAATCAATTGGCATTGAGGGCGGTCATGTCCCCCCTCCATTAGTTAATACCCTGAAGATACTAGAGGCATCCCTTGTGTTCTGCCGAAGTGCCATCGATGTCAGCTGGAGCCCCTCGTCCACGCGCGTGCTCAGGACCACAGCTAACTTCCGGCAGGACCTCTTCTTTGGATCCCGGGTATCGTGATCGGCCTCATGGAGGCCACAGGCATGGCGACATCAAAGACGAGGATCATCGGGCTTCTGAACAGAGCACGAGACAACCCGTGGGCTTCGCCCCATGCTTTGCCCTGCCCTTTGGGTTGTCTGCCGCGATGAGGCGCCGCATCGCCTCCTCCGCGCTGGGCAGCAGGTGCATGGGAAGGACGGCGAGAGTTTGAGGGATCAATCCTCCCCTATTATTACTAATGTATTTTAGTCTTCCTCGATGTCCAGTGTTTTAATCATCTCCGTCAACCCACAGACGACATTCTCATACACAGCCTGTTGTAACCGTGGCTTCGAAAGGTCATCGCCAAAAGCAAAGTCACACTCCAGGCACTGTTTGGTCAAATCTCTATACCTCTTACCCAGCATAGACACCTTCTGGGCGAGGCGTCGCACTGCCACCACGTCATCGGGAGAGTCCAGAGTCGACCACGTCCCAATTTGAAGCCTAGAAACTGTCAGTGAATCGTAACAGATCAATTTTGTTTTGAGGGCCACGTACATCACTGTCCCCAAACCCCAGAGTGTGAGGTTTCGGACTCCATGGACCAGCTTTGCTTCTTCGATAGCCTCATTGGCGATCATATCCTCGGTCGGGATGGGAAAGCCCTCGCGCAGGGATGTGTGCACAAAGTCAAACGCCAGATGCGCAGTATGTATACAACTCGACAGATCGGAGTCGTCGAAGCGGAAGAAGGAGAAGTCCTGGATGGTGATGTATTCCCTCAGCCACGGCGTCGAGTGAAACTTCAAGACCGCCATGGCGAAGCTGCGCGCAAGCGTCAGCTGGTCGACGATCGTCACGGACGTTTCGGCCGGACGACTAAGGATCTCTTTGGCGGATAAACAAAGCGATTCGGAAACCGGCCTTGATGCAGCCATCCCGAAGAAGCTGTGTCTAAAGGTCTCGTTGCAGCAGCTGTCCAGGTAACCAAGACACTTTAAGCCACAGGAGTCTTGGCTGGTCCCTTGCAATACCGTGCAGAGGTTTTCGGCGATTCGGAGGTCGACCGTGGCTTGATCCTGCTTTGTCATTGCCCGTGGTCCTACTGTCGACTGTTCCTGGTTTTCGTCGAAGTTGAAGCGAACCTTGCGCTTCTTTCGGTGGCCGTCATCACCAGAGTGTGGTGGCGTGTTAAGCCCAGGCTCCATGAAATCAAGTGTCCGAGACTGCACTTGAAGACTGATGAACCGGGCCTGGAAGGATGGTCTAAGAAAACAAGGTCAGGCTCAGTCGTAATTATCGAAAAGCCGCCGCTGGAGTCTTACCGTTGCGGAGAAGAATGCCCGGAGCAGGCAACCAGAACTTCCATCTTGACGTCGTCTCGCACTTGCGTATCAAGCTTGAGTTTGACGTTGTGTCTGACTTCCCCGTGCTGTGTTATGGAAATGTCCTTCAACCACGCGGCGGCTAGCGCTTGGTGGAAGGCCTTTGATGCCCTGCGGACCTTTCCGATCGAGCCGTACTCTTGGCTGAGCTGATGAGTTGATCGTACACATACCGCGCTTCGAGCGGCCGGCTGCTTGATCTCCGCAAGTTGCTCGCGCAAGCGTCGCAGATCGTCATTGAATTCTCGCAGATTCTTTATCTGCTCCTCCACACCCTCTTTGTTCCATGTGATCTTCACTTTCTTGCGTAAACGACGGACTGTGTCTTTGAGCCGCTCATTCTGCGTGGTGGTGATTAGGCCTCGCACATCTGATCGAAACTAGAGAGGGGGGGGGGGTGTTTGAAGGTTGTCTTGCAAAGAGTTCCTCACGTACCTTTTCACCCAACCTTGCGATATCGTCAAAGCAGGCGAGCTCAGCCTGAAGAGCCTGAAATGTTGATCTAACCTCCTCGATAGTATCTTGGACAGTATCTAGACTGCCAGGGAATGCGGCTTCGAGCCTGGACTGTAGCTCTGGACTGCCCCATCTTGGGTCGTCTGCATCCTCGAGCATGCGTTCAATAACATCCTCATCCTGTTTGGCTAGCCTCAAAAGGAGGTGTATCTCATGTATGAAGTTCTTTTGCTGTCTGTCAACTGATTTCAAGATTCTGCCTGCTTCTCGGGAGTAGTTACGGAAGACCTTTATTTTCTTTTGTAGGAGCAATGAGACTTTGATGGCGATGCCTGTGATTTGGAAGACGCCCAGCGCAATAGAAAACGGGTCCATGGCGGCACCGACTTAGGCTGGTTCAAGGACAAAAAGAACCGTACCTGGAGTTCGATCAATCCGAGGGCCACATATCCATATCAAGGAAAGAAACAGACAGGTCACACCATGTCTAGAGGCGTGGTATCGGCGGGCGGTGGCTGTGCTAAGAAATTCCAGCTGAGCCAGGCTCGTCCTCTTCTTTGCCGACTTCTGGGCGGGCATCTTGCAGCATTAACGTGGGAACGGCCAATGGTTTCACTGGGGCTGAATTCAGAGGCCAACCTTTGGCCCAAACTTCTGCACTTCTGCACCTAGCACCACAAGTGCTTGTACACCGCCGACGGGCGGTGGCTGTGCCAAGTAGCATTTTGGTTGAGCTTGCATCTTCTCACCGAGTCTCCCTTCATCTTTATTGGCTAAGCACACCCACTAACTGGTGTAACAAACTCCAGCTGCTTTAATGCAATTGAGGCCTCGGTCGTCGTCCTGACCACCTCTGAAATGCTATGCTACTGTCTCCGATTTTCTTTTCCATTCTTGCTGTGAGAACTCCCTGACCGTTTCCCTTCCGCTTCCCGGGACGTTGCGATTTTAAACCTACTTGGTCATGGAGACCTTGAGATCCCAAGACGTACAAAGCACCAAAGCACTTGTACAGCAATACCTTGAGAATGCGGAGTCGTTAGGGACTGGTGCGGAGGAGCGTGGCCATTTGGCACAGCTCTGCTCAGAATGTATACTGCTGTTTCGGATTATATTGAAGAGTGTGGCCGCCAACAAGGATTCCCAATCAAAGAAATGGAAGATGTTGGGGGTCAGTCTCGGGCGGAGCTACGGTCGTCTGAAGATATGGTCAGATGAACATGGTGCAGCCGACGGGAGTTTGGATGCTACTCTCGCAGCATCTCGTGATTTGCAACGCGACACGCTCAAATACATTGTGAGCATCAGTCAAACCTTGACAGAGAGTAAGTCAATTCATCTTCCAGATACACAAGCCACCTCCTATTAGAGACTAACCCCACGATCAGGACTGATCAAATTGCTCGACGTCAATCTTGGTGAGACTGGGCTTGAATCCATCTCCGCCGTCAGGTCCCTGACCGCGGCCGCCACGGAAGGCAACAGTGAGAGTTCTTCAGATTCGGGGCTCTCAGACTCGAGCTTGTACACAGTCAACGAGGTCTTGGAAGATTTGAGAGCCGATACGACGTGTCTTTTGGACCTTGAGCCGCTCTTGTGCAGCCCCATCTTGCAGACAGATCCTGAGCCAACCGCCACCCTGGATTCCGCCCACTTAACATGGAGGCCATACCATTCTTACTGCGATAAGGTCAGCGTGAGGTTTCCGATGGCGGCCGACGACTTGGTCAGCAGGGTCGGCAGGGCAAATTACGAGCGGTATTTGAGGTGTCAAGATCAGAAAGCTAAGAATGAAGTGGGTGACGTTCCGTCCGACCAAACAGCCACGGGCGTTCCCGACAATGCCAGCTCAAAGTTTCACGACTCTGGTATCGGCTCGTCCCTCCACGCCACTGCTTCCGCGTACGCAGAAACGGTCATGTCTTATGGAATGGGCGAAGGAAGAAGAGTTCGCGTGCCGCCACTGCCACCTCAAGCCAAGCAAGGTGTGCCCTTTGCGTGCGTCGCTTGTGGTAAATGGGTAAAGATTGCTACGAACAGCGCCTGGAAGAAGCACGTATATGGGGATCTTCAGCCATGGATATGCCTTGAAGGCGATTGCCACCTCGGCACCGACACATTCCCGGCTCGAAACGATTGGATTACCCACCTCGCTCTTGATCATGGAATGGATCCAGAGTGGCGCACTATTCAATGTCCACTGTGCCGGGTTGAGATAGGCCCCGGTAAATCTACGGTTACAGGACACATGAGTGATCACCTGGAGGAAGTCTCTCTGTCAGCATTGCCCGTGGACTGCGACTTCGAGGAGGACTTCGAGGGCAGTGATTACGATCGAGATGACCACGAGCAAAGTTCCATGCAAGACTTCTGGTGCTGCGACCTGAATTGGCCTACCTTGAACGACCTCCTACAGCACGACGAGGAGGTCCACGATGCGCATCGCAACTACAGGCAAGGGAACAGCGCCCCCAATGTCTCCGGCTTAGGACTTGTCGGAGCAGACTCGGATCGCATCATCCCCACGCCGGCCGAGAGAACCAACGAGTACCAGCAATCAGACGATATGATAGACCGAACAGCCGAGAGTCACGATTACGAGGGCGAGCTTGCCCGCCTCCAGGGTATAGCCGGTTGGACCACCGTGAAGAGCAAGGGAAAAGGAGCACTGAAGCGGGGGTTGAGTATGACCCGCTCGGATTGGGATGCGCTCATTGCGGGCGTATCAGGCCCCGCCAACGATCCCGTGAGCCCGGAAGTCATGCGAGACTTCACACAACATGCAGGCACACTAGACGCCGACACGAGCTCGACACATAACCAAGAACGGGACGATATCGGCTCCTCTGCCGAAGACCATCAACGGGACCCTCCAACGCTCGACGACCGTCCCCTAACCCGGGCATGGTACGAGGACGACCAAGACCGCGGATCAGGCTCACGCCCTCATCATCAAGTAGCTGGCCCTTTCGGCCATCCTAATCGAAATCTCGGAGTGAGCGAACTGTTGAATGGCGGGATGCGAAGTGCAACAACGCACGATCAACAGCCCAAGGTTGTAAAATCTGGTCCTCCTTCAAGCTATTGGAGCGTGGCAGAGATGGCCAACTTTCCCAGCCTGTTGATGCGCTACGGTACGGATTGGCAAGGGATCGCGTCGCACATGACGACCAAGACGGCCACAATGGTAAGTTGAACCCCAGAGATTGGATCAGCTGGTGGGTCAGAAGATATCCTAAAACGCATGTACAGGTTAGAAACTTTTACAACAGACAAACCGGCGCCACGAAGCCGGAGTGGGTCCAGATCGCCCTCGAGGCCGACAGGAAGCTCCAGAGACGCCGGGAAAATATGCGACTTGTCCCTCCAGGGTCAGGCGGCGGCCAAAGTCATAGCGAGGAGCTCGTGGAGGACGACAAGGGCCAGTTTCCTGGGGAGCAGAACCTGACGGCGAACAGCGTCCAGGTTTCGGCTTCAGCTTCAGCTCCGGCCAACGAGAAGTCCACGGGCAAGTCAACTGACGATGCACCGAAGTCCCGAGGCCTAACTCACTCCCGTGGTGGGGTGCCAATGCCGAAGCACAAGGCCACCAAGCGGCGTGCCCGGAGGGAGTACCCATCATCATGGGGTTTCGACAAGGGCCAGATGACGATGAAGAAGCGGGTAATGGCTGTCTTTGACAGACCCCGCCGGCTGGCCAAGGACGATATGATGCTATCCACGGAGCACGAGGTGCGGGTGCCGCTGGCGGACGGCAAGTCCTATGTTACGGACCTGGACGTCGAGACCATGAAGCGGGCCGAGGGCTTCCTCAACGCCACCGAGGAGGAGAAGGGTATCTGGATCTCGGATGACCCAACGGAGGAGCAAATAAAGGCCATGCTGGATGCTCAGGTGCAATAAGCTGGCGCTGTTGATGATGATTATGTTTGTCTGCCCCTATATCAGTATACCCTACATAGAATCGTGAAGTGGGACAGGGCCGAAGCGCAGGGAAATCTTGATAGCAGTAATCGCCTCGCTCATATTTTCACAGAGAAAGAAAGCATATTGCGCTATAACACCAAAAGAGAAATGTTGTAATGCTGAGAGCATCACCGTGGCTTGCACTTATATACACACCACTGTTTAAGGCCTTGCATAGCGAATCTCACTGTTACCGTCGATAAGATACATTGTTCCTTGTCCTTGTAGGACACTCATTGCTGTTCCAGCTTAGTAGAGGAACTCAAAAAATACAAATAGTCCACCTACATTGTGACACATATGACGGCCAATCTTGCAGACAGAGCCTAGATAGGTAGCCTCGTGCTACGGTCAAAGCGTTCACAGCTTCACGATTTTGGTGTCCCAAATGAATGCGCCCCAGTGTAGCCTAGTCAAGGTAAGCAACGTAGACGAAAGCCTACCTGAAGGCTCGGGCTCGAGTTACCAGAGGTACAATTCGCCCCCGTATAGACTGTACCATAATAGCCACCAGGGCTAAAGTCTATATTACCTCCTCAGCAACATCAACCACAACCTTATCCAGCAGTAATAAAGCTACCAGCCTAATCTAGTCAATCTACACATCATCGCTAAGGCGGTCTCGGTAAAGGTCTAGTGATTGTTTGGGGAGGGGAGGGGCAGGCAGTACAACATAGAATCAGCTTCAGTCGACGCCCCAATATATTTTGCAAATTGCATAGAAATTCGCATACGGATCAAATGACTATACGGCCGGAGGCTGGCCATCTCTGCCACCATCTCTTCCGTCCGAAGGTACCCGTCGCCAAACATAATGGAGATGCTCGCTCCTGGAGGAGCAACCAGGCTTCCATTAGACACAAGGCGGCCCCACTCATCAATGGTCAGGTTTAGGACGTTGTTCGCAGACGTTGGCCCTCCAGACGCGCTTTCTCCCTCCGCTTGCGTCACAGCTGGTGCATCCCGTCCTGCTCGAGCCCACTGCAGAATCTGTTCCCGCAGTACATTGGCTGGTGTCTGCACCCACTGTAGTAATTTGTCCCCTCCCATTCTACTCCGCCCGCGCTTGCCTTGTGTATTCGTTAATGTCTAGGATTCGGGCCTCGGTGGTCTGCATAGGGTTGGTGATACGATGGCGGCGGTGTCCGGGCCTAACACCAGTCCAGTGGCCTCTGTCTTTTGGGCCTGTATGGGCTATCTACACTATGTTTTCTGGCTCTACTCTCTGCACTAATTGTGCCGTAAAAGTACCGGATTTAATACCTAGTTGCTCTGGGAATACAATGCCCAATCGTAGTGGTCCTGTCCCCAGCTTGGTTCCCAGTAAGTTAAGCGCGTTCTGTATTTGGTCTGTCTGAAAATATGTAGTGGTGTTTACTCGAAATGTCGGATCGGTGTTTTGGTTGGCTCGTCTTAGGTATGCATACATTAAGATCCTGGGTACGGTTCCTCCTACTCCTGGATGATAGGGTGGTTGTATAAAACATCGATCTTGGCCATAGGCTCTTGTATAGAGGGCACAGAGGCCGTTCTATTTTGCAGTATCTGGCACAATCTCTACACACTCCTCCACACCTTCTATCAGCAGGGCTAGAGCTTTCCACTCCACCCTCCCCTCCAGAGTGTTATACTCGGCTGGTATGGCCGGTGGGTTAGCCATAGTACAACAAGTCCCAAACAAAAGAACAGTAAGTTAGTTAGCGCAAGTTACAAACACGCGTATAAGAGACATAATCTCCAAAACATCTTTCCATTCCCGAGTATGGTAGCATTCCAGCCGCCAAGGCCACCCTAACATTCCAGATCCAAGCCATGATAGATCTGCCTGCACTGTAGTTGGGCGTCCGTGGCTGTCGTGCATCGGTGAGGTGCCCTAGGGCTATTATCCCGTCCACTGGACTGGGAACAAAACAAATGCATCAGACCCCTAAACAGCTGAACGGGAAGCAGTGGGTGGCACGTGGGTGGGCAAACCCACGAGCACTGCCTCGCTCTAGCTTCCCAAGCCACAGACAGGTTCGAGACAGGGTGGGACTAATGAGCGGTTATTGCAAGCGAAGGATCAGCCTAGACAGGCCCAGACATGACGCACCTGACCGAGACAAATCCTGCCTCGGCAGCTCGCCAAGGCAGAGAGAGACACAGACTGCAGACTACAGATAACGATATGCAGGCTCTTGGGACTTGGGACCAATTCGAGAACGACCTTATGCTCAGCCCGTGGAGGTCGAATGTCGAGTCAGCCCAGCTTATCGTGGAACAAAAGACGGTGGCTAAGCCGCAGTAGACGACGTCACTCGAATGATATGCCCTTGGATGGGCATAGCTTCGCCAACGCACGACGGTGATGGCGATTGTTTCGGGTGATTATTTTCGTGGGTGGGTAACACAGTTGTCGCTGATTATATATCTTCAGTGTCAAGTCCACGACCTCCAACAAGCTTTCTCGTCCCCCGAGTCCAAGAGATGCATAAAAATGCTGGTCTGAGGTCTGAGACGCCGTAGCACAACAGGTACCCCGCATTGCCACTGCTCGTACCACAGTAAGCGTGTGTTGCCCGCAGGTGGACTCACTTAAACCCCAAGGCGACCCCACATCTCCCCCGAGCCCAGGCACTCAGGGTCCTCCTGCCAAGCTCAACCCAAGTCTTAGCAGCTGCTCCGTCACAGGTGGAGCCAGTCAAGATGCCCTCTCTCTTCAAGTCGTCAAAGGCAAAGGCCGAGGCAAAGTCCCACAGCGACACCCCGTCCCAATCAACCCATCGACCCAACAACGACAGTCTCCCCGACGCCCCTCCAGCCTACACTGCTGTCCAGGCTGAACAGCAATCCCCCGATGTCGTCGACATAACCGCTGCCTTCTCGACCCTGAACATCTCGCCCAAGCCCCAAGACCCCACCGTCGACACCTGCCTCGCCCACCTGAAGCTGCTCTATGCCGTCCAGGCACTCAAGGAGGATGTCGGCTACACCGACGGCCTGTGGGACATCTGGGACACCCGCGCCGACGGCCCCGACTCCGACATCGACATAGAGCTCCCCGACGGCCACCTTCCGGCGTCTGTCACCAATGCCCAGGACCTCAATGGCCCCCAGGGCGAAAAGGGCAGGATAGCACCCTCCGACTCGCACAAGATCCGCCTGAGCAAGATCCGCGAGAAGAGATGGGCCCTCTTCGTCGCCCGCGCTGTCGACCGCTACGAGGCCTGGTGGAACGTGTTCCCCAAGACGATGCTGAGGGAGGCCGACATGAACGACAAGTCCGGGGCAGACTATCATAGCTTTGTCAACGAGAAGGCATATCTGCTTTGGACCCAGGATATGCTACCCCCACTTGATGTGCTGATGGTGTAAGTCCTCAGAATGACCATAGCTTGGCCACCCTCCAGCCGCCAGAAATGCTAATTGACCCGGCCCAGATGGCACGCACACATGCTCAACCCCAGGGCTTACCTCGAAGATACCCTCCGCTGCGGTCTTTCCTCCCTGTGGGCCACCGGCATGCCCTGGGGTGCCGTCTCATCCGCCATTGATACCGACTTCAACTACAACGTATCAGCCGAGACGAAAGCAGCATGGGTAGCCAACACCGGGCGCAACTGGGAAAACACAGACGATGCTGCAACCAAGCACATCAAGTGCCCCGCCTGTCAGGTGCCCATAGACCATCCTTGGACTACGTGCGGGGCAGCAGAGAAATCCAAGGCTCCCGCCGCTGGTGGCCTGGTGGGCTCCGGGTATGGCGACGGCCAGTTCCGGCGTTCTTGTCCGTCCTGTGCGATACAGATCGACAAGGAGCTGCTGTCTGTTGCCAAGTTCTCAAAGGATGTCCAGTCCCTGGTCGTCAATTCCGTCCCGATGCCCGGCACGATCCTTGACCCCATCAAGGGGAGCCCGGATCCAGTCCCAGCAGCCGTCGCCGGCCCAGCCTTCCCCCGGACCTTTCCCAACAGGATGATAGCCAGGAAGCTCATTTCTAAAGTTGTCGGTCTCATCCAGCCGGGCTCGACACCACGCCCCACCATGGAAAACGTGCGCGACCTGATCGAGGAGGTCCTGCGCGACGGCTCGGCCATGCGAGAGCTCGAGGGTCGCGGCAGGATCGGCATCGCGGCCAGGCTTTGCATCCGCAAGATGATGGCCCACTACTGGGAGAACTTCAGCCCCTTCGCCCTGGACCTCGCCGGCGCTGTCATGAGGCAGGGCGTCTTCACCGCCAAGATGCACCAGATCGACTGGCTCCACAGCCCAGCCTGCCGCGAGACCATGGCCCGGCTGATCAAGAAGTACGAGAGGTTCATCTCCCTCATGGCGGAAAATCCCACCAGGACGTGCGTCCCCACCTTGGACGTGGACCTCGCCTGGCACACCCACCAGCTCTCCCCGAGCGCCTACTACGCCTACACCACGGCCCGAACGACCAAATTCATCGACCACGACGACAAGATCGACGAGGACAAGCTCTCGGACTGCTTCGCCTGGACCGTCAAGGAATACCAGGCCAGGTACTCGGTCGTCTACAGCGAGTGCACCTGCTGGTACTGCGAGACCATCCGGTCCACCCAGGTCAGCAGCGTGTCGCGCGCCCTGGGGGTGTCGGACCAGGACAAGGCTGCCGAGGCCTTCCACTTGTCGGGCCAGGCCCAGCTCTGCCCGCCGGACAGGAGCGCTCACATCTCCTCCCACAATGCCGTGCGCGCCGCCCCGGACGCTTCTTCTGCCAAGGAGAAGCTCGCGGCCTACGCGCGCGAGAGGAGGTACCGCCAGCTGGAACAAAACTACGAAAAGGCCCGCCGGCGCGCCGAGAAGAAGGGCCGCAGGCTGCCGCCGAGGGACCAGTACTACGACCACTGGGGCTACTCGTACTTCATGTACAGCCCCTTCATCTACCCCATGTACTTCACGCCGGGCATGTACTACGGCTGGGACCCCGGCTACGTGAGCTCTGGCGGCAGTGGGGGGTGGGCGAGCTGTGCCGCGGGTAGCTGTTCGGCGGGCGTCTCGGCGGGGGCCTGCGGTGGGGCTGGTGGTTGTGGTGGCGTTGGAGTGAGTATTTTCCTTCCCCCCCCCTCTTTTACTGTATCTTGGGTTTTTGCCTAGTACTCTTTTGTGTTTCTCTCGTGCTGACTGTTTCCCGACAGGCCGGTGGTTCATGTGGTGGAGGAGGAGGAGGAGGAGGAGGCTGTGGAGGCGGAGGCGGCGGAGGTAAGTTGAAATCCTTTCATAACGTAAAATGCCCTGTAGATCGTGACTAACTCATGTCGATCAGGTTGTGGTAGTAGCGGTGGTGGCGGTTGTGGTGGAGGGGGAAGCTAATGGCCCGGGACTGAGATCTGAATCCTGTTGATGAGATAGAGATACCCTCGTTGAAGTTTCTTTTAGCTACGTCATGTTGCTCCCCTGAAATGACAGCGTCTATTCGAATCCGTTCAATATTTCACACGTCTTGGTGAATTACGCCAAGCGTGGTGTCACACTCTGATGAGACCTGTAGAGACAGACGAGTAGATGTGTGGTGTAGGATTTATTGCTACTCCCGACTTTTATGCAATTGGATACTCCCTCGGAGTGGTGAATATTCATGGCCTCGCCGGATGGGCTTCGGCTTCGAGCATAGGCCGTGTTCGGGCTGCTTAAGCTGGATTATTTATTGCACAAAGCCCCCGGGGCGACGGTTTCATCCCGAGGCTCCGGTCGACCGCACGGCGTTACGACCGGCCCAAAGCCGGGCCCTAGGCCCACCCATGCAGCCAAGCATCTACCCGCCGTCAGCGCTGCGCGTATAAGTAAAGAGCCGCCGGCTGGACAAGACAAGACACGCACGGCATTCCAGGCCGACGACATTTGACAGCGGACGGGCGGGTGATAATGAACCCGCCAATCACCCAGCTTTCAGAAACAGCATGCATCGCCGAAACCCCGTGACATCTTGTCTGCGCCATCTCCCCCGGTACATCGCCCGCAACCCCCAGCCTCGGCAAAGAACCGTGACGTGCCCGACAACGATGTGGACAGGAGGCCCCCCCTCGACGCGGATGGTCTCGTCCCAGCGGCGCAAGCAGAACTCGCTCCCGGCAGCCTACTACCGCGGGGGCACCTCGAGGGCAGTCTTTTTCCGGCGGGACGACCTGCCCGAGAACAGAGATGACTGGGCCACACAGTTCCTCGGCGTGATCGGGAGCCCGGACCCGGACAACGGCCGGCAGCTGGACGGCATGGGCGGGGGGATCTCTAGTTTGTCCAAGATCTGCGTCGTCGGCCGGTCCTCTCGCGAGGACGCTGATGTTGACTATACCTTCGTCTCACTGGGGGTCAAGAACGCGCATGTTGACTACTCCAGCAACTGCGGCAACATGTCCTCCGCCGTGGGGCCGTTCGCGGTCGACAGCGGGATGGTGGAGGCGCCAGCCGGCAGCACCACCGAGAGCGACTTCACTGTCCGCATCCACAACACAAACACCAGCAAGATAATCCACGCCACGTTCCCCGTCGTCGACGGCGAGGCCGTAGCCCACGGCGACTTCACCATCGACGGCGTCTCAGGCACCGCAGCGCCGATCCGGCTAGACTTCATCCGGCCCGCAGGTTCGCGTACAGGAAAACTCCTGCCCACAGGCAACGTGACGGACACGATCGAGGGTGTCAAGACGACCTGCATCGACGTCGCCAACCCGTGCTGTTTCGTGCTCGCCTCGGACCTGGGCGTCGACGGGCGGATTACCCCACAGGGGATCGAGGACCATCCGACGCTGATGCACACGCTGGACAAGATCCGGCGGGAGGTCGGCGTGCGGATGGGCCTGGCTGGGACGCCTGGGGAAGTGCCGGGGAGTGTCCCCAAGATTGCCGTTGTTTCTCCCGATGGGGAGGCGGGTGGGAGCATAGTCGCGCGCGCGATGTCTGTGGGCCAGCCTCACAAGGCGATCCCCGTCACGGTCGCGCTTGCTCTCGCGGCAGCTTCGAAATTGCCTGGTAGCACTGTCTCTGAGTGCATGAGCGTGGTACCTGGGGAGGCTGGGCTGGTTATTCATCATGCGAGTGGCACGTTGCATGTCGATGCGAAGTATGATGGAGAGGGTGAGCTTGAAAAGGCCACTGTGTTCAGGACAGCTAGACGATTGATGGAGGGGAGGATATTCTGGAAATAGCCCTCAAGTGTTGACATCTGATGAACAGAGGGCTCAACCTGGCGGCATGTTTGCAAGACAAGAACGGACTCTATAAACTGCCTCAAGCGCTTCTAACTCTACTTAATCTTTCTGAGTAGCCCAAGGAACTTCGTCTTTCCTAGGCATCAAACCAGGTCAACCGATTATATGCCGAATTCTACTTCCATCTAAGCGATTCCGAGACAAAATCTCATAAAGGCCACCATAAAGCTTCCCATAGCAAACCCACAGGAGGATATCCCACAGAAGCACAGAGGTTATCCATAGGAGGTATCCCAAAGGAGGTATCCTACAGAATAGCATCTTAAGAGTAAGTATCCTGTAAGAAGTAGGAGGTTGTCTTAGACGAAGGTGCCTGACTAGGGCGTATTCTAGGAGGTAAGAAATTATCCTACAGGAGGTTGTCCTACAGCAGGACATTTTAAGAGAGGTTATCGCGCGTAATTGACCACGCCACAGCAAATATCAAGGCGCAGAAGAATCCAATACATCCACAGGAGAACAGAGCGACCCAGTTGATGCCTTCCGTGAAATGCACTCCCCAACCAACGGTGCTACCCTTTACAGGGCAGGCTTGCAATCGAATAGGGGGGCCTAAACCCCTACCCTTTGATTAGAAATTGAGACGGATTACCTACTGTTAATAAAGTAAACTACTTGGCTAAAAGACCAGAATTTCTAATTGTTATTAGAATCCCATAGTAGTACATAAGCCTGTACCGTCACAGAAGGTAAAAAAGAAAATGGATAGAATTACTCCACCTCCTAGTCTGATTATATATACACTTCTCGTTAGTAACCCAATCCCCCTCCACCGTTCACTCGTCCCTGTACCACATTAGACTTGCAATACTATCCTTCTCCCTATCGATACACTTATAGGTAACTCCTATCTGATGTCCTTCTTAGGAGCTCCAAGGGGTTTTAAATCTGGATGTTGTAAGACTGCTGCTTGACAGCCTCAGCCTACGCGACCTGGATGATGGCCCCGAATCCCTCAGTTATAGGTCGTCTAGACTAGTCTCCTCCTCCACTATACATTTAAGGATGAAGAATGCATCCTCCTTAATTTTTTAATATCGCCCATTCTGATTTTAAGTTTCTGAAACAAATGGCCTTGAGATTCTTGGCGGGCAGCCGATTTCTGCAAGACTTAGTTACAGACCCATGTGAACATAGGCCGCCCATGTGAAATACGCCCTGTCCGGTGTGCTTTCATCGTCTTGCCGATTCTTTCGCCTGGCACACAAGTCTCGCCAATCTTCCACGTATTTCACAGCATCCTCCAGATATTGACCGTTCCCTTGAGAACCAGGCGCTGATTTGTGCCTCGTTCTCTCAACCTCGTCTTTATTACCAGCCTCCTCTCTCCCAGCCCCCATGCCTGCGTCGTCTAATCGACCCATCAGCGTGTTTCTTAGCTCCCTTGTTGCAATGTTGAGGGCCAGAGCTACTTCGTCCCGTTTTCCATTCTTCATATTGCATTTTAGCTTCGAGTAGAAGAGTGAGGCGAGTTTTTGGGATTGACTGTCCGATACCTCCCACAGAGTTCCCACGATATGCCGAAAGCCGGCAAGGAGGAAGGCGCCATTCAAATGGGATGACTCGTTCATGAGCCTTTCCTCGTGTGTTCTGCTCGTCGAGCAGGCAGAAAGATAGGCCAGCCACGGCCGGGCTGCCGTCATCTCGTCGGTCATCAGATCCTCTCCGCTCAATCTTTCCTTATTTGGGAGGAGAAGATAGCTCTGTGATGGGTCTGTCGGGTGTGCGTATCCATGTCCAGCGAAATGAAAGACCTGACTATGTTTGATCAACTTTATGACGCTCTCCTTCGCAGGGTTGTGCATTACATGCACATCTGATGGATTCAGCGTTTCCAGGAGCGTATCCTGAACGGCTAGGACCTCTGATTCAGCATGCAGAAGATCTAAATGCTCATTCGTACGACTGACGGACACCAGCAAGGCGCTTTTGACCTCATGGGATTCTTGTGAGGATTGATGTAGCGCAAGTAAAACTTTAACGGATGGTATATATGATGACACCACCCAATCCAATGCCGAATTTTGTGAGCCAAGCTGGCAATCTCCGGCACCATGAAGTGGGACCTGGCTCAGCAGGGCAGAGGGTACCCACCATATATGTGGAGGCTCTTTACCAGGCTGCGGGGGCCCGCTGATGCCCAACTGGCTGCAGGTGAGGATGGGATGGACGATAGCCTGCCATAACCATCGCAAAATAGGCTGCATGGCCTGTTCACGCCGAAACTGGCTTTCTTCAGTGAGTGACTTCCTGAAAGATCTCACGCGCTCCTCAATTCGCTGCTGGGGTGCGTCTGGAAGTGGAATTGGTTCCTTGTCAACCTTTCCCCCCTTTATTATCAAGGCATGAGACCCTAACGGCCCCCACGTAGTATTGATAACCACGACCGTATAGTCTCTGATGTGGTTCAAGTCCTTTTCTGTGAATGGTGATGGCTCAGTATCTGAGGGTTCTTGGTGCACGGGACGTTTTGCTGCCAGCGAGGTTCTGTTGTCTTCATTATAAACGGTATCCGGATACATTTGGTTCGGCACAGATGGTTCTTGAAGATACTGCGACCATGGCGAAATCCCAAGTTCTTCGTGCGACTCTAACTGCTTCCCAAATTTCTGGCCAGAGGCTTCACGGCGGTTTTGCGCCTCTAATCTCGAATTCAGAAACACCGCCCGGCAGGTCTCTAATCTCGATAGCGCCGTGAAAGTATCTTTCCCACACTGTAGTGCCAAACCACATGCCAGATCGCCCACCATATAAAGATTTCTCATTTGTCGCACGTGGTCCTCCTGGTTGAGGGTTGAAAAGGTGAAGTTGGGAAAGGCCCTCACTGCTGCAAGTATGATTGTCTCGATCTCAGTTGTCTGACAAAGGACAGCCAGCCATGACGAAAGTGTCCCCAAAAGTGTAACATGGTTCACTGTAAGGTTCCCGCCACTGTTAATAGCCGCCTTGGCGAGACGGATGGCTTCTTTCATATCTTCCTCGGCATCGGATGGCGTCGTTGTGCAATCATGGAGTACTTGTATGATAACCTTCCGCACGAGGTTGTTCGCAAGGTAAAGCCGGCCGTCAATCAATTCTTCCAATAGAAGAAGATCAATCGGGCCTGGTTCGCGGTGGGTCTGAATTTCCAGAAGAGTCAGGGCCTGACGGTCGAATTCAGAAGCCATGTCCAGATGACAGAGGCCTTCCTCCCAAGCCCCCTGCTCATTTTCGTAGTATCCCTGGTGACGATAGCAATAGACCAGCAGGCTAAGGCTACTGCATTGAAGATGAATGCTCTCAGGTTCCATCTGGGCCATCCTCTGCGCCAATTGGTGTGCTCTGGATAGCCAACTCGATTCTCGGGGGTTGCGCATCCACAACCCCATGGCCAAATGGCATGCGCATGGTATGTAGGCGAATGCCACTGCACGACTCATCCCGTCCAGCGACTGATCGCTAGGGATAAGTTTATGCACCAATTGAGGCAGATCATCGACCCACACATTGTAGGTTCTGTCAATCTCTTTTTGGTTCAGATCTTCGAACACCATCGCAATAATGCTGGTCTTGAATGCCGCCCTATACGGCTCCGGGAGTTCATCGGACGCCTCCATGACAATGCCCATGCCTTCCATTGCCAGAACTTTTCGAGGATCACGGCTATATTCCCGAATCCGCTCCCCGGCAATCTCGAATAGTAGAGCACATTTCAATAATATAGATTTGCCCTCGAGATCCAGGCCGGCAGGACCCCCGCCCAGGACAAAGCTAGCAGGATCTAATAATTTTTTGGCATCTTCGAAACCTTGTGTCAATGGCTCTGGCTTCAGGAAGATGTAGACTAGCCTGGTCAGCCCTATCAACAGCTCATGAGACTCGTGTGGCGGTAACTCGAAAACTGCTTCAAGTGAATCTAAATGATCGTCAATATGTTCCGGGTGCCTGAACCTCAACGTGCTGATGGATGTCAAAGAGGTGGTTCTCTGTATATTCTGTGGCGTCAGGGTTGCTGTCACGCCAAAGCTTGTTAGCAAGTTTAATCGAGGGAACTTGACCTTCTGGTGGATGCGATCCTGACGAGTTTCTCACTTACGCATGCGTCTCCTATGGTAGCATGAGACAAGGAGGCAATACGCTTGACGTGAGACGTCCGACGTGACGGTGGCGTCTTGCAGAAATCTTCGCAGAGCTCTGATAAGCTCCTCGAGATGAGCGGCTTGGTCTGTACGACCAGCCGTTGAGCATCGCCGAAGTGTTTCATCATACACCGACACTAAGTTTGCGTGTTCTTCAGGTAGATTCGTTCGCAATATTCCTCCCAGGCGGCGAGCGGGAGATATGTCTGAGTTGAGGGTGTGACCCTGCGGGAGTTGTTCCATGTCTGCACTGGGAAGGTCTGCCACAGCTGGCACCTCTTTCAAGACGATGAAAACAGCTGCGCAGCACACCCATGAGAGTGTTTGTCCCCTCAAAGAAAAGAATACTGCGTTCAATATGAGAGAGACGATAGGATTTTGCAAGGCGGACGAAATTTCCCAGCAAAGGAGAAACGTGACGAATTAGGCAGCGTTGAGGCTCTGGAATCAGTTGGGTAGCTGAGCCGCATGCCTGATCTTGTTACACGACGGAGGCTCAGAAGTCGCTTGACACGGTCTTGCTTTGCCTCAAGGTACTTTTGATTAGATTGTTCATTGGCTCTAGTTATCGTCGATATCACTTCGCTGACCACCATCCTATCAATTAACACATGGCCAGCTTCGACTTCAAAGAGCGGTGGGTGACCAACAGAGCCTGATGGACAGTCGCTTGGCCTCCCTGGCCCCCATGCGCACTGCCCACCAATTTAGAGAACACAGGTTTACTTATCGGGAATAGTGTTCGAAGTGATTGCACAAAATATTCAGCAGTGCTAGTGCTGATCACGACACTGTCGTAAGTCTCCGGTCGTTCTACAACAGTCAATAGTGGGACCTCGGAACCGGTCAACTAGGTGTATGTATTTGCCACGAGCCACCTGGTCAGTAATCACTCTCGTTCACATGACGAGGACAATCTGACATGCAGGCTGGGCATTGATATGGTGGTGCATTGATTTAGTGGTGTGTCCGAAGCGAGGCTGCCTGTGCTGCACCGCTTCTTATTTCGCACGACATGAGATAGTATGTGCGGCTGCTTCCCCTACTACTGCTGCTCTCTAGGGTGGTCACCCTTATGGGCTCTTGGCGCAGTCGGCCTTCGCATGTAGATACCCCTGACGGTGCAGCCTGACACGCTCAAACTGCAGCCTGCCAGCCCACTGCATACTGCACGGAGCTGTTAGATCGCCTTACCAGTCGGGCGTCGCTTGCTATTCCAAGCAGCGTTTCCTTGTAACGTTACTGGACGGCACAGAAATGCGGCTCAACCAGAAAAGATTGGCACACACATTTCCTCTCACAATTCTAATAATGTTCGGGGAGCCATTAGGGCCACGCCGCTATTCTCAAGCGGCAGATATTACCTACAGATATATAACAGTGCCGTGGAAGTAGTAGAGCCTCGCGACACTGGTTAAGCGATTAGGTACTTAATGACGATAATGCCTTCGGGGGATTTACAGTGGGTCCGCTTGCCATTCTGTTCTAGTAAATCACTGCCTGGCTCTTTCAACAGCATAGCCTGACGTTAATTGACTGCTACGGGGAACTCACATAATGACCTCTTTCACCAGTCCTGGGTCCATGCCCGCAATGCAAAACCCAGTCAGACACGCCTTACTCATTGGTGTTGATTTTTACTACAGAGGAATTGCCAGAGGCCCAGGTATTGAATACCGTAACCTTCGTGGCTGTTGCAACGACGTCGATCACGTCGCAGAGTACCTCAAGAATGTGCTCAAAGTGGAGAATATCACCAAGTTAACGGCAACATGTGACCCCAGAAACAGCAACGCGCCCATCGAAGTGCCCTGGCGACTCCCCACGAGACACAATGTCCTCCAGCATCTCGAACACATATGTAACATCGCGAAGCCTGGAGATCTTGTCTACATTCACTTTTCTGGACATGGGACCCGGCGCGGCACTTTGGACGCAGTTTCAAATCCAGTCCTGGGGGACCGATATTCTGGTACAGCTCTTGTCATGACCGATGTTCAGAACTCTGACGCCGTTCACTGGGCCCCAGTCGGTACATCTCGTCAAACACGCAGGGGAGGTCAGTATCTTACTGGGTATGATCTAGGAGTTTACGTGCGAAGGATGATGCAAACGAAGGCTGTGCGAGTCTTGATAGTTCTTGACAGCTGCTTCTCTGGTGCGGGCCTTCGCCACGGCCAAGAAGAGGTCGCGATACGAGGCGCACCGCACGAAGTTGACACTTCATTCCTGACGAGTGACGAGGAGGCCGAAGAGGAGATTGACCAGATGACCCGTCTGTACTTCCAAGATGACTACAGAGACCTAAGTTCTCAGCGCAAAGACTGGATCATGGGCGACAATTCTCCCCTGAGGGCTGCAAGGAATGGATGCGTCGTCCTCACAGCCAGTGCTATAGACCAGCGAGCCGCTGAAGGCCCTTACGGACCAGGTGGCATCTGGCAAGGTGCCTTGACATCGAAAATGTTGATACGGCTAAAAGTCTCAGGGGCCGCAGTCCTATCCTACGAGCAGCTCCACCGTCAACTGCTTGATGGGTTCAGAACGATGCAGACTCCCAGAATACATGGACCCATCGAATACGGTTTCTTCAGCAATACAACCGTGGTTGATAGACAGATCAGTCATATCAAATCAACCAACGGCACCCATATCGACCTAGACGTCGGTAGAGCACAGGGAGTTTTCGTTGGGGCCACCTACTATGTTATCCCGTTTGATTACGGTACAATTCAGGACCATGACATGGAAATGGAAGCCCGACAGGGAAAGATTGTGAAGGCTACTGTGGAATCAGCGGAGGATCTATTCTCAAAGGCCCGTCTTCACCAACCTTTGTCGAAACCACCCACCCACTGCGTGCTTCGAGACTGGGCCTTGAAGGACAAGACTCTAGTTCGGCTCCAGAATTTTCCACCCTCGATGCACACAAGGAGCGCCCTACAGAACGAGATCGAGAAGACTCACAATCTTTCCACCCTTGTAGATGAGTCTGATCGCCGCGCTGTCAAGTTCACCGTTGAAGCTAGAGGTCTTCACTACGTGATTAATCGTCACAACCCCTGGACCAGAACCGATACTGCCATTCGCGGGCTCCCGGCGATACGTTTGGGGGATCTCCAGGCTGGGAGAAAGCTCGGCATGATTATTCGCCACGTTGCGCGATACTGGGAGATTCAAGGTCTGCGCCCATCTCCAGCCACAGGCTCTCCGGAGCAGGTGAACATTATCCCTGCAGAACACATTGGCATCCTTGTTCGCGGACGAAAGAGTCGATGGGACAGAGAATTCCAAGTGCACATGGGACCTGATGGAGTCTACCCTCTAATTGATGGGTGGGAGTACGACTTGAAACTCAGTTACACTGGCACCCTCAATAGCGCCTATATCGCTGTGTTTGCTGCGAATACATCTTGGGCCATCGAGAAGCTACAGCCTGATTATCGAGGTACCGAACAAATAGAAGCCCGAACGACGATTTCAATTCCCAGGCTGGAGTGGAATCTCGACGCAAACATCCCCGAGGGCCACATTGAAGCCAACGATACTCTTGTGTTGTTCATTTCCAGTCACCCTGAGCCACTATGGGATGGGATTGAGCTGGAGAAGCTCCCAGCTGATATACACAGGGACTGTGGTGAAGATGATGTCCTGATACCAGACCCTACATATAGGATCGGAGACAAGGATAAGCAAACGAGACTGGCGAATCTCAATACCGCTCAAGGGATCAAGCCCATGTCATGGGGCGTTGTTCATTACAAATTCCGCACAACAAGGATTTAGCGTTTCAATTCAAGTTTCTCAAAATCTCGTACAATGTATAGAAATTCGCTTAATAGATGATCTGGCACCTCCTAAAACTATCGCCTTACTTCATCCCCAGATTGTTGTTGGGTATGAATATGTGACCTAAAAGTGGCTGCCGTCAGTACAAATAATGCAACAAGAAATCTGAATAAAGTATATAAATATACTCTAGAAGGGCCTGCTAGAAAAACACGAAGGATTTGGGAAATCGCTTACTGTCTCATGATCACACACGAGGAAGGATGATCCGTAGGCCACCGGCAGTCCTGACGTGATTCCGATGTTTGATTTATGGAATGTTCCCGACGAAGACGACCAGCACAGCTGCGAAACTATGTTGAAGGGTAAGCTGGTGATTACTAGGCTCCTATATAGCTCAGGTTATGTTAGATATAGACTGTGCTTACGCAGACGTAGTTGCGAATATCTCGTGTCTCTTTGCACGGGTAAGAAGGGCGAGGCATAGGGAAAATAGCATCGTAAACGCTGCTACAATAACAAGCCGGGCCGCCATGTCCTTGATAAAGAAGAGAACAATTGTTGGTATGAGAAGCTGGCAAGTTGCCATACCAGTCACAAGAAGCTTGACGGCAACTAACTTGCGTTTGGGTGAGTAGTAATGAAGGTCGGGGTCTACGGATTTGTTGTAGTCTCTCTGCCTCGGCCTTGGATTAGAGGCTCAACTTTTTCTCAACTTGGGCCCGAAATATCAATACATGGACTCACATCAGATTTTAGGTACTGCGAAAAGTTCTCGTTAGTTTCACCAAGATAGTGTTAGCAGAGAAAGAGACGTACTTTATTCCCTATTCCCCACTTGCGAGCAAAGTTCTCGACACTTTCCCCAAAAAGGCCTTCTTCCAAATCCCTCTCTGTAGTGACAAAGTCCTCTGTGAACTTGAGAAAGTGGGTTTCAGGCTCGATCAAGGGCTTGACTGCCACCATCCATTTGGTAAAGCTGTCAATATTGTTCTGGGTAGGGACCGCGGACCCAGACAGTCGCAGGAATCTAATCAAGTCCTCGTCTAAATTTAAAGTCAGCTCCTTTTACACGATTCATGAGCTATCCAATCATGGAAAATCGAACCGTATTTGCGCAACTTGTCTCGAATCTCGCCGAGAATGTGTTGCCTTTCCAGGTTTGCATCATGTATCCTGCTGCTGAGGTACAATTGTGTTCGGTCTGCGATATCAACCTGATGGAGCTTCTCCTCTAAGCTACATAGCTCTTCTTGATGAAGTAGGAGCAGACGGCAATGCAGCCTTTTGAATTGCCGGAACATCGTGAATGCCGCATCGCTGTCTTGAAGCGCCGCAACCCGTGGGTACCCGCGTGGAGAATTCTCGACTGTAAAGCCATACATAAGTTATAAAGTTCTCTACCTTCAATATTAGGTGATACACAACGTGGTGAATTTCTGCAAAAAAATACTAGCCTAATCGATCTTTGTCTGCCATCAGTCCTGAGTTGGCAGCACGGGGCGCTGAGGTCGGCTGACTCATTCTCAGCAAACTCCAGATGTATCTACTCAGTGGTACAGGAGAGAACCTCGGAGCTGCAATGTCATATGTCAGCATGTCGCTCTCTTCTTAGCCAGTGTTAGGTATGGGCATTGTAGTAATGACCTCTAATCCACATCCTCAGGTGGAGCTTGAAACTTCTTCTGCCCACATTGGCATGTAAACAGAAAATGCCACCAAGGTGGTTGACTTTGAGATGAGAAATCGGTGAGGAATTAAATCAGAAGCAAAACAGCAGACCGGCGGTCCTTTTTGTGATGTAATGCGTTTCCTTAGTAAAGTGATCTCGCTACCCGTTTGCCACCTGTACCACCCTGCCTAGCTGCATCTGCTGACGTGCAGAACAACTAAACGAGAGGGGCTAAACCCTCTGTAGTTTTCCCTTGGGGACTGCTGATGGGTACTCCTGGCCAGTAGAATCAAGTCTGATGATGTACCTTTCTCCGCCCTCGTGCCTGACAATAGTATAAGGACCGTTGGCAGCACCCGCATGGACTAGGTGCCACACTTTCTCGCCTTGTTGGAAAATAGATATAGTGGGATACTACGTGAGTCTCAGCAAAGCTCAAATAGTAGCTCGAATTACTCACATCAGAGTTGTTGACGCGATGAGTGGCATGGGTGCGCCAGTCCTCGTCGGGTGGTCGCTGGTTGGTATCACGCTTAATCAAGTCAGAGAAACACGCCAAGCCATGACCACGATCCGTGAAGAATAAATACATGTTCATCGTCTTCTGCGGCCATCGATATCGAAAGTTCGAGAAACTGGCTAGGGAAGGTCTTTTGTACCAGGCTGGAGCACTTGGAGTCAATCTTGAAGGACTGGCTCACTTGAGTGCATCTTTCGAATTTCTTATAAAATGTCCCCTGAAAACTTTCTCACAAACGCTCTCCCCCAAACCCCTCCCGCTCATCTTCCATTTCGGCCCAATGCAGGGAGTCGGGCGTAAATGCTGACTGATTATTGTCTGTCGTGTAACCAACCATTACTTAGGTGTCTCGGAACACGGCTGACAGGGATGTTTCGCGAATGTGGAAGACTGTTGGTGGCGGTGCAAGAACGAAAGAACTCGAATATGCTCTCTGAGCCGCCGAGTGTGCCGAGCGCGAGCGCAGTACGGTGGTGTGCAGTGCGGTGGTGTTTGAGTGTCGGCTCATGTTATTTCTTCCTGCCAAATTGTTCAATTCCTGAGCTTGAAAGTCCCGAATCTTTTGTGCGATGTCGGACCGTGATCCGTGAACAAATCGGGCCATGGTGCGGCAGAGCTGACTGTCTGGTGTTAGAGAGGCTTTTACCTCACGCTTTCCATCATGGTGCGACCTGCTGCTCTCCTGGTCAGTGATGGAGATGGAGTGGGCCAGGGAGTCCCAGAGTGTTCCTTACAGGGCTGGGCACACAAATGGCGAAAAGGCGTGGCCACCTCCAGCGCTCGTCGACAATAGCTTGCACCTTTTGGTCGATCGCCTCTCAGTCAGGGTCGAACTGGTTCACAGGATTAGGTAGACGAAAGGGCTGAAAGATGTGACCACCTTGAGCATTCTGCTCGTCTACCATGGGTTGGACCTGCTGATTGCCCTGTTCCCAGTTTGAGTCGAAGGGGTGTATATGTAAAAGTACGGAAGGCCGTGACCGCCTTCAGCATTCTGCGGGTCGACCATGGCTCCAATCTGCTAGTCAACTGCCTCCCAGTTAGTTCTAGAGGAGTTCGCGAGCTAGCGGAAAGTAGGTGCTCACTATTGTCTGCGCTAGGTGGTTTGCATTGATTAATGTCAGGAGATAATGATAGAGATGTGGTAGATGAAAGAGTGCCATAGTGTTCCTTATAGAGGCAGAATCGTGTTCTAAGCCTACTGTTATCGGCATTGTTTTTTATTTTTTAACGCTGGGTGTTTAAGCGTTTACCATTGCATGAAGGGACCGCCTACATACTGCTTAAGAAGCGTACGTACACGGATTAAAAACGAAACCACTTAGACGTTTGAATCTGTACTTGATGGTGAAATTCCATTAATTGTGGCTTGTTCTCGTGCAAGTCCGCTTCCACGCCTATGGTATAGTTGAATACGCGTTCAGAGCCAGCTGCCCACCCAGGTGAGCATACAATACATTGCTGCCCGCAGGAATATCCCCCTTCTTGATCATATCCATCATACCCGCCAGACTCTTGCCCTCATACACGGGGTCGGTGATGAAAGCCTCCGTGCTAGCACCAAACTTGATAGCCTCGATGGTCTGCTTGTCCGGAATACCATACGTGCCAGCATGATACCTGTCGATCAGCTCGACATCCTTCTCCGTTATGTCGTCCTCGGAGAGCCCGATCTTTGCAGCGGTAAACTTTGCGATCCTCAAAACCTGGTCGAAAGTCTGCTTCACCTTGGCACTGGCGTCGATACCGATGACCCTCCTGGGCTTGCTCCCGTTCTTCTGGGCCAGCTTGAACCCGGCAATCATGCCGGCGAATGTGCTTCCTGTGACGGCGCACACGATCACGGTATCAAAGAAGACGCCGAGTTCTGCCTCCTGCTGCTCCACCTCGAGTGCCCATCTTGCGAAGCCCAGCCCGCCAAAAGGATGGTCACTTGCGCCTGCTGGGATATAATAAGGCTTCTGCCCCTTTCCCTCCAGGTCCTTTGTGAGATTCGCCAGGGTGGTCTTGTGCTCGATGCCAAAGCCGCTAGGGTCAAGGTGGACGTCCCCGCCCATGAGCCGGCTCAGCTGCAGGTTGCCGACCTTCTCGTAGCCAGGGTCTGTCCACTCGACCCAGTGCTCCTGCACGGTGGCCGCCTTCAGCCCGCTGGCGACGGCAACGGCCGTGACGGCGCGGGTGTGGTTGGACTGGACGCCGCCAATGGAAACGAGCGTGTCGGCGCCTTGGGATATGGCCTGTGGGACGAGGTACTCCAGCTTGCGGACCTTGTTGCCGCCGAATGCCAGGCCCGAGTTCACATCTTCACGCTTGGCGTAGACATTCACTTTCCCGCCGAGGGCTTGTGAGATCTTAGGAAGGGCCTGGATTGGTGACGGCCCGAACGTGAAGGTGGATCGCGGGATGGAGGCGAATGGCTCCGGGAGTGTGACGGTAGTGGACATGTTCACGGTATCTCGCTGTCTGACAACTGGAATTCGATGCAAATGGTGTTGGTATTGAAGAACAGGACACCCGTAGGATTCACGATGCGTGACTCGATGTCTCTTGGTTTGATTATGTACGAGACATGACTTTCGAGACACGCCTCCTCCGATCCGGCATCGGTCCGGATAATTGTGCTAGGGGAAGACACACCCGTGGCATCTCGAGCCATTGCTCAGCCCTCTTTGCAATATTGTAATAGGGGTTGATCAAGTTTTCTAATACAAATGCAAGCCACCTATCATTCCGCCATGCATGAGTTTCCCGCGGGAAACGTAACGGACTGATCACACGCCATCCTTCTTCCCCGCGCGCCGGCCGCGGAACTCCACCTTTATCGTATCGCACTATGCAGTGGCATGCATATCTCGACCCATTGTGATAGCTTGGCAGTGGCACGAGCTCCACGCTTCGGTAGGCAATCAATATAGTACTGTGTAATTAATACCTGAGCATTTCAGCTAGACTACCTATTGGCATATTAACTACTGATTATTGCTGTGACAAATCCACCTTACTCCACCAGAACTCGCTCTCCTTTCTCGACCACTCATCTTCTACAAACTTGGCTGTTGTGCCCAGATCGCCGCCTATGAGTTCCTCATTGCCCAGCCCAAACGCTAAAGATTTTGGTATCTCCTTGTTGTACGGCTCCCATCTTGGTTTGCTCGTTCCAGCATTCGGGTCACCCTTTGCAATAAAATTGGTGACGTAGGAATTGACCGTCTTGGCCAGCTCGGCCTGGTTCTCGCTCACGGCGAGGACTTTGGGGTCGCAGACCTCGTACCTCATGTTGTCAGCGTGCTGGGCACCATTGAGGACTGTCGATATCGCCGCCCACTGGTACAAGTAGACCGGGACATGCAAGCTCGCAAACTCGGCTGTCTGCCGGGCTGGGGCCACGTATGCGTAGTGACCGTATGCCGCCTCGATTCGCTTGTACTGAGCCCCGACACCGTCTCTCTCCTCTTTCCAGGGGGATTCGGGGACCTTGAAGGGGTCCGGGTAGAGCTCATCAATGGTACTGAGGTCCGTTTCCGACAGCAATGGCAGCAAGTTGCGGAAGAAATCCGTGAATTCTTCAGACTTGCTCATGGTCTTATCCACGTAAAGACTGCCCTCGTTCCTCTGGAAGCCAGTCATGATGGGTACCTTGTGCCACTTCCCTTGTCGCCACGTCTCCAAGGGCGGCCTCGGAATAATTTCCCCATCTATAACTGGCTGGAACGCCCATTTTAGGCTTGGGTTGTAGGCACCAAAGACTGTGTTTTGTGCGTCTTGAATCTTCTCGGACGGTAGTGACCGCAGGAATGGAAAGATCTCGTCCTCAGGAAGGTCAGCAGGCACTCCTGCCGCAGAAAGATAGTCCTTGAACTGTGCCTCGTGAACAGGAGCATCGAAGGGTCTGACGGCGCGAGAGGTTGGTGCACCAGACTCGATGATGACCCGGTTGTATAAAGGCTTAACGCCCTCCTCGTAGTGCATAAGGTGATGACCGATGGAGTGCGCACCAGCGCTCAGCCCGACCAGCGTGACGTTGTTTGGGTCGCCCCCGAACGCCCGAATATTCTCCTGTACCCATTCAAATAGCAGGATCTGGTCCTTCAGCCCGAGATTCAGCACACCCTCCTTGGCGCTTAGTCTGCTCGGCAGGAAGCCCAAGGATCCCACCCTGTAGTTGAACGAAACACAGACGAAGGCTTCCTCGGCCCAGCTCAGCATCGATGCCGTGTTGTGCATGCTGGCGGTTCCGCGGTTGAAGGCCCCACCGTGGATGTAGATGGCTACCGGCAGCAGCTTTCCATCTTGAGATGTGCTCCCGGACTGTCGAAACACGTTGGCCGTCAGGCAGTCTTCACTGTAAACCAGCGGCGGTGCTGACGGGTCTGCTATCAACAGCGGTCTTCCTGGGGCTGCCGGGCCAAACTTTGACGCATCGAGTACATTCTCAGGGCTTGCCGGAAGCTTCTTGGCGGGACGGAATCTCAGGTCGCCAACTGGTGGCACAGCGTAAGGTATGCCAAGGAACGCATCGACAGCACGTGGACGGTAGGCACTCTCGTCCTTTGGGTGGGTGATGCCGATGACTTTGCCCTGCTGGGGCAGCTGAACCGTTGGGCGGGACGAATCGACTTGCAAAACCATGGTGAAAGCTGACGGACGACACACACGTGATGCACACGATCTCTATCGTTGCATCGTCGTCGTGAGCCACGCATATGTTGTCGTTTTCGGCCTAAATACGGAGTTGAGCCCGAGTAACGCGATGTCGGAGTGTCGGAGCCGAACCGGCAGGGCACCGGCACCATCACCCCGGAACCGCTATCTCGACAGCTATCTGCGTGATAGGTTCGTCTCTGCTGTCAGATAAAACAAGTGCCGAACGGGGGTCGCCGTTATCCCCAAATCTGAGGCCTATCATCAGCACCCCAGGAACGACCTGGGTTATACTCCGCACGACGTCAATCACTTAGGTAACGAGAACCTGGGGCAACACGGACAAATATCCGGCTTACTGTTCCTTCGTTGTTCAGCTGGTCCTTGCCATTGAAAGGAGAGAAAGCCGGGAGAGTCATGACCGTGTTCACATCCCTTGAGCACCAACTGCGTATATGGAGCTCCTTGATCAATAATTAAATCCAAGCACGAACACAATGCAATTCGTGCTCATCACCGTCCGTGAAAAGATTGAGCGGTCGCCAATTGTCTCCTATGCTGGGGGAATCATACAGATAGATCCAAGAGATCCCAGAGCAATATCGGGTACCAGTTGACATTTGAGCCTGTGGCGTTCGTGACCGTAGCGCCTCCGAGATAAATGTGCCAGAGAAACCCTGCCGTCCAAGAGCTATGTGGATACCAATTTGATAACAAAAGCAGCTGACCATACCGTCTGGGGGATTCTGTGGCCACACGTTGATAACGGCGGATACTAAGTGTAGTATTTACCGGATACTTTTCCTACACAAAGGCCGGTTGCCCTTTCGACACCTTTGCGCGTCGACACATCTTCTCTTTTAACCACCCCTCCTACCTCAAACTCCTTGACCATGTCAGCTCTGGAGGAGAAGGTATCCCTCGAGAAGGTGTCTAGCACCTCAAAAGGTGCCGATGACAATGTTTCCATCTCCCGTGTCAAGTCCATCACCAGGGGCGAGATTGTCTCGCTCGATGCTTCGGAAGTTTTTCTCCGCGAACACGGTTATACCGACGAGTATCTCGCCGAGCTTCTGGCAGACGCAGACATGAACAAACGCCTGGTCCGTAAGATCGACTTCGTTGTGCTTCCACTCCTCGCCGGTACATATGTGCTGCAGTACATCGACAAGCAAGCGATGTCGTACGCCGCTGTGTTCGATCTCTTCAGCAGCACCGGCATCAACCAGGATCAGTATGCGTGGTTCACCTCCATGTTCTACCTCGCCTACCTCGTCGCCGAGTACCCTTGGATGTGGGCAGCGCAAAAGACACGCATGGCAAAGATTGTGTCTGCGTGTGTGCTGGGATGGGGTTCAATATTGATGATCACAGCGGCCTGTCACAACTTTGCTGGATTTGGGGCCTGCCGCTTTTTGTTAGGCGTCTTTGAGGCCCCAATCACGACTTGCTTCATGATGATAGTCGCGATGTGGTAGGTGACAAACATGCCCCGGACTCAAAACACATGGAGCTGACAGTTTCAAGGTACACGCGCCCAGAGCAACCGTTCCGCGCCGGCATCTTCTATTGCTGCAATGGATTTGGCTCAATGATCGGCGGCATCTTGACGTATGGCATAGGGCAGATCCAAACTTTCCCAGTCTGGAAAGCCATATTCCTGCTCTGCGGCGGCGTGACAGTGGTCTGGGGCTTTGTCCTATTCTTCTTCCTGCCCGACTCGATCCTCCAAGCAAAGCGGTTCACTCTCGAGGAGAAGGCTCTGCTCATCGCACGCGGCCGACTTGCCAAGACGGGAATCCTTAACAAAACAGTCAAATGGGCCCAGGTCGGCGAGGCGTTCATGGATCCACAAGTCTGGCTCCTGTTCACGTTTGTACTCTTCAACGAGGTCATCAACGGGGGCTACGCGAGCTTCGGAAAGCTCATAGTCAAGGGGCTCGTAACAGATCCGCTCAAAACGACTGCCTTGGGCATTCCCCAGGGCGCATTCCAGGTCGTATGGATTCTTTCCGGCACGTACATTGCCTCTCGCTTCAAGAACCAGCGGACCACCGTGATGGCGTTGTACAACCTACCTACCATTATCGGCGTCAGCCTGATCTGGAAGATGGACCGCTCAGACTACGCGAACAAGATCGGCGTCTTGATTGGGTATTACATTTCTGGCTCCTATGTTGCCTCACTCGTACTGGCGCTGCAGATGCCCTCTGCCAACCTGGGTGGATATACCAAGCGCACATCGTCGTCCGCGCTGGTCTTCCTGGCGTACTGCGCTGGAAATATTATCGGCCCACATGCGTTCTTGCAACAGGAATCGCCCTACTATAGAACAGGCTGCATTGTTATTTTGGCCTGTGCTGTGGCTCAGGTGTGCCTGGCGTTCGGCTTGAGACTGTTGCTGCAGATGAGGAATAAGAGGAGAGATGCTGCGGCAGCAGGGCAGACTCAGCAGGGCGATGCCTTTGATGGTGCTGATGCAACGGATTTCGAGAACCCCGAGTTCCGATACTTACTCTGAGCTCTACTGGAATGGAACCTGATCTATATTTCCTCAAGTAGGGTTATTCATCTTGTCAGCCTGTGGCAGAAGCAGATAGAAGAGTTACATAATACATAGTCACCATTCTACCTTCATAAGGATACATGTTTATATCGTCACGGCTCAACAGTTCCCGGATTAGTGGATCGCCGTTAGGCCGTGCATGTGAAGCTTCAAACACACCACTATAACTGCCCTGCGGCTTCTAGGAATGTATTGTAAGATTATGAACGAGTCGTTATTCTCGGCGAACTGAGACGGATGTAGTTCAAGGGCACGGCCGTCTCTGCTACTCGTCAAGTACTATCCAGGACATACTTCCCTCACTCGGAGAGCCGAGGACAAGCTCCCAGTCCACATCATCGTCCAAAATAGGGACCCCACCTTGCTCGGGATCCCTATGGATATTCGGTTTCTTCTTGCTGGGCTTGTATCTGATCGTGTAGAGGTCCTCGTTCCGGGGGAGCGAGTTCAAAGTGACGTCGGCATCCACTGCCTCATAATCATCCAACAAGCCCAGGCTGGCCAAAATTGCGAGCTGAATATCCCCAGTCTCTGCTTTCCAGTCATCCGTAGGTGGGACCACGTCTTCTGACATGGCCAGTTCGCAGCCCTCGTCGATGGGCCTAACCATCGACGTCTCCCATTTGCTGAGCCGTTGGGTCTTGTCACGCTTGTTCTCGTCTTGCTCTTCCTCCACCGCCTGCTCAGCTCTGGCAGCCCGCCGGCGGGTCTCATCCTTGGCAACACCTTCGCTTTTCGCGGGACGTATTCGAATCATTTTGTGTGGTTTACAACCCCTCCGGCCAACTAAACAGGTTCCAGGCGCAGGCCAACGAATATAATTATAGCCCCGGTCGTGATGATTTCTCATATACCAATTTGACGGTCTATTGTACGCGTTGGGGAAATTCGTAGCGGTCTTAGGATGACAATGTTGACAAGCTTCGCGATCGCAGCACAGGCCGTATGTCTTGGGGTAGATGGGCATGGCGCGGCAGATTTTGGGAAAGTGACACGTTTCGCCGGTAGTAGAGTCGACATCTCTTTTGAAAATGTATCCATTGGGTTTGTGATTCTCCGTTGGCGGATCTGCCACATCCGTCGGCTGCTCTTGGCACAACGCCGACGGTATGGGGTTCCAGCGTGGCATGGTGGGCAGTTCGAACAGACTTAGAACGTCAATGATAGTGCCGACGTTATAAGTTGCTAACCCAAGAGCTTTAAGACATGAACATGAGTAATTTACTGCTCGAGGAAAGATGGTCGCGCCCGGAAACTTATCATTGAGAAAGCCGCCTGTGTCTAGTCCTGATCTGGTGCCATCCCTCAGATCTGGGCTGACAAGCAATCCTACCCGCCTGTGAGTCACGCCGCGAGTGGTCTGCCAAGTCCCTGTGCCGCAGCAGGGTGCCACACTCGCGATAGACGTCACATCGCCGCACGCCACGGTTGAATTCGAGGTTACAAGGAGTTAATTCGCTCCTCCAGCTTCGTCGTATTTCCAACTGGGGCATGGTGTGGAACTCCCTTATTGGCAGCATAACACGGTGAGTCAACATCTGCGGACGGAACACGCTCTGCATCATCCTGAACATCGCGGAATGCATCTTAGAACCAGCTAATGCTCCGCAGTCTGACGAGGCATTCAGCAATGTATCCAGGTGGCCAGCCGACAAGAGTTTACTGCGAAAGTGTATCGGCGGCTAGGCAAACAGCTGACGGTACTCATGCAGCAAGTCTACATATGCCGGCCCAACACGCTTGAACCGGCTGACATACTATTAATATCCGAATCACCTGGCAAGCAAAAGTCGAAAGGATTGCGCAAAGTACACGGATGAGACTTAGTCAGTTCCAAGTGCCGTGGAAGCAAGTGAGTTAATTGTCTGCTGCGGCTTCAATTGCTGGAGAGAGCATCAAAAGAGAGACCAAAGACAAGCCGAATTGGTCTGCAGGTGATCAAGTCCCTACTTTCATCCACAGAACTGACCATATGAATATCCCACCCTCCTTTGGCTGGCCTCACTGCCGACCGAATGCGCCATTGCGCAACTTATTGTATCGGTCATAGCACCCACGTTCAGTCCGGTCAATTCGTTTCTGTTTTCCATCGTCAGCCATGGTGCTGTACATGAGAGACGTTGCCACTGAGTCTGCTTACCGCGATCTGGCTGAAGTGCATCCCCTGTCGCCTCAATTTCCACAATGCCACCTCTTCTTCACGAGTCCACTGCTGACCTCGTTTCTGCCGGTCAATATTAGTTCAGCAATCATGACCAACAATGAAAAACACCTGAAATTACCTTGGACCAGGGTCTCGATTTTCCGTGCAGGCCAGAAGGATTCGGCTTGTTCACGGGTTGGAACCCAAGAATGGGGGCTTCAGGGGTATTCTAAACGGGGTCTCGTTGTAAGCAATTGGCGTAGAGTGCTAATTATTCGATCGAAATTACCTCAATGGCTCGAATGGGCTCATCCATGAATGGAAGAATGCAGAGTGAAAGACATTTCTCGTGAGTCTCCCTCAGAAACCGCTTGGCATAGTCTCGGGCGCGCTGCAGCTCTGCCTCCTCCTCAGCAGCAGTGAGACTGGTGCCAGTGTCTCCACAACCAGGTGTTGAGCATTCGAAGTCGGAATGGCTAACCTCGTACTTGGTCATGAAACGGGTGGTAGAGCCGCAAACATCTTCGGGAAGACAGTGGCCGCAACACACGTCGTCGGAGTAGATGACTTCCTCGCCCAGTCCGCTGGGCTCCTCACAGCCAGGACAGAGGGGAATAATGTGGAAACACATGGCTTGGGCGAAACATGGCACTGGTTACGATGTTTGTTGTGCTCTCAACCAGTCAGGAAATCATGTGTGGTGATGTCCACGGTCATATTGCCGGCCAGGACAAGCGATCTCACCTAGTCGCTCTGGATTTATGTGCCCAGTTGTGGGATCAGGAGGAAGCTTTGCTGCGTTGATGTAGAAGCCTGAAAGTATCATTGTTTGCTCTGCGTTTAATTCTTCCTTGTTCTCTTCATCATTGTCTGTGAGGCTAACCGTCCTCTTTATCGCCCCTGCTACGGTGTCTTTCAACCATAGGCACACGCAGGCAACAGGGTGACGATGAAGTGAAATCAAAAATTTCGGCATGGATCTCGCTGCTTTGTATCAACTATTCCTCCAAAGAGGTTAGCATCTCAATCTCGTCACAATCGGTCAATATTCTGTTTTGAGCCTAGGAAGACTGTTGAGCCAAGAGATGCAGAAAAGAAAACGGATTATTTGGAGGAATGGGCAATGCCTTTTTCTCTCTCTCTCTAGGTGGATCAGGCCTTTGAGTCCATCAGTTATTCGTTTCCTGTTTGATTGATCACAAGCGGTACGCTTGTGGATTTTAAGCAATGATACTGGCTATAAGTCACTGGGTGAGTTGGCCTTACCGTACGGATCACTGATGATCGGGACATACGGCGGGTCCGAAGAGCCTCGCCAGGTTCCTCTACAGTAAGAAGACGTTCGGAGAATTACATTGTCAAGTGGCATGAGGTCTTGGCTTCTCCATTCCACTCCCCACTGAGCCCACAACGCGCTCTTGGCTGTGGATTCTATGGCAAGGAGGCTGAAATGTTGCTCATCGTTCCACGCATGCCAATACATGGAGCTGACGTCGCCTTTTGTTTGCGTCATTTCACTTCATTTCTACGACACTCTTGTCATTACCATGATGCCCTTATTTTCGATCACATGAAATAAATTTGCGCAAGACTTAAGCACGTGTGGTCTGATCTCAGAAATAGCTACGGTTCATAACAGTATCGGGACATCCGGACTCACGACAACCATAATAACTGCACTCATGATAGCCTACCTGAAGAGCTGGCTGCCACCAGGACAGCGCATACTAGTTAGTGTTCTATAGCTGCAGAGTGGCGAGATCCTCGCGCTCTCTTGCTATGCAATCCATGTATTTCCGAACAAGCCGGTATAATCTTGAGTTCCTAGACATGAGTAGTGTTGGCCAATCGAACATTTTGCTGGGCTTCGGAGATCTCCCGTGGACGGCTCTGGGCTTCATACGCAAGATCGGGTGAGATAAATGGGGAGGGAGTTTATTCGGTAGAAAGTCTTGAGTCATCTACTTTGCCTCTGTCGTCACTGTTGAAGTTGAAGGACACCAGCATGGCTGGACGGCGGTCTCTTGCAAGATCCCAATGTGCCCAAGAATCGTCAATTCCGCACCACCAGCTGGCCCTTTAAACTGCTATATACATAATAACACTGAGCTTCCCCTCCGGAGACTTGTACTACTTCCTCCGTGCGCTTATTGTGCTCTAGTTCCGAGACCAGCGCCAACGTGAGCGACGACGCATGGGAGAACCTTGCGCAACGGCCCCGCATCCGGTCTGTGGGGATGGAGCTTAACTTAATCTCGAGCCCCACGGCAGACGTCAGACCAGCTTGATGACAGTGACATCTCCAAGGCATCCCATGTTTCTCCCGAAGCCTATCCGCCGCATATCGAGAGCACGTCTCCCCCCGCCCATTTAGCACCCCGAGGCGTTGCGCCGGTGCTCCTGAAGAATAGTCTAGAACAAAGGCATCGCCGGTCTCCTCATTGTCCGTTTGTCGCTGGAGTGTTCGCTGATTCTTTTATGCGCGGTAATATTTTTTCATCACCTTCTCCGCCTCCGAAGAAACTCCAGAGAAACTCCAAGCTTGGCCCCGGATGACCCGACTGCTCGGCCATCACCCGACGGCCTGGGGACGGTGCCACTCCTCCGGATTTTCTAAGGACCCTATTAACCGGTCAACATTTTCATCAGTGACAAGAGCACAAACTGGGCTGCGTACTTGTGCACTCAACCCTGCCCGTGATACTGTCTTGACGTGATCTGGCCCGCAGTCGAGTTCACGATCCGCATCAAGACACCAGACAACTTTCTGAGCATCCCATGGATTCTTGTTCTCGCAGCCCGGCCCGGCACTACGGTTCAAGTCTTCGTGCGGGGGCACCACCCGTCGGACCGATACCACTCTCGCCATGTCATCATCGGCGGAGGCGCCTTGGAGAGCTGCAAGATTTTGGTTCCAAGGCACAGTCTAGTGAGGGCCCAAGACGCAAGTGAGGTGTTCGTCTGGTTTTTCCTGCATCCCCACGCCAATCCCGCCATTTGCGTCCCCAAAACTGGGGCGCCGGGTCTGGATGCTACTCTCGTGCAGAGAAGTCGTCTGTCCATGCTACGTCAATGGCCAGTCTCTTAGCTTATGCAGGCTTCTAGTCGCTAATGGATTCACCTGATGCTGATTTGACCGTCATATGCAGGCGGCGTTAGATGTGCACCATATCGTAGGCACCGCTGTATTTCTATTAAAGTGCCCGTCCTCGCGGCTCAGGATGGCTTCCCATGCTTCCCAGGAGCCTCTGCAACCAGCTGTGTCCCCTTCAACGAAGCTGATCCATCACTATGAAGTCCGCTGTGGGAATAGCTTCAATGGCCCTGGCAGCCGCCTGTGCTTCAGCGCAGGGTGTGCCCACCTATGTCAACCCTGCAGTGCCCACCGGAACGCCCATCCCCGGCAACTACACCGGCCCACTCAGACCTCAGGTTCACTTTTCGCCCCCGGAGCACTTCATGAATGACCCCAATGGCATGTTTGTCGATGCAAATGGCACATATCACCTCTACTACCAGTACAATCCCACGGGCGTCGTCGCAGGCAACCAACACTGGGGCCATGCCACAAGCCAGGACCTCTACCGCTGGGAGAACCAACAAATCGCCCTTTTCCCACCCGAGGAGCGGGTTTACGTCTTCTCAGGAAGTGCGGTGGTGGATGTCAACAACACGTCCGGATTCTTCCCAGACCAGGACAACGGCGTAGTAGCCATCCTCACGCTGGCACGGTACAACGAAGACGGCTCAGCTGGTCCACAGGTCCAGGCCATCGCGTACTCCCACGACGGCGGCTACACGTTTGAGTACTACGACGGGAACCCCGTCATCAACAGCACAAGCACCCAGTTCCGCGACCCCAAGGTCATCTGGTACGAGGACCACTGGGTCGCGGTCATCGCCTACGCGCAGGAGTTCGCTGTCGGGATCTTCACCAGCCCTGACTTGAAGACATGGGAGCACGCCTCCAACTTCTCCTACCACGGGCTCCTCGGCGCACAATATGAGTGCCCCAACATGGTAAAGATTCCAGTCCGTGACAGCATCGGCGGCGAGGTGGTGGACGACGCTTATGTCATGGCCATCTCGCTGCAACCGGGCGCGCCACTCGGCGGCTCGGTGACGCAGTACTTCCCGGGCTCGTTCAATGGGACACACTTTGAGACGCTCGACGATGCAACACGCCTCACCGACTTCGCCAAGGACAACTATGCGGCACAGTTCTTCTACGGCCTGCCAGATGGGAGCAATGCCATCAACATGGGCTGGGCGTCAAACTGGCAGTACACGCAGCAGGTCCCGACAGGGAACCTCGAGGGGTGGCGCAGCGCAATGACTTTACCCAGGGCCAACTATCTCACCAAAGCGCCCCGGATCGGCTGGGTCGTCGCCAACGAGCTGGTTGACCCGAGCCCTGTCCTGGACACACCACTCAACACGACGACCTTTGAGGGCAACGGCTCCGTTGAGGTCGACTTCGCCTCAGTCGCATCCAATGCCCTGTATATCGAGGCCAACGTGACCGGTCTCAACTCGAGCACCATCAGCGGCTCCTCCACGCTGAACATGACCTTTACCTCTGCTTCTTCGGACGAGAGGTTGCACTCGGGATACTACTTTGGCGGCGACCAGGCATTCTTCGTGAACCGAGGGGATATGTCTGGGTTTGACAACATCTTCTTCACCGACAAGTTCTCCGTGGCCGATGTTTGGAACTCGTCTTCCGGCACTTGGCGCGTGCAGGCTGTCATCGATAGGTCTATTCTGGAGGTCTTCCTGGACGGCGGTGTCCATGCCGCTACTGTTCTGTTCTACCCTGAGGAGCCGTTGACGAATTTGAAACTGGGAACAGCCAATTTACCAGCTGGGGTGGAAGTGAGCGTCGCAATTTGGGCCCTGAAGAGTGCTTGGGCCGAGTATGAGAATGAGCAAGGCACAGTGGTCGGCAATGTGACTGATACTGGCAGCTCTGCAAGGAGAGACATGGTCTACGAGGCTACATGGCAAACATGAGGTCACAAATTCAGTGATTAGTAACAATACAATTTCCTTCATATCACAGTAAATGTGCTGCGACACTATGTAAGATTTCAGTGATACCCCAGACGCGTTCATCGGCGCACTGATCCTGACAGCAATCAAGGTTCATCCCTAGCCTAGCCCGTAGTCATCCCATGCTCCGTCGATCAGCACTGCCAAGAACAGCTGAACGCCCTTTTTACCTAATAGGGTGGTCTGTGAATGGCAAGTTAAGCTTCAATCTCTCCCAAGCCGCATGCATTCCGGGTTGTCTCCCGTCCACGTGCGTGTTGCGTGCAGATACTGCGGGCTGTCTGGCTGTCTGTCTGGCTCGACCGTTCTTGTCTACCAACAAGCGAAGCCACAGCTCTCCGCTCCCGGGATGATACTGTACAGCAAGTAGCACTCTCGGCTGTCGGACTGATCCTGGCGCACGCCAAATCCGAAGGCTGACTCTCTTTTCTTTCGAACGGGCTGCCTCGTATCGGCTGCAGTGCTACCTTGGCAAACCCCGTACCTGATCTAGTGTGCACCTCTACTGCTTACTTGCAATATCCATGGAGAGCAGGTTTGTCGGTCCGTCTCTCGTACGGGAGGCCGGGCCAGCCATGTCCAGCATTAGCCTCAATAATTCAGATTACTTCAAATGCAGTCATAGCATGACGGCCATGCAGGTCGACAGTTTTTCCATGGCCATTGGTGGCGCCTGACATTCCTCCGCACTCAGTCGTTCCACCACCAGGGTCAGCACGAACGACGATCGCAGCTCAAAGCCTGGTTTCTATAAGTATAGCTCATCGCGACGATCATCTGCGCTCGTCCCTTTCCTGCAGGTTCAATCCAGACTCTTGTCGAAGTGGTACCCGCCGAGCAAGAACTGTCCATCTGCAATTGCCTACTATCATCATGACCCGAGCAGCTTGTCTATCGAACCTCCTAGTGGTGGCGCCCCTCGTGGCCGGAGCCATACTGGACACCAGGCAGGACAATGCTACCACCATCCCATCCCGGGTTGAGAGTGGTATCCAAACCGAGTGCAAGACATGTCCTTACTCTCTTTGCACGAACCAACTCGCCTTTGACTATGCCACAGAGATGACTCTGACTTGTTGGACGTACGGAGACAATATTGTCGATTCAAAGTGAGTTGCTCATGATACTCTGCGAATTAGCTTCCCTAACAAGTACCAAGCATCTGGCTGAGGACAACGGACGGCTGCTACGTCACTCAGTGGGACATCATTGAGTACCAAGGAGACTGTAAGTCATAAGCCAAACCAAGAACATGACGACGTATTTGTTTCATGTGCCAGAGTTTGACGGTATCTGTGTGACTGTGCAGATACAAACACGCCCGGCTTCCCCTACTGCGGTGATATACCCAAGACGATTACCACCGGCCCCAGTGCGACGATTTACTACACAGAGTGCAACATCATCCCCAACTATGTCGAACGGGAGGACCGCATCAAGATGTACAAGACCGAGGTCGACCTCACACTGACCTGCTACACGGATGAGGGCACCGACACACTCGGCAACACGTAAGTAACGCGGGCTATACGAGGCCAAGACCTGCTGCAAAAACAGCTTGAAGCTGACCCATACCCGCAGGAGGTGGTACAAGACCCTCTCAAACTGCTACGTGCCAGAAGCCCAGATCGAGTACGTAGACCCTGGGCTCGACGCCTGCGGGCCGATCCCCTTCATGGAGACCAAGATGCGCGAGCCGGACGCAGCGCCGGTCGCCGAGGTGGCTTCGTTCCCTGCGCCGGCGGGCACCGTGCAGTCTCGCGGCGGCAGCGAGGACTCGGTCAAGGACATCTCGAAGCGGTGGCTGTACCTTACCCAGATTGGCGGGGACTCGGCCGACTGCACGTCGGAAGCGAGCAGCACCTCGGATGTTCAGCAGGTTCTGCCGTTTGGCAACTACATTATCGTCCAGTGCGCTACGTATGGTGCAGCTCCTGAGACTGACCAGTGAGTTTTTCTTCTCTTTGTGTACACCGTCAGGAGTAGCCGTTATGTGGAAGACGTTTGGGATCAGCAGAAAGGGCTAACGCTGCCGGCTCCCCAACAGGATATACTTGCTCACGGATGACTTCTGCTGGGTCAATGACACCCTCACAGATCCTCAGTTGATTGACAGCACGATTCGATGTAAGTACCCTTCTCCTGCCCCATAATGAAGAGCAGACTTGTGTACTAACATGGGTTCAGCACAACGCTATCCTAATTGCATCGACTTTGTCGATACCGAGGTCTGAGTGGAAACTGAGATTGGCTCACTCCCAACATAATGTCATAACTGTTCAAATGTATGCTCTGCTCAATTTTAATCCCGCTCATAGCCGCTCGCCTAGGCAGCCAGTAATAGCATTATGTCAATCACGGAATCCTATGCTGCAATGATATGTATAAGTATGTTAGAGATTACTAGTACCTAGTAATAGGTACTAGGCATTAGGTGTGTTTGTGTATACAGCACTTCGATAAGCGTTAGCTGGACGAGAAGTGGGCTTTAGTTGTGAATTTTGAGTATTAGATGTCTTGGTTCTAATTAAGCCGGTTGGTATAGAGATGTTGCTTCATATGTGTGGAGCTTGGGAGAGCCATAGCACTCACCGCGGCTGCTATCTTGGCGTTGGCGAGGTGGATACCCAGGCACCCACGTGTGCCCGGCATGAAGCTCATCATACATCGGCGGCGGCGGGCCAGCACATCCGTGTCGTGCGTGAGCCAGTGCTCCGGGTTGAACGACCATGGGTCCGGAAACAGGGACTCGTTGGTATGTAACAGCAAGGCAGAGGCACTGAGTGACACGCCCGCTGGAAGGCTGTACGTCTGCAGCTGACTGCCATCTACCGCTGACTCCCGGGTGTAAAATACGGTTTCGTTTGGGCAGACGCGAGGATTTCTCCCGGTTGGTCCAAAAGTGAGCCGATGGGCCTCTTGGATGATGGCGGATAGATAAGGAAGTTGCTCTAGCTGTGTAGCATCGGCAATGTCTGAGTGCGCACTTAGCTCGGAACGCAGCTTCTCCAAGATGTTTGGGCGTGTTATGAGGTGGTAATGAGCGACAGCCAGTGAAAGCATAGGTGAGTAGGTTCCTGCCATGATAAGGAGAGTTGCTTCATCCAGAAGGCGCTGGGGCGACTTCTCGGATGTCGGAAGGTCAGGGGTATCACGAAGGTATGTAAAGATGGAAGGCGTTTCATCCAGAGAGGATTTGCCTGACAGTATGTTTTCAACCTGTTCGCTAAGACTCTTTCGGAAAGAGATGATATCTCTGACTCCCGATGGCGTTATTTTGGCTCCGATACTCGACGGGAGACTTTGCAAGATATCGCGGACCCAGCTGAAATGCAGATTGACTGGAGTACGTGAGAGGATTTGCACAACATTCTGACGTCGGCGGCCCGCGAGTTGTAAATCCTGAAGGAGGTTCGTGCTATTGCCAAAACAGTACCTGTGGATAATGCTGAAGGACCCAAAGCCGTCAGCAGATGCGACTCGGTGATACACTACCGTGACGAAGGACCCTTTGAGGACCTACTCGCTGCAAAACGCATAGTACGTATCCGAAATATTCAGTACCTCACGACCTGCTTTGGCCCGACGGAATATTTCCTCCACCTGACTGACCTTTTCAGCCAATTCGGGATTTAGTCGGCTGATGGATCGGTGCGAAAAGAAGGGATTCAGCGCCTCTCGCCGCTTCCGATGCAAGTCGTGTGCAATGCATCCTCCAACAGAGCTGTTGACTCCTAAGCTCTTGTTCTTGGCGAAATCTTTGTCACGCTTGCGGCTTGGGCCTGGAGCATAAATTGTATCGACAAAGGCTGGATCACTGACTGATACTTCGTTGGGCGCATTGCGGACGATGGGACCTTGCACAAATGAGCTTGTCTCGTCCTGCTTCTAAACCGTACGGTACCGACCCTTGCTTACCATATTTTCTGTGCATCTTCTTGATCTTGAAAGCATACTGACCCGGTAATACCACATCTGAGCTTCAGTTAGCACACAACAGGCTTGGTTCTCGAGGGGCACGGAAGCAATATGCGGGGAATAATCAAAACATACCGTAATAACACTCATACCACGAGGTCACGCCAGCGAGCTTCGGGCCCGGGATACTGGCAAGTGGGCTGACGAATGCCCGGTATACCACCAATGCGGCGACATAGAAAGCTAGCGCGCCCAGCAACAACCAAACAAATGGCACTGGTAATGGAGGTAGAGCCGACGCCACCATGGTGGTATCATGTAACTATGGGTGTTCAAACGAGAGACTAAGTAGGTTGAACTTACTAGGAGGGGTAATTGCCAGCCAACGTCCGCCCACCCAGTACAAAAGTTTGGCGGCATACACCACTAGAAAAAGGGTACCCTGCCAAGACTAAAAAAAGCCTATATACTTTAAGCTACTTTAGCCCTCTAGCCCTCTGGCCTGGTGCTCCCAGAGGCAGTGGATGGGGGGAAGCAGGGGGAAGGTCACGGAAGGAGTTCGGAGGAGATAGAGCGACCCTCCAGACCCTTTCCGTGCTTGTATCAGAATCGCGGTAGAAGTTGGCTTCCCATATACCGAGGCTTATTGAATGATCAAGAGCTTCATTCCCGGAAAACTACGTCGTGTATCCCAAGGGTGGGAGTAGTAAGCGTCCACAATACAGATCAGTCAGGTGTGACCTCCATATGTTGATTCCGGGAGACGGAGGTTCACTGGAGTTGGAACTCTGGGCGATATGAAACTTCGACTGTAAATTGGCCGCTGGATGATGCCATTCTGCCAGCGATACACAGAGGCTACCTGGTATGAAAAGAGCCTGTTGAACTTTTGTCATGATGACGCCAGTCCCATAAGTCCCGAACCACTCATAAGGAAAATTCCAATTAAACCGTAGGATTATGTATTCATCCTCTGCCAATATCCCACCTTCCCCACTTCATTACGCCTACCTATCAAGGGGAAATAGCAAGCTCCACCGTACTCTCCGACACGGTCGGGCTCGTGCCAGCCGGGATCGGCTCCGGCACCTTTGACTTCCACGCCTCCCCCAGTGCGAGCTCGTACAGGTCCAGCTCCTTGGGCGCGCCGCCGCTGAAGAAGGGGATGTCCTCCAGGATGGACTGCATGCAGCTGTTGAGCTCAGGAGTGTTCCGGGTCGAGGTGTAGACGATGCCCAGCGGGGCGAGGATGACCATGATGCGGTCCTTGGTCGTCACCAGGTTCTTGTACAGGGACGGGATCAGCCGGAACGCCTCGAGCGCCGGCTGGCAGATGAACCTGGCCTCGTCTGGGAGCAGCAGGGGGGTCGACGGGTGTCCCGCGGCGGCGTAGCGGATGTAGTCCATGTCTTCGAATGACAGGCGTGGCGGGTTGTGCAGCTCGCCCATCTCTAGGAGGTCCTCCAGCTGGAGCAGGTAGAGGAGGGCGGCGTTGTATGTCAACATCTCCAGGGCTTGCTGGGTGGTATCGAACTCGATCATGGTGGCGAGTTGGTCCCTAAAAACGGGCGTCTCGATGCTATCAAGTTTGAGGTTGGACGGGACCTCGCGGGCCACATCCGGGTATAAGCAGTTCCACTTCCACCGCCAGGTTCCCAGCGCCTCCCTCAGCTCACCGACCTTCTGGTGAAAGGAGGCCTTGGTCGTGGGGGAAATGGGCTGCTCCGAAGCCGCCATGTCATTCACCAGGCCGGGCATGTCAGCCATGATGTCGATGAGACTGTCCAGGGCCGTCTTGGGCACCTTCTCCCAGGGCACGGTCTTCCATTTCCTGTCCTCCAGAAACGTCCTCCGACGTATCGCAAAGGACTGGCAAATCTAGATAACAGAATCAGACAGGGGCACAATAGGACTAGTGGAAATTGGATGGACGCCACGTACAAGAAGCGCCCTACACGACCTGAAAGCGGTCAGCAGAGGATCCTCCTGGAAAGCCTCTGGCCCGCAGTGCTTCAGGATCTGGGCCACGCCAATGTTATGTATCAACCGCAGGTCACGGTCGATGGCAAACTAAGAATACGACCCGAGTCAGCCAACTGGATTCGCACAGGGTCGCACAGGGACAGGAAGATGGGGTAACAGGGGATACTGTGGGATCAGAGCCGGTGGGGTCGAGCGTAAAGTTCGGGACGGGGCGAAGGTGGTGTGGACCAAACGTACAGAGTACATGCCGAGTATAACTATGGGCACGCACAACTGGGCCAGCTCGGTCCTGGCCCCGGTCCCTCGTGTCAGCAGGGACTGGACCTCCCTCAGGCTCTGGCCGTAGAGCTCGAGGCCCGTGGACTTGAGGTTCTTGTCGGCATGGTTGGTGCCCATGTGCCCGTAGGCCAGGGCCAGACTGCACATGCGGCTCGCCGTCGGGGCAAGGTCCGCGTCCCTGGCGAGGTGGAGGAACGGTTTCCAAAAGTAGGCCCAGCCGTATGTCGCGAAGAAGTAGCTGAACGCCATGTGCTCCTGAAACGCTGAAAGGTTCATTTCGGGCGGCGGGTCGAGCATGCGCCGAGCCTGCTGCTGCTGCTGTTGGTGCTCGTGCGCCGCGCCGCCCAGGAGCATCTTGTAGCGGCCCACGCTGCCGTCGTCGTCCTCGTCATCGACGCCACCTCCTCGTCGATCCTGCGCCCGGGATATGCCGCGCCTAAGCTGGTGGAAGGGCGGAGGGGCGGGCCCTGCCGTTGTCAAGGTTGTCGATGCAGGGGCTGTTGGCGGTGCTACGATGCGGGCTAGCCTCTGCGAGCCCTCCGGTTCGGTCACGACGACGAGGGATTGCATGCGCAGGCCGAGATCGTATCCCTTGCAGGCATATCCGGATTTGAGGCACCGGAGACATGAGGGGCGCGTCCGGTCTGTAGTCAGGGACACAATATGACGAGTCAGCGACAAATAGATGGAACAGATGGGCCGATAGACAGATAGACAGCCCTCTCGACGAAAGTACCGTAGGATGGCCCGACAGGATGGATGACGACGGTGGTGCACACACCCCCCCCCCCGCGGAGGACATGAGATTAAGATGTTCCATCACTATCCCCCTCCACCATCCATCCATCCTTTCTTAAACATCATACTCCTCCTCCTCCTCAAAAACCCCATGGGCAGACGCTGAGACGCATACGCACCGCACTTTATTCGTCGCTTCCGGCAGGTGTGGCAGTACCCGCTGGTCGGCGGACGACCCATTTGGCTCGGGAATTCGCCGATTTGCCCGGGACAGGCACCCCAAGCTCGACGGAGGTCGAGGGTCTAGCTGTCAGAGGGAAGACGCCGAGAACGAGAACGAGTCGCTTGCTGCTACCCGCTCCGCGCCGGCAGCTGTTTCTGGGAACAAGCTCTCGTGGCTTTCTCTGGGTTGACTCGCAGATTGGCGCGCCAGGAGGCCAGAAATGCGGAGTGTGGACCCAGCTCGTCCGCTGCCGCTCGACTTTGGATGCCCGATTCAGAAAAGCTCGGCCGGGCCAGACCAGGGTCGACCTTCGAAAGACGACACGACTGAGATTGGGGGTATCGTGGGGAGGCGTTGGTTGTGGGCCGTGGCGGTTGTCGATGGTGTCGCTAGTGTTGCTGTTGTTGTCGAAATATCCGATGCACGTGTGTTGTCGTTGTTGCTGCTGTCCTCTTACCCCGGCGTCCGGATGGATATTGCGAAAAAGATCTTCCCCCCTTGGCTGTGCCAGCTGTGGCTACTGAGGTCAGCGAGGTCGAGGGACGGGAGCTGCTGCAGGGAGGGGGGACCCGTAATATCCGGACAGAGTAAGGCCTCGCCCTCAGCCCGGCATCCCCTGAATCAGAGCCCAGCGACGCCACTCAACCACAGCAGCGCCGGCAGAGCTGGCCACCAACGCTACGACTGGCCTGTCAGCCTGCCTGCCTCCCCGAGGTGGTACTCGTGTGACACAGCATACGTTAGTTCTCGAGCCCTTGGCGGCTGTCGGCTCCGACACTGGCTCCGCAATGCTCCGAGTGGATTTGAGATCGGGGCTTACTACGCATCTTCTTTTGCACGGGACATGCTCCTGCGGCGGATTGGTCCGGGCAATCTGCAAATATGTACGCAATATATACTCAAGCGCCATGTAAGAGGCAAGTATCTACATTATTGCTGTGCCGTTGCCATCACGCCATCAGGGACTAGAACATTCGAAATCATAGTCTATCGCTTAACTCGCGGTCTATCGCTTAACTCGCGGTCTATCGCTTAACTCGCAAGCTATCGCTTAAGTCACAGTCTATCGCTTAAGCTCTCCAACCACAACCTCTCTTCGGGTAGCAGGTCTAGATTCGGCGGCACCTTGATGCCGTGTCTCGTCACAATCAGCGTGTAACCTTCGTCGTGAGCAGTAGAAGTCGTCCTCCACGGCTCGAGATCTGCAGAACCATCGCTTCCGTTGTGGTCTTTCCCCGCCTCGGGGTCCGTGGCCGTCCCGGCACGATCCCTACGCCTCTGAGCCCAGAACGAGCCGACTTCTTCCGGAGTCCACCAATACTGCGGAAACCGCCGCTGGATATTGTTGACCAGGAACGCTACAACGAACATGACAGCGGTGCTCAATACGACCATGGGGACGAGCAGCCACCCGATACGGGCGACCTCGTCGGCCGTCACCCCAAGCAGTGCCGTCGCGCCAGCCGGTGGGTGAATAGTCCCCGTGATGGACATGACAAATATCGAGGTCGAACATGAGAGGGCGCCAGCGAGCCAGCGGAGCTCCTGGTAGCGTGCCGCTGAGAGCTGGGAGAAGGCCGTGTTCATGGCCACGGCGATGACGCTGCCGACTATCTGCCCGAGTAGGGCATTGCGCGGCTGAGACAATGGCGAATCGATGGCGTAGAACTCGAGGACGGCCGCCGCACCCTGTACCGTGGTGGTCAGTCACCGTGGCCAAGACGGCATGCCATGCACGTTGGGCCATGGCCTTGACGGGGCTCCGGGGAACTCACGAAACTGCCGATGATGAGTGGGGATCCGGCTGACTCGAAGGCCGGTACCTGTCTGTCAATGATGGAAATCAGGGACAGCGAAGCCAGCGCCCCGACGAAGGCCCACAGCCCGAGGGCAACATTTCCCAGTTGCGGTCGTGAGTGTTTGTGGCGGTCCAGGAGGCGTTGAACACTGCTGGGTAGGAGCCTCGTCGGCGGTGGTACTAGGAAAGGGTTCAGGTAGTGGTCAAGGCTGACCTGCCACTGAGTCGGACGAAGCATCGGTGCTAACAATGATGCCTACTGCCGCCGCCTCTGTGGTGTCGTCGGGAGGATCCCAGGGGGATATGTGTGCGTGTGGTTGTAAGTGTGCTTGTGCTATGCCGTGTCGTCTCACACACAAGTCTAGGACCGTCAATTCGGGAACAACGTGGCCTGCAAATCCAGGGTCACAGTCACTGGAGGCTCTTGCAGATGAATAAGGACTGTGCGCGAGAGTCTGTGAGAATAGCATTGACAGGTGGTCTTGTACTGCTACTCACGGCCTCTCGCGGCATCCTAGACGCGGGACGTCCTCGACTCGCCATCCTCCAATGCCGTCTGATGTTCCTGGCGTGGCCATGGCGCAGCCAGTCACCCGGGTGTAAATGGCCGTGCATGTTGGAATGACAAGAAACAGAATTATGTCGTGACCCAGGAGGCCGTTTTCCTTACGTGATGAGCGACCAGAACAGCATACAAATGGGCGTCATATTAGCAAAGAGAAACTCGATGGAAACCATTCCTTGTCATCTGACAGCTTTAGCCCAGACCTTTAAACAGACATAAAGGAGCCGGGAGTGACTCCAAACGAGTGTATCTCCGCGGAGGAGGCCAAGTCGTTACCCGAACCCTCCGCAACAACCGCAACAGCCTGACAGGACATCACTCGCGGCTCGCCTTCAGCACTCGGAGACTGAGAGGACCCGACTCGGGAGAGCTGTGGATATACTGGAGATGGCGAGAGAAAAATGCGAGGCAGGAAGAGCTGTGGGTCAAGAGCAGCCGCTGTCGATGGCCTGTGTTGTATTCTGGGCAGTGAAGTGAGGATTGGGTGATGTCACAAGACCTAGGCTTGGTCTCAGCATTAGGAGGATCAATCCAGGGGTTGGGACCGTTGCTACCATAGCAGGGAAGGCGGCAAGTTGGGGTGGTGGTCGCTCAGTAAGTCATGCCACGCCAGGACAACGAAACAACCGGCCACATTCACTCGTATTGGCTTTAAATATCTCCTGGGTCGCCTTAGCCACATGCTTCATATTGTCGGGTTCAACACTGACTGAGATCCCCTGAGTATTTTATTCTGTGATATGGTCAGTCCATATCTGCTTGCTCGGCTTGGCTAGCATTCGGAACATTGAAACCGACCAGTTGACCTAAGCAGTCTCCCCGCACCCCAAGGGCAGTTCCGCACTGATGGCTGGGCAGGGCTGATGGATTCGGACAAATGGGTTAGGGCGAACACGTCTGTTCTCCTCCTTTGGGATAGGAGCTCTGACAACCGACCCCGCGTTCCCTTCCGCTGCCAACATGCCGGGGTCGTCGACGTCACGAGTAACATGACAGTTCCTCGTGAATTCCTTCTCCGAACCACCTTCTCCGAACCAATAACTGAAGTGCACATATATACCGCGTCGTGTTGAAAATGTCCACCATTCCTTCAAACATCTCGAACGGCGCCCGCGGCGTAGTTCGTGCAAGCAACAGCTGCGGGCGGCTGTGGTTCAGCACGAGCAAGGCCGTGCGTGGTGGGAGCGGCTCATTCTTCAACCTCGGCGGCCTGGGCGCCTCACGAGAGGCCCAGTATCTCTCCAAGGAGCGAGGCATCCCGCGCACCGAGTATAATTCCAACATACATCTCATCCGATCCAGCGAAGTCGACCCGTTCGCCCCGGCCCCCGGGTCGACACGGGCCGCCGCCGCCAGGGCAGCTGCTCGGGCTGAGGCCGAAGCCGAAGCCGAATCCCAGCTCGCAGCAGCTGCCGCTCGGCATGCCAAGTCCTGCTCCTATTTTGCGGCTCGCGATGGCCAGGAGGGCGTGGCGGGCCTAGAAGCCCAGCTGCAGGCCGTGAAGGACGAGCTCGCCGAGACCAAGAGGGCCTTGCGCGCCGTGTGGCAGATGAAGCTCGGGCGCAGGAGAGACCCGGCCGCTACGTCCACGGGCTTCACCCTGCTTAGCAGCGCCATAATAATCACAGCCGTCTATTTCATTTTCGCCGACGTAAGTGAGCGAGCCACAAGGCGGCCCAGGCCGGCCGAGGGCCTGATTCAGGCTCAAGCACCCAACGACCAAGTCGATGAAGCGACTGCGCAACGGCGAAGGGATGCACCCCTCGAGGAACAAGTCCTGGCCGAGTCGGGTCTGACGTCCTTCGAAAACCAGCCTGAGGTGCCGGATATCCCAAGGAGATCTGTGCTGAGCGGCCTCTTCTGGGCCAGAACGTGATTGTGGGGCTGCGGTTTCAAACATGGCTATCAGCGGATCGAGTTTACGTACCGAGACGTCTGGAAGTTCAGCCAGCTGGCACGCCTTCCTTGCCACGGGGCGGTGACACAACACCATTGGGCTCGTTTGTGCCATCTCTCGGTACACAGGAACGGCACTAGCTCGCAAATTTCGTCGGGAAGGGGAGGGGGTTCACTTTTCTTTGGTCGGGTTATTTGAGCAGTCTGGGTTGGCTGTTCCCTCGTTCCGAAGCAGAGTTCTCGTGTTTACTGTGGACAGCACAAGTGCTTGACACTAGCAGGTTCCTAGAATTCCCTTGGGCCCTGGATATCCCACATCTATGGGGCCCACATAGGTCTTGCAAATCTCCCGGACCAGCATGCTGCTCGCGTCTGTAATCAGGGGCCATGGCTGCAAAAGCTGCTGCCCTCGCCGCCCACACAGAAACCCACCAGATTTTCCTAAATCCCCGGGATCCCCGGAGAAGTGGCGTTAGAGTTGGTGCTGTTACGGAGCACATACATGTCGTATGTAGTCACGGTCGAGTCCAGAGATCAACCATGTGCTTTGCCATGACATTCATTGATCTTTAGCATCATCAGTCGACGCTGCGAAGGCCTAATTCAACCTCTGCATACACTCTGCATCCGCCCTGGATTCCCTGGGCGTCCTCAAATCATCGCTTGTGGGGTGGCACCCACCTACGGCCGTCCAGTACCATGTCACTGCACCCGATGTAACACAAGAACATGTTTCCCTCGCCTCCTCTGCTGCCAGTGCTTGCTCCCCCCCGCCACCGCCATAGTGAACTCGCCTCTCAAGCCTGCCCCTTCGCGGCACCCTCAGCCAAGATCTCCATGGCACGTGCGAGCACCCAGTCCTCGCTCGGGTAGTCGGGCCCCCTGATGGCCTCGGCCACGGGCAAGATGACCGCCTCGTCGATCTCCTTGAACTTGCCGCACTGCACGTGAATCGACTGGCCGTGCCGGCTGCCGTCGGCCATCAGCAGGGCTGCCGCGCGCGCGACGGCCGAGGCGGGCTGCACCTCGACGCCGATCTTGGCCATGATGTCCTCCAGGCCGGGGAGGACGCTGCTGTTCGTCCACGTCGGCGCCACCGCGTTCAGGCGGATCGGGAGCTTGTACGCGGCGATGATGGGGTGGAGGCCCCTTGCGAAACCGTGCACGGCGGCCTTGGCCGTGGCTGTGTCGTGGTTTGTCAGTGTGCGATCGCCAACATGGGGCTTCTTCGGTGGCGCTTCTTCGGTGGCGACTCACCATAGTCTGCTGCCCGACAGCGCTGGATGCCCATCACCGAGCCATTGATCACGACGCTGCCGCCTTCGGGCTGCTGGCGGAAATAGTAGATGGCGAGTGTCGTCGTGTTCATAACCCCTTTCAAGCTCACATCCAGGAGGTCGTACGACGGCTCCTTCAGGTCGCCATTCTCATCCACTTCGGTGGAGAAGTAATCCGCACGGGGTCCGAGACCCGCGTTGGCAAAGACATGATCGATCCGACCGTGGATCTCCTTGGTCTTCTTGAAGAGTGCAACCAGGTCTGCCCATTTGGACACGTCCGTCTTGATAAAGGTCACGCTCTTGTCGGCCGACTCGGCAGGGGCTGCAATGTCGGCGTTGACGACAGATGCTCCGAGCGAGGACAGCAGCTGAACTGTCCCCTCACCGATGCCCGAGGAACCGCCTGCGGGTTTTGAATACCTCCGTCAGTCTAGGCCGCCATGTATAACCATCCTCTGTGCAACAATGCCATCTATAAGCGGTACACCGCGGTTGACCATACCTGTGATAATAACAACCTTGCCCTTGAGGCCTGCCAGGTCCTCGTGGTTGATCTGAAACTCGGCCATGGTATCGCTACGACGTTGCTCTGGTAATGGAGACGTAAGGTTTTCGCCTACGAGCCAAGTTGGTACACGGGGTGGAATGCTTTTCTCTTATTAGGATTAGAAAAGCCAAGGAGCACGAAAACAGTTGCGAAGGCTGACTTTTACGGCCAAAACTGCACGAGCAGCCGTCACTTTCACTGCTGGACGGCGACAGTCTCGTCCCACTTAGAGTTTGATGGCCTCATCCCCAGTGTCGATAAGCGTCGCTATCTCGACAAACATGCCCGGAAAGGGGCTGTCAAGCTCGCCGCGAAAAGGGGCTGGAAACCAACAGCCGGTGTCACCCCCGGTAGCGCGTGGTGCAGTCACAGCCGACGTGGACCGTAGCAGATCATCGGTGCGCATCGTGCAGTGGGCGGCTTGCATGTGTGGATTGTATTACTTCTGTACGACTCAGACAATGCCACGCCATTCGAGGAGCCTGCGCTGAACCCATGCATGAGTGGGACAGGGCACCATCGGACCCCCGTCCAAAATCCCCACAGCAATCCATGACAGACGAGACGCCACGACGGAGGCCCGGTAAACACTCTCCTCAAACTCGAGACTACTGTGTAGGGCAGCACGGCAGGAGCCCGCACAATTGGGGGCGACATATGGTCTCTTCCCGCAGAGCCGCTCGCTTATGATGGAGATTTTACATCGTTCCTGCATAGGAGAAATGATAGATGCCCACCCTGGCTGTCAGGTTGAATATGGGTGGCAATAAAACGTTACTCTCACAGGCCCCTGCCTTGTTTGCTCGGCACTCGGGCCCACATGTGCTAATAGGGAGCAATCCATGAGCAATCCATATACGGACCCTTGTGGACGAAGTCAGGTTTTGCGCTGAACACTGAACCGATATTCGATGTGAGCAACGAACCGGAGAGGTCAAGATCAAGCCCATACCCTTTTCAACAGGATAAGACCAGGCCGTGCCTGACAGCAGCGTCACGAGGGTCTGCAGTATCTACCGACACTATATTCCGACGCCTGATCCCAGAGATCTAAGTGAACCCCACGCCACGTCGTATGGCACAAGCCGCCGTCATGGTCGATCCTGCCGGCGATGGCGTCCTGCTTCTGCACGTCACCATTGCCATGCTAACGCTAAGTTGGGTAACGCTCTGCACACGGCTCGCGGTGCGTAAATGGCTGAAGCCAGAGGCGATGGGTGCCGATGATTATCTGATGTTCGCTGGACTGGTACGCTCCCTCCCACCCACCATTTCCCTCGTTGCAAGCATCTCCCATGCGGAGTGGATGGTTGACATTCAGCCCAGCTCCTGTATACGGTCACATGCTCCCTGGTCATCGTCTGTTGTTTCTATGGCGCCGGGCAACTCTCGAAAGACCTCAGCCCGCCTGTTATCATGTACGGAACTAAGGTAAAGTACCCCAGGCAATCGTCCCCCGCTGTGCCGTCAGCAGCTAATCATCCCCGAAACAAAGCTTTTCTTCATTGCAGAGTTCTTCTATTCGTCATGTACGGTTCCTATCAAGTCCAGCATATGCATAACTCTTCTCCGAATAGCGGATGCTCGGCGTCGTTTCGTGTGGACCATCTGGCTCATCATCGGCGCAACCGCCGTCGCCTCTATTGTGTTCATACTCGTCATCGCCAACATCTGTCACCCAATCACGGCGCTGTGGGGCGAGACGACCGGAGTTTGCAACCCGGTACTCAACAGCAGCGTCAGCTTCTTCTTCTCCGCCGTGTCTATCGTCACCGACTTGACCCTGGCGATCCTGCCCGCCATCCTTTTGATACCTCTTCAGATGAGATGGCGGGTCAAAATCTCGGTCGTTCTGATGCTGGGCCTCGCTGCTTTGTAAGTCCTCTTTCAATATTTAGACCACCTCCCAAGCCCGCGAGCCTATAAAGCTGACCTTTTTACAAGTGCGAGCTGTGCGACCATCATCCGTCTACGATACCTCACACTGTACAATGATCAAGCCGAATTCATGTTCAGCACAGGCCAGATCGGACTTTGGTCCGTGGTCGAGGAAGGAATTGGCATCTGTGCCGGATCGATGCCCACCCTTCGACCGCTGCTCAGCCTGTCCATCTTTGGTGGAAGTACCAACGCCAGTGAAGATCCAAGTCATGGCACCCTGCCTTTATCGGCACCCCATCATCGGAATCAGGGCGACCAGAATGACGCGGTCAAAATGGAAACGATGCGGTCGCCACGGACTAGCAAGAATAAACACCGCGGGTCCACGGACGACGAAAGTGTGAAGCATATATTGAAGGAAACCCGTGTTACCGTGACGGCCGAGACCTACAATTCGAGCGATGACCCATGGGCGAGGCATCAGGTGCTAGGATGGGACAGCCGCGTCGATCGATAAGGGCCTCAGCAACGTCTATCTCGTCTGTGTGGCAGGACTCCATAACATAGTCGACTGGCACAATTGCACTTGCAAAGACTAGTAATCAGCTACAAATCTGATTCCTGCAGTGATGAATGAAACACTCTTGCGCGTCTAGGCAATGCGCAGCTAGGACGTATGAGGTTAAGGCGTGTACGATCAATCACATACGTTAGTACGGTAACGCAGGCATACTTCAAGAGAAGTGTAGAAATGTGATTAAAGGGCCCCTAACCCACCACCTTGGCACATAGGTGCTGCGGCTGCGTAGCGGACACCCCATCAAAGCTAGCATAGTACATGCGTGAATTCAAGTCTAAGGATGTCGAAGAAGTACGTCGAAACAATGGCATATGTAGCTGACCAAGGACTACTTTGATTCTTGTCTGCTTCTCAGCCGCCTCCGTCATGGGATTTGCCACTGTATGTGGCATGAGGGACCAAGAACTCGATATTTAGTCGTCGCAGATTTAGCTGCGTTGCCAATAGACGGTCAGGTGGGTGTTAGCCGTCCACCCGGGCCGCTTACCCAGCCCATGATTCAATACGGCGTGATCGCGCCCCTTAATCGAGGTAGTTCTTCCGGGCCGCCGGGGTGCATCTGGCCGCCAAGAAGTGCTAAGACCGGCGATCCAGCGCCAACGCGGGTTGAAGCGCTCCGCGTTTCCTCGGTACAGCACGCGAGATGGCAAACATTCAACATCGGAAGACATATAAGACCAGCAATATATCATGTTCAGAAACGAAACGAAACGCATCATGTCTAGACGCCCCATCTCTTGCCTCGCAAGTCACGGCACGCCACTCCTTTACCAATCACAAGCAAAATGGCGCCCCTCTGGTCCATCGCCTCTTTCGTCACCCTCTGTGCCGCCGTACCGTTCGCCAAGCGGCAGGCCGACTCGAGCTCATTCGTGACTGTCTCAGGTGGACAGTTCCAGCTTGATGGCGAGCCATTCGTCTTCGCCGGAAGCAACGCCTACTATTTCCCATTCAGCGGCGTGAGTGATTATTTCCTCCGTCCGAGCAGCCCATGAGAAACTGCAGTAAGACTAACAAAGTCATGCGCATTCAGACCCAGGCCGATGTCGAAAAAGGGCTCACTGCTGCCAAGGACGCGGGATTGAAGGTCTTCCGCACGTGGGGATTCAACGACAAGAACGCAACCACCGTTTCAGGTGGCCTCCCCCAGTATGGCTCAGGGGATGAGGCAACCACCTTTCAGAAGTTTTCGCCTGATGGGACCTCGGTAATCGATGTCACACACTTCGACAAGGTGGTTGCTGCGGCAGAAAACACTGGCATGAAGCTGCTTGTCGCGTTGACAAACAATTGGGCGTAAGTGAATAGACTAGCCTCAGGGCATCGTGAAGTGGCTAACATTCATCTGATTCACAGTGACTATGGAGGCATGGATGTCTAGTAAGTAGAGAGTTATGCCTGTTCTGATTCTCAATAATATTCTGGGAATCACAGTCTGGCAACTGTCTCTCAATAATCCCCACCGCATAATTAACGCATACCCTTTTTCAGCACCGTCAACCTAGGCGGAGTCTATCACGACGATGTACGTAACTCTAACATCTTTCTATGCCATACCACGCTACATGCAGGCTAACAGTATGCCAGTTCTATCGGCTTCCCCAAATCAAGGAGGCATACAAGCGCTACGCAGAAGCCATGGTCACCCGCTTCAAGGACTCACCGGCCATCTTTGCGTGGGAGCTCGCCAACGAGCCCCGCTGCGGCGCCGACGGCACTCGAAACCTCCCCCGGGGTCCGGACTGCACACCAGACCTGCTGACGGCCTGGACCGACGAGATGAGCACTTATATCAAGAGCCTCGACAGCAACCACCTCGTGACATGGGGCGGCGAGGGCGGCTTCAACGACCCCACCAACGCCGACGGGTTCTACAACGGTTACGACGGCGGCGATTTCGACGCCGAGCTGGCCCTGCCCAACATCGACTTCGGCGTCTTCCACTCCTACCCGGACTGGTGGAGCAAGACGGTCGAGTGGACCAGCCAGTGGATCAGGGACCACGCGGCCTCGGGCCGCGCCGCCGGCAAGCCGGTCGTGCACGAGGAGTACGGCTGGCTGACCCCGGAGAAGAAGCTCGAGTACCTCGGCACGACGTCCAACGTCACCAGGGTCGAGGCCCTGGGCGAGTGGCAGGCTATCGGGATCGAGGAGGGGCTCTCGGACATGTACTGGCAGTTTGGCTACTCGGAGTTCTCATACGGGCGGAACCACGACGACGGGTTTACCATCTTCTTGGACGAGGAAGAAGCGCAGCCGTTGGTGTATGAGCACGCTGCCAAGGTTAACGCACTTTAGATGTGACCTTTCGGGATTGTAGGACAACTGCAGAATGAACAAACATGATTTTCCGCGAGACTGAAAGTTGAATGACAATCACATGTGATCAGCTGTACATGTGCTTGTTCGCCAAAGTACATTTTGCCATTTGTCTTGGTCTCTCTTGGCCATTCTTCCTACCCGAGCGTCATCGGGGGTCGGTGTTTGCGTTACATTTGAACGAACGTCTACCAAGACGAGCTTGGGCCCAGGGGTACAGCGTAGCCTTTCACAGTAAGTAGTCTATGTAGTGAGGTGGACTAGCACGCGGTATTAAATTGGTGCTGGACAGGACGTGGCGAATAACTACGTGATCTTCGGCCTCGATTCTGACATCAACACAAAAGTACCTAATAGTAATAAATGTGCTTTCCTAGCAGCAATCTTTTATCGACATGAAAAATATTGAAGTCTGATTTGCTAGCGCTGCTGGTTTTCGGAGTTTCGCCTCGTCCAGAGCCTGAGGTTTAACAGCAGCGTTATATTCGTCTAATAAAAATCCGGCCGATTCTTCAACATCAGACGATTGACTATGCTTAGAGAACGGCTCCATGTGCGAGCCATATACTAAGACATCATTCAGTCATCATTTCCATCATCTCCATACGTTCCAATCCTTCAAAATACCCGCCATATAAGAAAAGCATGCTTAAAACAGTGGTCCAGGGCGGTCTCGCAGGACTGCAATACACTGGGCATTCTTCATGACCTATGTGTGGCTACTTATAATTCAAATAAATCCCCCCAGTCTCATCGGGCCAAGACATAGCATCTGTGCATGTGTGTGCACTCATTGTTCGAAATAGACCAGTCTTCGGGCCAAGGTAGTGTTGGTGCTTGGCCGGAACCAGTGTACTAGAAGTAACTCCGAAATCATTTCTACATATAGGGCAGCCTGCCGTAAAAAAAAAAGCGTACTATCTATACAAAACCACACGGAAGCTTTATGTACCTGCATAGTTTCTCGCAGTCCCTCTTGTTGGGCCTTTTGTCGCATGATCACTGTGTTCGTTGAACATCAATATCCTGAGCCAGTATCGACACTCTTATTGTTGGCAGCCAGCCCACTAATCCATCATTCATATCGATGAGACTTCTAAATAGCAATATCTGAGCAGGGACCGTCACCATGTCACGCAGAATGGGACTAGTTCCGACCTCTGTCGGCACACAAAGCTTCCACCGCAATTTAGCCCTAGAAAGCCTTGAACAACATGTTCCTCCAGTACCGCCACGGCGATCCAATGGTTCGGCAGAGGCAGCAAAGGACGTCGTCATTGAGTTGAACATCGACCGCGAGACAGATGATGCAAGACCTGCCACTGATTTAACCCCCTTCGCCAAGGAATACCTCACCAAAAGACACGGCACTTGTGACCTGGACCCAATGCCCTCTGCCTACGACGAGGACCCATACAACTGGCCGCGGTCCAAGAAGCTCAGCGTGGTCCTCCTGATATCATTCCACGGCATGGTCGCGAGCCTCAGCATGACCGCCGTCATCCCGGCGTACTCACAACTGTCGGAGGAATTCGGCGTGACGGTGCACGCCTGTACCTATCTCTTCCTGGTTCAGGTCATTGTCTTGGGGGTCGCGCCCCTGGCCTGGGGGCCGCTCGCGACAGCCTACGGGCGGCGCCCGGTGTTTCTCGTGTCACTGATAATGTCGGTGGTTGGCAATGTCGCCTGCGGGGTGAGTCCAAACTACGGGGCGATAGTGTTCTTTCGGGCATTTGTCGCCTTCTTCCTCTCTCCCGCCAGTGCCCTCAGCAGTGCTGTCGTAACAGACATATTTTTCAGAACGGAACGCGCCAGGGGTGTTGGCATCTGCACCCTCATGTTTTCCCTGGGGGTCCCCTTCGGTCCATTTGTCTTCGGATTCGTGACGCACAGAGCCGGCTTCCGATGGATTTTCTGGGTTTTGGCTATCGTCAACGGCGTGCAATTTATTATTCACTTTCTTATCGGCCACGAGACGGTCTTCATCCGCCATCTCGATATGCCTGAGGGCGCTGCCGAGGAGAAACCGAAGAGGTTCATGGCAAATCTCCTTAAATTCGAGCGTCTTGGGTCGAAGCGAGTTTCTAAGGTCGACTTTTTCGAGCCGCTGGCAATGTCTGCATATCCATGTGCCATATTACCGTCTCTCGCCCAGTCCGTCATATTTCTGTTTGGCAGCATCTTTCTCGTCGTCGAGATCCCTCTGCAGCTCGAACAAAAATTCCATCTCAGCCCTGAGCAAGTCAGTCTGCAGTTTCTCGGCATGATCATTGGTTCTATTCTTGCTGAGCCGGTTGGCGGCTTGATCAGTGATGTCGGTATGAATCTGCGTAGGACTATGGCAGAGGAAGACGTGGCCCCGCCGGAATTCAGGTTGTGGCTTAGCTACTTCGGTTATTGTCTGCTTCTTACGGGAGTCCCATTGTTCCTCGTCCCGACGGAGAATGCTGTGACTGGAAGGTGGACGATCGTGCCAGTTGTTGGAACGGCCATTGCAGCTGGTGGACATCAGGTCGCCATGACAACGCTCGTCACCTACGCAGTTGACTGTGCGGTCGACGATGCTGTGAGTGTGGGTATTTTTGTCTCGTTGTGGCGACAAATAATCGCTTTCATTGGGCCACTGTGGTAATGTGCACTCACTCTCTGCTACTGTGAATGTACATAACTAATGCGTCCTTTTAGGTTTCCCACCATGATCCATAGCGTGGGTCTTAAATGGTCTGCGGCCATTGCATACTCGATCGTCATTTTACTCGGCCTTTTCCCTACCATCCTGGTACACGTAAAAGGCAAGCATTGGCGATAGATACGTTCCGTTGGTAACTGAGAAAGTACACAAAAGAATGCATGGAAGACAGCACGCATCATATTCGTCCCACGAAGCATCGACCATAAACATTGTCACGCACAAGATAATAATTTCTTCAACTTGAACGATATCAGTCGCAACGAGACTCTTTCTAAATATTGAAGCCATCTTGCTGTCCTGTCTATTGACTTCTGGCGGTCCTGTCTTATTAGTGCATTGGACCTAAGGATGTAACGGGCCGACCCGAGACTGTAGGCCACCGATCAAACCGACCAACCATGTGCATACTGCATACTCATGTACTACATAGTACACATTACCTTAAGCGGCCACAGATGAGCTTTCCCACTTCTTGCCTTGATTCTCATCGACATGCTCAACAGTAGCCTCAACCTTCTCCGTCATCAACTCCTTCACACCTCTAAGGAAAGCCACGGCCACAATGACAAGCACGACAAATGGGATCACACTTGCCCATGCCAGCTGATAGGCCTTCGCATACTGCCATTTGCTCTCCTCAGCGGCTGCAGCCCAGACGGCTGATGTCGCGCCTTCAACCCCCGTCAGTAGGCCTGACTCCAGAGCGGCCAACAGATCGGGGATGCTGGAGGCCGGAAGGCCGGCGTCGGTGGCAGCCTTGCCCACCGCAGGCGCGTAGTTGCTGGCCAGGTGCCCGTTGATAATCACGTTTAGGACGGCCGACCCAAAGGCGCCACCTATGGCACGAGCGGAGAAGGCCATCCCAGTGGCCGTTGACAGATAAGCGTGAGGAGCGGTGAATTGCACACAGGCGACAAGGAGCGTCAAGGGTCCGGACTGACCAATTCCGGCCAGAATGTTGAAGACAATCTGGGGTTTGCTCCAGGTTGGCTTGATGCATGCGTAGCAGATAGTCCTGAGTTAAGGTCAGCCGGTGACTCTCGCAGTTGCGTAACGGCCAGACTTACACGACGAGGAAGATTCCAAATGTCAGCAGCAGCGGGGACCTCATGTCCTTGTACGCAGTCGCGTACCAGGTTATGGGAATAGAAGTAAACATGGTTAGCAGGCTGTAGCTTAGCTGCCTGATGGATATTGTCCACGCGTCGGTCTCGAATCCAAGATGCAGCACGATCTGCGGCACGACGGAGTTGACAGCGCTGTAGAAGATCCAGCCCTCGACGGCGAAAGCGAATGTGGAGAGCGCAAAGTTGGCGTTTCGGCGGAAGAAGACGTGGGCGACGAGACCATCTGTCCGCCCTTTCCACTCTGATTATGATGTTAGTACTCAGCCTCCAGGGAATGCGAGAGGAAGTGGTAGTGACTTGCCATATCCGGCGAAGGCGAACAATAGTGCCAGCCCGAGTGCAAGTGGAACAGCGACGTGCGGATCTGCCCAAGCATAGGCACCACCGACCCAGTCAAGGGCGAGTAGCATCAGGGTGGCACTGCAAACGAAGAGCGCGGAACCAATGGGGTCACATGCCCAGATATAATCCTTGAGCCTCATCTTGGGATACTCGCGGTTCTTAGGCGGCCAGTAGAACAACAGCAGTCCTAGAGAGGTGGCTCCATGGAAAGCGGCCTGAATCCAGAATATGTATCGCCATCCACCCATGTCGACGTTGGTGACGGCTCCGGCGCCGAGACCACCGACCCTGAGAGATTGTCAGAGGCTTGGGAGGGAAGGGGGACTTGAGGAAGGGTACGAACAGTCCGCCAATAGCACCTCCCATGAACGAGAAGCCGTTCGCCAGGGCTCGGTATTTCAAAGGCAGAATCTCAGACGGGATGGCCTGAACGATGGAAATCGTTGCGAGCGTCGTGCCGATAAGTATCCCTCCACCTATCAACATGCTCATCGACGTTGCTTTGGCGGAGATTATTGCACCGACGAAGGCGATGAGAGGGGGTATTGCTGCGAGGTATTTTCGGTCGAGGACGTCGGATAGCCTGCCGACGATAGGGGAGAGCACGCTTTGCATCAGAAGAGGACCCTGGAATATCTCGCATTAGAGCAGTCATGAAGGATGAACGGGACAGGTCGACATCAGGGGACGGACCTGGATGATCCAGCCGGCGAGGGGAGCTTCACCCAGCTCCCTGATGATGAAGGCGATTACTGATCCGGCTGCCACGACCACGAAGACTTGAGCCATGATGGCGAAGCAGGTGATGAAAACGACAAGCCATGACCTCCAGGACAGATGAATATGATCGACGTCCTCGAGGGCCTCTTCTTCGATAGGCACGATGGCCGGCGGTTTGCCATGCTGGTCTTTGTCTGACGAAGCGCGAGGGCCTGGGTGATGGGAAACTGCGGGCGTCTCGCCCTCACTCTTGGAGATGTCCATGTCTATGGGGATGGGAATGACACGCGATTTCTGAAATCAGTATTGAGGGTGGATATAACAAGTATAGGACTATTCTCTCGGGGCGAACAGCAATTACATATACACAGCGGACTTGAGGAGCAGATATCCTTGGGGCTGTTGATCCGGTAGCCGACCCCGTGGGGTAAGGAATGCGGGGAGCCCCAGGTTTTGAATACTGTCACTTGAACGAGAGGACCACGCTGGCCCCGAAAGACTGGGTCGGCAGTTGCACGGACTATTCAGCTTGGAGAGACTAATCAGAGGGTACCATCCCTCATTTGCTTTATTGACATGATCGCCGCCAGGGTCCCTCGCGACGCCAGGGGCACAGGCGTCCTAGCCCCGAGGTGCCAATTGCTGCTAGTGAAAACAGGAGGCCCAAGTGCGGGGAAAAGAAAACCCTGGGAATATAGACGGTCTTCACGATAGCCTCTTCGAACCGGCCGGCGGGAAAAGATATAGAGCCTGCCGGTATGGTTTTTCAAGCACGTTCTCCCTGTCTCTGGATATCGCTAGTTTCAGCCACGGAGGTTGTGTCGAGGCTCTAGAATCTGAATAGAGGCGCCATAAGCAATACCATGTGCACATGTGGCCATTCAAGTTTGCGCTAAGTGATCAAGTGAGATTAGTCACGACATTGTAATTATCGGCAGTGAGAGATTACCTCTTTGATATCGTGATTCTGTCTCATCGTACCGCGACTCCCATCAGGTTCTGCCCAACTTGAGCAGCGGATCCCCTGAGCGTCTCAAATCAAGCCTTGCCGTTCATGGAGGTATTTTCTTTCGTTGAATTGTGATGAGCCAAACAACGACCTCAAGGGCGTGCCCTTATGAGGAGCATAGATGTACAGGGTGCCGAGGATTCTCGGGTCATCTGTTGACTGTTTCTTACTAATTAGGTATCTTGCGAAATTCGAGAGTATGTTTCGTAAGCTGATCATGTTGCGCAATGTTTTTAGTTGGTGATTGGGACCACGGGCCGGCGATTTTCCATCGGCAGGACCAAGGTTGGCTGTCCCAGAAGGTCGGGACAAGTGAGGTGATTTTGAAGAACAAAACGTATAATAAACCCATCTGAGGTCGGTATTTCAAAATGGAAATGCTCACGTACTATCGCTTCGACCACAACTCAAGGATTGCAACGGCAAGGGAATCTGGCTGAATAGGGCGAGGGGGACGAGGCCGAATTGGAATTGAAATCTTGACAAGCTAGAATGGGATCATTCCCACTTGCCTGACCGGCTGCGGCGTTTCAATCTGAGACTACGCTAGTCCGGACTTATACTGATGGAATAGATGTAGGTCAAGACCTGTATGCATTTGTCCGCACCTCGGTGGGCCACTGGGTACGGCTCCCAAACGGTGTCTTCTCATTGCAGCCCGCCTAGCTGAAGTGTCGACATGGTTCTACTTATTTTGATCTAGTTTGGGAATGAGGCCATCGATTAAATCAGTGCATTAGGCCAGAGAAGATGAGGAGAAAGGTTATGCAGAAGCTTGACAGTCTGCCATGTTGACATTACTGTGTAAGTAAGAAGGCTGCACAAACGAAAGGTCATGTCCTGCAAGCTGCCGCAGTGAGCGTCTGCCTGCCGATTGTGCCTGACACATATCAGGCAGCTTCACCCAGTCTTTGTTCCCTTCAAACGTTCGTCCAAGAGGTTAAAAGCCGAACCCAACACCTTATTCTTCCTTACAGAAGGCCAGACTTGCAACCTGCACCAGCAATAACAAGCTCTACTTCGCGGAGGTCGACAACGTCTGCAGTGCGACAGACGTGATGGCAATGGATTGCGACAAAGACTCTCGGATGAGTCTTGGCCAAGATGACGGCGTCCTTCCTGGCAGCGTGCTGCAGGTCAGTGACAACTGTCATCTAGTCATTCCAAGGCATACCGCTAACAAAGTTTCGTTGGACAGAGTTATTACCATGGTGCCGCCATGACTCTCGAGATGGCGCCCAGTCCTGCGGGCAAGGTACGACTGACCGTTTCATTACTCCAGTGTTTTGTTGTTATGATCGTATTTAAGCTGACGTCTTTTCTTTATCTCTTGAAGCTTCTCTCTTTCCTCAGCCTGCCACCTGAGATCCGTAACGCGGTCTATGAATACCCCTGCATCTACAGAACCAAGTCAAGTCGGATGGATCCTCGTCGGGGCTTGATCTTCACAGATCTATCACAGGCTCCAATCACCCGTGTCAACAAGACGATACGTCGCGAGACTCTGCCACTTTTCTACGGGAACCACAAATTCGTCTGCGAGGTTCCCAAGCCTCCCAAGGAATTTTATGGACCCCGTCAGAACCGATATCATCTCGACTCCATCTGGGAGAGGCTTCGTGACTTCGACCCCCCGGCAAGGCATCCCATTATCAGCAACTTGCGCTTCCTCTCACAAGTGACCATTCTCCTCGAGGTCGAGTCTCGGTATTTCACACGGTTGGGCTTCACCATGTCCAGCAAAGCCCTCGTTCAGAACGAGCTTGCGTATGAAGAGTGGCCAATGGACACTGCGGTTCTGTACCGGGACAATATGGCGCATGTCGTAGCCGCCTTCATCCACGCGATAGCTTTCAGCAAGCCATGTCGAGATGCTAGGTTCTTTTATCATGTGCACGGCATAAGCCCTTCCCATTTAGAGAGGGCAGCGATTGGTTTGTCGTCCACGATACGCTCAATCTCGAGGGAATGCCCGCAGTTGAAAAGCAGTGTCATAGCCATCATTGAACCCGCCCGGGCGATGGCTCGTACGATGATCCCCTGATAACTCGAATGGATCTTCAAGAGCTATGCCGCGGAATGAATGGTGGATGCACAGGGCGAGGAGTATCCGCTCGGAGGGCATGCGCCGCAGGGACGGGAATCAGGAACACCAAGCGAAATACGGCCTCGCCCATGGGTTTCTATGAGTACGTAGCAAGGAATAAGAAGGTCTGACGGAACACAAATCAGTACGAGGTTTTGCACAAGAGTCCAGTCTCTATCATACCCTGGTTCTCCCTACTGATTCGGATTTCTTTGCCTTCATTGACATCAATCTTGTCAATGACCTCGTGATACTAGATTCCCAAGAGGTCTGCTCAGTAAATTCGGACCAGTGACTTAACAAAAAGCTAACAGACTTCGTAACATGCCCTCATTTCAGAGAAGATCGTATACTCGAGGCGCTAAGGTGGTTGTAGCACATCCTCCGAATCGGCTTGGCGTGGCTTGAGTCGCTTCCACTTACACGAATGTTGTTCTCACGATGGAGCTGCGAATTCTGATACTGCAATTTGTCAAATCTCACACATTTCGTTTCAATCTGCCCGTAGTCTATATATGCATCGAGCGTTTGTGGTTGCTTTCATACGTGACCATTTTACGTACGTACATTGGCTAGGTCCCTAGACTTAATACTGGGGAAAATGTTTATCGTGAATGACTCGGATCACTACCACTGACTCGATCCATGAGGCTGATTTCGTGCCACAATCTAGCCCAACAGGCAAATTCATTCTTTGTCAATCTTTTTGGGGAAATTACCCGACTGCCGAAACCAAGATAAGGATAAGCCGAGTATAAAGTTGACCTGCGCGCTGTTCGGCTCGGAGCGGTGTCATAATTGTCGGGAACAAAGAAGCACGATGCATACAACTAGTCGCTCAACGGGGCGAAAGAGGACATAATTTGCTATCGAGATGGGAGGCGTTGCTTCCAAGCCAAGCAGTGACCCTGACTGCACACTGCAGGTCATAGGTGCCGGCTTCTCTAGAACCGGAACAGTCTCTATGGGTCTGGCCCTGGAGGAGCTCCTTGGTGGCCCAGTATGCCACGGTGGTACTCAGATGCACATGTTGGAAGAGAGTACGCAGATTTTGCTCCCTATTGCAAGCCTCCAAGTTGTATCGCTGCTCACATCCCACTAGAATACCCTCGCCAGTGGGTAGAGGTCTACCGTGCGCGGCACGACCGCCCGAAGCTCCTCGCGGCGCTCAGAGATGTCACGCGCGGCTTCGTCGGCATCACCGATATGCCCGGGGTGCACTTTATCCAAGAACTGTGTGAGATCTACCCGGACGCCAAGGTCATTTGTGTCCGTCGGGATTCGAAGCGCTGGTTAAGGAGCGCGCAGCACATGAGCGACAAGATGACGGCCTGGTACATGCCTGTGCTCATGTGGCCGATGCCTGCTGCCCGGTGGTTTGCGACATGGCTTGAATTGGCTGTGGCACGGACGGGGGAGATGGGCTTATTGCCCTTTGACGAAGGTGAGCATACTGCTTCAGTTTGCTTTACTCGTCTCGACTGTTTCCTTCTTGGAAAGCAGCGGCCGATAAAGGGAGATAACTACAAACAGGGTTATGTCATCACGAATGCACAAGACTAATCATTGGCACCAGAGTACCTCGCCCGCTACAACGACCATGTTACGCGTATTGTTCCTCCGGAAAGGCTCTTCTGGATGGAAATGAGCGAGGGCTGGGCGCCGTTGTGTAAAATGTTGGATAAGCCCGTTCCAGAGAAACCATTCCCTAGCGCCAACGACTCGGAGGCGGCCGATGAGTTGATCGAAGTCAAAATCAGGGCCGCCTGCATAACATGGACAGGAATATTAGGAGTTGTGGGGCTCGCCACGGTGGTGGGTTTTCGCATGTGGAGGTTTTCGAGGCGATAGGACGTCGCATGGAACACCACGAGCAAAATGCATATGGCGTTGTAGGGCATTTGTGTGTGTTGCACATAGTACGCTATGATTTTGACAAATCGAATACCACGTATCCATTACTGATATCTAGAATTCCAACATTAGCATTATGGGCCGACTTCCAGACATACCTACCTAGGTATGTTTCATGCAGCTGAGTAGATATGTGTAACTTGAAGTGGGCAACACGAGTCTCCCACCATCAACCATCTGCTCATTTAGATGAGAAGATCTTCCAGAACAGGCCGCATCATCGTCTTGCGATTATCAAGACTAGACCAGGCATTACAGCAGCGTTATTTTCGCAACCCAGGTATTTTGCGAGTGTGCCGGCAGCTCTGATGATAGGAAACGCCTGAGACAAAGCCTTCGCTAATAGGCTATTCTAGATCTCCATGAGACTCGGTTAGTAGTCATTGGAAGAAACATGCAAGGTCTTGAAGTTCTGGGAGCTTGATCTGAGAATTCGAATAGAATAGATGATAAATTAGAGCTTTTTGACCCATTCGAAGGGTGGCAGAGGTCACATCTTTATAGACCTGTCGTGGTTTCTCAGCGTTTAGCTTAGAAATCACGACATCAGTCTAATTCTTCGTCTCCAAGACGGCCTCATCGTGTCCACTAGTGAATAAGCCGTCTAATAGATGGCCTATAAACTAACACTTGAGAGGTCGGCTGTGACAATGATAGCGACGATGTTGTGAGATTGATTACCTGGGCGCTATTGGGGTGATATGTGCTGGGCCGTCCCGTCGTTGAGATATATGTGGAAATCTCGGACCGGCTTCAAGCACTGTAAATCGATGTAGGTGTGCTACCTGGGCACATTTATGTTGGACACACGATGTCAACCATTGTCTAACTTGCCCGAAGTGATGCGTGTGGCGGCGAAGGTCGCTGTTGTGAAGTGGTGAGTTTCCACTTTTGAAGCGAGGAACATCATGATCTAGCACTCGAGGCAGAAGATATTCGACACAAGGCTGGCAATGCGAACCGCATTGAATACAGCTGGGTAGCCTGCTTGGCAGAAAGAATCTTCTGCATTTGTGGAGACAACTGCTTCCCATCGTCAAGTTATACGAAAACGCCATGCCTGCTTGCTAACATAAACAAACAGTAAGCAGACCGGCTAATCCACGGTGTCCAAAACAAAGGTCCGCTTGCACCATAAATCCGAATACTTGCTCCAAATTGGGCCTGGCAGAATCCTGACCGAGTCGTTCCTGTCGGCTAGCGGCTCCTTTTGATTTGTCGACGAGTGATCATGTCAACATTGCTAACTAGTCTGTGGGGAGTGCGGGGGGACCAGGGATCCACGGGCATTCTCCTCATTTTGTTTTCCTGGGGCAAACAGGGTTGGTTGCAGAAGACCATCCGATGGGGGCCAGGTTCGACATTCCCACCCCCACAGTTTTCCATCGCCCCGGAATTCCCACACCACTTTTTGCACGGGCTTGCCGAACAGAGTGTGACCAACAGCCAGCAGGTGGGACCCCACAAGCTGACAGGCCACGCGGACTGTGCTGGGGTGATGAAGAACTGGACGAACACATGATTGATCGGTGATTTGGGAATTAGGGGCCCCGCAATCTTCAGATCATCGCCTCGTTCACTCGCATGGTCCTGCCGAAAGCCACAGTTCTCGGGGCAGGGATATCGTGATCTTAAGCTTCTTCTTCGCATGGATAGTCTGTCCATCGGCTTGCTGCGTGGTTGGCTGTCGCGTTACAAGCCTCTTCATTCCCGCGCACTATTCCAGTTTGGCACAAGGAGACCCTCACTTGCCTCGGTGTCGGGTGGCACTCGACCTTACCACAGTACCCGACACTATGGGAACACTCGATGGAGCGGGCAATAGGCCGACGTTTAGCCGGCGATGGAGGTCCGGGGGGATCTTGTTCCTGTGGTTCCCCTGCCTGTCAAGTGCCAATCACATTCCGATGATGTATTCCGCGCCTTGGTATATGGGGTTGATGGACTGCGATCCTTGACATTCTCGTGACGAGAAGAGGGGCCCTCGCAGTCGTAAACGGCAGTTTAACACTATTGGATTTCCCAATGCCAAGCTGTCGGTCCCATTCATGATCCATCCTTGGACGCCGTCGACGATAAAAGGCCCGAGTAGAAATTCTCACGCGTGCTTGAAGGCCGAAGCGCGCTTCGTCGTACTAGTATCGGATGTGACCCCAGGCAGGACGTCACCGCTCCAGGGCAGCCGAGGGACTCAATATGTATAAAAGCAGGATGCGTCGCATCTAGCACGCTATGGCTACAAGTTGTAGTTCAGCGCGCACCTCTCTAATATACTCCAACACAGAGCCAACATGTTTCGCTCAGTGCTCGCAGGTCTCGCCACCACGGCGGCGCTCGGACAGACTGCCCACGCTCAGTTCGTTGTAACAGAAGACACCTACTTCGACGGGCAGTCTCCGCCAGTGTACCCATCACGTATGTTCCTCGTATAGCTGTGATGCATCTGTTGAGCAGCAGCTAACAAACAGTTTCAGCCCAACAAGATGTAAACGGGGCCTGGACCGATGCCATCACCAAAGCCAGGGAGTTGGTATCGCAGCTGACGCTGGAGGAGAAGGTCAATCTGACATCGGGAACGACCTCAACCACAGGCTGCTCCGGCTTCATTGGTGGCATCCCCCGAGTAGGTTTCCCAGGGCTGTGTCTGAACAATGCCGGAAACGGTGTTGGTGCTACCGACTACGTGAGCGCATTCTCGAGTGGTATACATGTCGCCGCAAGTTGGAACAAGGAGTTGGCATACGACCGAGCCTGGCACATGGGGCATGAGGCCAGGACAAAGGGTGTCAACATCCTCTTGGGCCCTGTTGTAGGTCCCGTTGGACGTGTGGTACAGGGCGGCCGGAATTGGGAAGGTAACCAAGAACCCGTTCCACATTCTGAACTGGAACAACGGCTCAGCATCTTCTCTTCTAGGATTCTCACCCGACCCCTACCTCAGTGGCCAGCTGGTCCATGAGACCGTTCTGGGAACGCAAGACACCGGCGTCATGACTTCGACGAAGCACTTCCTCGCGCACGAACAGGAGGCACATCGCCTTAAGACGCGCACCAACCACACGCCTGAGGCACACCCTGGGTCCTCAAACGTTGACGACAGAACCATGCACGAGCTATACCTGTGGCCATTCGCAGACAGCGTCCGCGCTGGCACAGGCAATATCATGTGCGCTTACAACCGGGTCAACAACTCCGGCGCCTGCCAGAACAGCAAGACCCTCAACGGACTGCTCAAGACGGAGCTAGGATTCCAAGGATTTGTTGTCTCGGATTGGGGCGCACAGGAGTCAGGCGTTGGCTCTGCCCTCGCTGGCCTGGACGTCGTCATGCCCAGTTCCATCCTCTGGGGCGCAAACCTCACGCTCGCCGTGAACAACGGCACAATCAACGAGAGCCGCGTCGACGACATGGCGACCAGGATCCTCGCCCCCTGGTACCAACTGGGCCAAGACGCCGACGACTTCCCGGAACCTGGCTACGGACTTGCTCCTGACCTGTCCGTCCCTCACCGTATTGTTGACGCGCGCAATGCCAGCTCGAAGCCCACTCTGCTTGCTGGTGCCACCGAGGGACATGTGCTCGTCAAGAACACTGACGGCGCCCTGCCCTTGAAATCGTCCGAGACAAAACAAATTTCCATCTTCGGATACTCGGCCAAAGCACCCAATGTCAACACCTGGGTGGCACGCCCTGCAGGAGCCGCGTTCACTCAATGTAAGTACTGCGCATGATCTTGGTCGTATTGATCTGGATACTCTTGTAACAGCCAATTGTTCTGTGGGATCATCTAACACCTTAATTCAGGGACCGGCGGCGCTCAGTCAGCCAACTACACAGAATTCAACATCGGATTCTTCGGAGACCTAAGCATCGAGTACTCTGCGACGGCGCGCAACGGCACCATGATCACCGGTGGAGGATCCGGTGCAGTCTCTCAGAGCTTCACCAGCTCTCCATACGACGCGCTTGTTGCCCAGGCCTACGAGGACTCGACCGATCTGTACTGGGACTTTGAGAACGGAAACCCGCTCGTCAACCCCACAAGCAACGCCTGTCTCGTCTTCGGCAACGTCTGGGCCACGGAAGGATACGACCGACCCTCAGTCCGTGACGACTACACCGACGGCCTGATCAACCACGTCGCCGATCAATGCGCCAACACCATCGTCGTGTTCCACAACGCCGGCATCCGTCTCGTCGACCAGTTCGTGGACCACCCCAACGTCACAGCCATCATCTTCGCCCACCTGCCAGGCCAGGACAGCGGCAGGGCTCTCGTCAACCTCCTGTACGGCAAGGAGAACCCCTCCGGGCGCATCCCATACACGGTGGCCAAGAACGAGACCGACTATGACAACTTCCTGAAGCCAGACATACAGCTCGACGGCATGTTCCAGCACTTCCCCCAGTCCAACTTCACCGAGGGTGTCTACATTGACTACCGCCACTTCGACCTCAAGAACATCACCCCCCGCTACGAGTTCGGCTTCGGGCTCAGCTACACCACCTTCGACTACAGCAACCTGCAGGTCAGCCAGTCAGACAGCTCGACGGCATCTTACCCCACCGGTGCCGTCGCGCTGGGCGGCCAGACTGACCTCTGGGACGAACTCGTCACTGTCACCGCGGAAATCACCAACTCGGGTGGCGTCGACGGCAAGGAGGTGGCACAGTTGTACCTTGGCATCCCCGGTGAGGACGTGCCAGTGAGGCAGCTGCGTGGCTTTGAGAAGCCGACCATCGCGGCTGGTGAGGCCGCAACTGTGAGCTTCACGCTGACGAGGAGGGACCTGAGCGTCTGGGATGTTGTGGCCCAGAAGTGGCTGCTGCAGGCTGGGGAGTACACGGTGGAGGTCGGCAGGTCTAGCCGAGACTTGCCCCTGAAGACGACGTTCAGCATCTCGTGATGCATTCATGAGCTATGAGGAGTCTGTAGTAATTCCTAATGATGATTAATGATGCCGGCCTCTCGGCAGTGTATGCTCCATTGTCTTCGTCTCACTCCGTAGGTGGCACAAACTCGTGGCTGTTGCCTTCCGAGTGGAAGGATGTAAGGGCCTCGGCTCAGTATCTGAGGATGAAGGAACTTACGGTCCTCGCTGCCCAACTCATTTCTTCTCCACTCTGCTTGTTTTTGTTGGTTGCACTCTTTTCCCTTTCCTCAAATGTTGTCCACCACTTCTCCGCAGCACAATCTGTTCCTCCTCGGCACCATCTTTAACAAGGCCAGACACTCGGGCCTGCCTCTCGAAGGCGCCAGCATTCTCCTCTGACCAACGAGTCAAGGCCATTTTCCCTAGGAAGTCTTGGTAGGGCAGTTCGGTTAGCAGAGGTGTGCAAGTGCTGTGCTCCTTGCCCGAGAGATAAGACACTTCGCGATGGATGCGACGTCTGAAGGAAGATGCGTGCTCTAAGAAGTCTTCAACTGAGGTGTGAATCTTTTCTAAAGGCTTTGTAGCAGACTCAGGCCCGGCTGACATTTTGGTGACAATGGCAAGCATAGCGTATTCGCAAAGTCGCTGTTTCTTTGAGCACAATTTCGATCCGTCTCCATTTTTCCTCTGCAAAAAAAGGCACCGTAGCAGGTCTTGAGAGAATCAAATTCTCTGACGGCATCCTGCAAATTCTTGATGTCATCCATGATCACCCGTTGAATATGTTCCAATTCCATCTTACGTTCCTGCATGATTTCGACTGCAGGATTAAAACATCAGCCTAGATCTGCATGCAGTGATTGTGAAGTCATACCTGCGAGAAGTAGAATGACACCTTTCTCAGCATCGTAGCCTTCTAGACTACCTCTGGTGAGCGTGCCGGCATCGCGCGGTTCATATGGCCTAAGGTAAAGCTGAGCGTCTTCGTCGCCAGCTACGGTGACTGTCTGAGAAAGCATGACGAAAGTGCTGCTGTGCTTCTCAGCGTCGCCGAGTTCTTTGGTGACCCAGAGCCACATCAGATGCGGGACAATGCTGTCTTCCACCGCTTCGCCCGGGCCAAGATCCTCAAGCCACTGCCTCACAACAGCCCACAGACACTGTGTCATGCGGTACTTGTTGGTCAGAACGGTGACTTCAAAAGCGAGCTGCAGATCGACGTTTTGCATCTTATGGCCCAAGCCATGGACCAAGAGCAGTACGAATTTCATTGCGGAGGCACTGTCTTCTGGAAACTCGACGACCCAGTCCTGGTCACCCGCAGGTTTTGCCTCTTTGAATTGCCCATAAAGGCATTGCTTCCAAAATGGAGCGGAACGAGACAGTGTCCTGGAGCAAACAAGGAAACGGGTCCTGGTTCTGCCAACGACAAGAGTGAGGTCGCCATCGGGGTCGATCTTGATGACTCGCTGATGGGTCTCCTGGTCGTTTGCACAGTCACCCTGGTGATTGTCAATTGATGCCATCTCGTTTGGTTGAAACAGTCAAAGAAGATGGAGGAGGGGTGTTGTGACCCGAGAACAGATCGGGCATTCAGGCTGCCGAGGTGGCTGAGGGTAAGCGCTTCGTGTGTCGGCGTCGCAAAGAGACGTGCTGCGCTGATTGAGAAATATTCTGGTTCGTAGGAAAGCCAGAATCAGAGAGATTCGTGCCCCCAAAGTTCGACGAAAGACCAAAGGCGAAACAAAGCTGGTCGCTGCCTAAACTTTCATCTGGTTTAGCAAAGTCCCATAAAATTGGTCGAAAACCCGGCCCTTGGAAACCTTGGAAGTCATGGCATTTCGTTTGCTGATATCAGTGGTGGTGACGAATGAGGGCAACGTACCTCTTTGAAAACTGTCGCAAGTTTTGTTGGCGAATGGTCGTTCCAAGCAGCAGCCTCAGCAGAAATTGGTGCTTTGGTCTCGAGAAGCCAGCACTGTGTTGTGTGCCCTTTTCTTGGCTGGGGCTAGGTGAAAAGGAACACCTGATTGGGATTGCAGCGTGCTAACAGCCGAAAGTTGGTAAGGAAAGATTGTTTGGGAAGTGGTGGAAACCGCTCCAGCTAGCCTGCGAAGTGTCGGCTGCTCCCAGGCGTTGAACCTCAGGGTGTGGATGTATTGCTGTAGGGATGAGGTGTTGAGCTAGCCGACTTTGGTTGAAGTTGAATCCAAGGCAAACGACTGCAATGATCAAGGCTGGACGGAAAGGAGGAAACACAATCAGACAAGGCCACACTGCATGTGACTCGGAATTCTGATCTTATGGCCGTGCCGAGTTTCAGCGGCGAGTTGGAACAAATTGTGATGAATGGCCTGGAGCACCTGCTCTCCAATGGATTTCTGTGGCTGCACGATGTTCTGAGAGAGACCTTCCATCCAGGATTTTGGGTCTCGCTGATGCCTAATTTCCAGCTTGGCCCAAAACCTACCTCAACACGTTCACATATACGTGACATAGGACGGGACGGCAGTTGAAGCAGAGGATGAAGCCAAGTGATCATCGGCAGGTTATCTTGACTTTGCCAAATTCCCTAATCTGGAGAATGTTCTTCCGTGACAAGTCGGTCACAGAACCAGAATCCCGGAGCTCGATGAACAAGCACCATATCAGCAGACGATGTCGCTGCTTACCAGCATAACAGGATTGGAAACAGGGACAATGTATCACGATGCCTCAACAAATACACTTAGCAGGGCAATGGCACGGCTATTACTTGATGGTATTACGGTACACATGTGACAGGGGCAGTGTGAGTGTTCAAAATTTGCATTGCTTGTTCGACATCATAAATCCGAGGAAGTCTTACAACGCCTCAATCCCATCGTTAAAAGTACAGAGAGAATGATATACATGAGAAACAGGTCACATTATTCATTGTGGCGTGATCCAGCTCATCACCACATAATGGTACACACGAAGTCAATCCAATCTTCGTAGGCTCACGACTCATTGTGCTGAATCTCATCGGCTTTCTAAACAGTCACAATATGTCAGAAAGAGTTGGATAGGTAAGGCAGGAGGTTGACTTACCAATAGCGGTCCAAGGTAGGAGAATGGGACATATGCTTTGTTGTTCCAGTAATCCACGCCCCAGCCCAACATAGGGGGGCAGTTGGTAAACATAGAGCCTGGGTTGTTCGTAGTGAGGGCCGTGTTCAGGTCGACGCTCATGTCGACAACACACACTGGGGTGTTTGACTGCAGATGGATGTGAGAAATAATCCCAATTGGTGCAGCTCGAAGGACGGGCAAAGTTCCCCAAATTTCACTTACAGCACATCCCATGTCTAGCTCAGTCGCATTGGTCTGCTCATCAACCTCGGCCTTGAACCCGCACTTCTGGGCGTCGAGGTACAGCTCCTGGGGGGTGGTCCAGTTCTTGTCAAACGCGACTTGGAGGACGCCGGGGAAGAAGTCTGCGCCGACATCGCGGGCCCTGGCCATGCCGTATGAGTCTGTGCCGTCGAAATAGATGTACTTGTTGTCCTTGCAGACGCCGTAGTCATCATAGTCGCCGCATTTGAAGTTTCCGGTCTCTGTCTCAAGCTTCTTGGGATCAACGCCGGGGCTGAGGTAGTCTGGTCAGTTTCGACATGCAATGGGTAAGACTGGGTGTCGGAGAATTGGTGCGCTAGGCCAGAACAAAAAATAGTTTGAGATGGACTTACTTCTTGATCGAGAAGAACCCACGAGCCTGGACGGCCTGGTTGAACGTCCACTTCATCAACTCGCGGTACAGGAAGCTGGTCTTCTCAGGCATAGAGTCCGAGATCCTGGTGCAGAAGGCGCCCTCGTGTGTCACCTTGTAGAATGTGTCGAAGTCCTTCTGAATAAAGGTTACTGCCGCTCCGACGTTCTTCTGGTAGTCGTCTACGAAGCCAGAAAGACTGGCCGAGAGATCCTGCCACTTCACGGGGTTCACCGTCGACTTTGGGAAAAGGAGATTGACGAGACCAACGGGGGTACCGCCGACGGCTCCGAACAAAGATGCTGCGATGAAAGCCCCGGCTCCCGGTGCAGCTAGGGTAGCGAGGCCCTGTTAAATACGTGTCAACAAACATGCTTATTCAACCATCTAATTCCAGCGGTCTCATGTTGAAGGGCGCATAATGAACTCACGCTGAAGAGTCCAAAGGTTGCACCGAAAATTGGACCAAACAGTGGCGTTTTAGGATTAACGTCCTCGGGCGGAGCGACTGTATCAACTATTTGTCCAACAACACCACTACGATGGACAGTGTCAGTCTCACGGTGCTATCACAAAGAGCAAAGTTATTTGACCAGCACAGTGAACTCACATTGCTTCAGCTTGGCCGTTGAGCAGCGCCTGGTGATAATTGGCAAAGTACTGGTTTATTGCTGCACAAGGTCAGCCTCAAATTGTACACAATAAATTGCTTGATGCCGGGCGCGGCTCACTGTAAATGTTCCATACGGCCTAGAACGCGGGATGAAAATTAGTCATTTAGTCATGTATGTACTCTCGAGGAGAGTGACCTACATAAAATTCTTGATAGGAATTGTATCTTGCCCCTTGCCCGCTGGGAGGAGGAGTACAAGTGCTGAGAGACAAGACATCGCAGGTCCAAGTGATCAGTCCAGCTGAATCCAGGTAGCACTGCGAGAAGCCCTTGTCTCCGCATTTCGCGGAATTCTTCGACCACCAGTCCTGTGTTCAACAGTGTCAGTCTCAGCGGGCAAGGCTGCTAAATTCAATTTTAGCCATTATGGAAGACTCCGACTTACATTCAGGTGATCACTCATTTTCAGAACTTGCCAGCATTCTGTGTGGATTCTATACACAAGTTAGACCCTTACGTGCTCGCGTGGAACGCAAATTCATGCTCACCCAGTTGTGCTGTTCCAGCCACAATCCTCAACTCCAACGGTGGTGTTTGCCGCATTTTGGCGGGGAATGATTGAGCCACGGTAAAGTTGGGGAAATCCTGAGACAAGGCCGCTCGAGGCTAAGCTCAGCGTTAAGATCGAAGTTCTAAGCATTGTGGTGCAGTGCGAGTCAAGCTCCTAAGGGGAAAGGCTAAAGGGAAGGGATTTGTTGCTTTTCAATATGGGGGATTCCCCAGAATCACAAAATGTTGATCGGCAGCCGCCTGACTTTATGTCCCGAGATGCCAACCCTGGTATCGACTCTTGTAAGTCCGACATACCGGTGGATGGGGGGTTCCAAGTGGCGGTGCGCGGTCTGGGCGGGATGAATATCAAACATCAACCTCCACACCACCAGCAACCCCCTATCGCCCTCTCAGCCGCAGCGCAACCCCAGACTTCTTGCAGATTCACGTTCCCTGCTATCCAAGATGTTCGTGCCATGGTGATCAACTTGTCCATGACCACACCACGACTCATGAATAAGGCGCCACAACCTGCAGCAACGCGATTACGAGGTTGCACTACTCTTTATCAAGCAAAGCGCTATAGATATGTTTTCAAGACTATAGTCCCTACCAGATAAACCCAACGGCCATGCCGCAGGTTCCTTCATTCCAAGATTTCATGCAAAGATACTTGCAGCACGGACCACTGCGCGGCTATAATTACGAGGCCAAGACGGGCGCTTCTTTGGACGAAACTAAGATAGAGTGCAAAGTGGGTCCAATTAAACCGTATACCAAGGACCGTCCATGCAAACCTGCATGGATGTCGCAGGATCAGAGCACCCGTCAAGTCAGGGACGGGGTCTTGGTATGCTTTTGCTGCACCTGACCACCCCAATGTCTTCCAGCTTTCGGCCTGGTTCGGCAGGAACCGATTGCCGAGCAGATGATCTTGTCCAAAATAGAACGCCCATGGGGAAATGCTGGGGCTCGCGCTTCAGCCCGACGACCCGAGATCAGCACTTGGCCGTCTCATAGAAACGATTCTGTGGGGGAGGCTGTGGGGAGGACCAAGGCAGCGGACGAGGAGAAGCTTGGATGCTACCCAAGGCTGGCAGGATTGGGGTCACAGGGGTTCGCCAACTTGCTAAGCACGAGGCTATCTTTAGTCCAAGTGGACGAGGAGATAAGTTAAATATCACAACGCCGTATGCCTCATTGGTAATGAACTCATTCACCTACGTTTCGTTTCAACGCTCTCTACCCGACTCTCTTTCGCTAAGCTTTCGTCCGAACCTGTACATCTTAGTCTGTCTTTCACGATACCTGCACATACGCGCAACACAACCTCCAAATATTTCACAAGTTCTTATACACACACACACACACACACACACACACACACAAGATGCATTTCCGCTCATTACTCCCTGTACTCATGTCGAGTCTCTATTACGCCTCACAAGCCGTTGCGGAAGCCTACGGAGACTGCTGCATGTGCCACTACATCGAGCTCCAGTGGCTGTGTGTAAAATGGAACGAGGAAACGGATTCTCTCTCCTGCGGACTCGGCGGTCCATTCGCGCCAGGATCAAAATGCACAGTCGACAGGTTCTACCAGCCAGAAAACCGCCTCCAAGCAAATGTCTCCCTGTACCTGGGCGCAAACGAGTCACCATACAGGCTAGACCTGGGTATCAACCCCGGCAACTGCAAGCCATGGAAGGAGTTCCCCACACAATGGACTGGCTGGGGTGCATACATGTTCAACGGCGGGGAGATCTCGTCACAAGACATGAGTGTCTGCGAGGGGTATGGAGCTGTCTGATTATGAGTCGATGATGAAAGGTTGGCGGCAATTGGGAAGGTCGAGGGTCATTACCGTCTAGCAAGTTTTGACTGCCTCGAAGAATTTTTGTAACAATACCCAACTCAACGCGTGGTACATGGGCCAACATGTCTGCGAGGATGAATATCATGATTTAACTTCCGACTCACTATCTTCTATGTGCCTGTAATTCCAAGTACCCGGACGACCGATTTGAAGGAATTTAATAAGTTGAACCACTGATTGATAAGGCGGTTAGTATGTGTTTAATTCGATTTATATTCGTCCTTATCTCTGGCCACACGACTGGCACAGCTTTTGTGCCAGAACGTTACCAGTCTCGACAGTGTACTTGTTTCCGCAATGGTGGGGTCCTTGCATATGAGATGGAGGGGAGGAACTCTTGAGTCCAAACACAAAAAATGATATCATAAGTTAATGGGCTGCCTACTTCCCAACGACCGTTACAGTATGCAAGTGAGACGCAGGTGCACACATCGCCATGTCAGCATTCCAAGGATGCCCGGGTGCTGGGGCGGGGTCTCATTTTGTGTACTGACATCAGAGTCTTCCACTTGTTGCAATTGGAGCAGGAAACGATTTGGCTGCAGATGGGGGGCGCCCTGTCGCTCATTTAGTTAGAATCTTATCTACTCTTGTTTCCCGCATTCCGGTAGCGGGTGCGGGCATATGCACCGTCCCTCCTCAAAATGTCTTGACGCACATCATGGTGCTTGTGAATATATGCCTGAGGCAGTCCGTGCTCTGTGCAGCAGGCTTTGACAATACCCCACGCCCCCCGGGGCCCCAGCTTGTTTCTCCCCGCCTGTAGGACAGCCATACTTCGTCCGCGAGATGGCTTCAGTCGAGCAACGAGACCTCGTCCCCGATGAGAAGATCCTCTCTGCCATCTTCTTAGGTGCTCCTGGTGTCACGCTGACAAGCTGCAACATCCTCTCAAACACGTTCGACACTTGCACGTTTGGAATCCATCTCAACGTCGCGCCTGTTTCCAACTATCCCAAAGATCTCCTTGTCCGCCTAGAAACCTCGGGAGGTCGCTTGCCCATCGTCGCATCCGTCCAGCGATTAGGGCACGCTCAACTACCAGATCTCGTTCCGTTGGTACTAGACGTCGGCAACACGATAACCGCAGACGGGAAGCCGGTCGAGTACTCCGTGACCCCGTTTTGCATGGGAACGATTCCACTCGAGGACATCTGGGACACAATTAGCCCAGCCCATCAGCTGGAAGCAGTGGATTCAGTTGTTCGTGCAGTGGAGAAACTTCAGGCACTGGACCGAAACAGCGAAGACGTTAGAAGCCGACTGGATACCCCCTACCGTTTAGACAGTGGCGCCTCTCTATCGGACTGTCCGCAGTCTGCCATGGCCTTGATCGGCGGACCAAACCTTGGATACTCTCCAGACATCAAGCAGTTCTTGGGCCGAATCCTTCAAGCGAGTAATCCAGAGCCACCTGATTGCACAGTCACGGAGACTAATGAAGGCATCATGATCGGGTCAGCATTTGAAGATATAGGCAGTGTTGAATTTACTCACTCGGAGCTTGATGATCTGCAGCATCATGTCGTCTTCTGCCACAACGATCTCGAGACTCGCAACATCCTCGTCAGGCAAACATCGCCGACCGAGGACAAGAGCCCGCGCTACGAGCTGGCTGCTATCATCGACTGGGAATTGGCTGGCTTCTACCCGTTCGCCTACGAGTACGGCGTCAAGGATACCGTCCTCGGTTCCTCGAACCTGTCCTTCAGCTGGTATTCGTTGTTCAAGGAGCGGACATCCCATCTGTTGCCCCGAACAGAGGGCCATACAAAGCTGATAAAGGCGCTCAGGGTTATCGATGAGTCCAAGAAGAGAAGTATGGCGCGAAACGTCGGCATCAGAGTTCAGGCGAAGTGGGTGGAAAGGGAGAACGTTGAATTATCTTCAGACCATCGTCAAGGTTGGGTTCTCAAAGCTGGTGCTGAAGTTCCCGGGCCATTCACCAAGGATGACCAAGCGAATCTTGAGATGGAGGTTCTGAGGGAACTGGGCTATGTGTAGATTAGATAGCCGGTTCCTACTTCCGCCTACGGTCGCGGCACTCAGTTTTATTTTTATAGTTACAAGACAACGCATCATAATGCTTATGCTATCCCAACATTGTTTATAAGAGAGTGTTAAAGTTGGGAAAAGTATTTATTATAGATTTGTGATCCTTAGTAGGCTTTTGTGATAGATTATCTTCTCTTTAGTGCTCTCTGTCAGCAATAACACGTACGATTATTACCTAATTAAGCAAGGCTGTTCGAGGTTCGATCTCTGACTCGGGGTGGTAGCAAGCCACGTACCCAATCCCTTCCTGAAGCTCTAGTTGCCACTGTATTCTGTGCCAAGACTGGGGTGGTCTCTCCCTCATTGTCAGACTTTCTACTTGCTCTGGGTTTGAAAAGCGAGAACAACTTCGAATGGTGTTTCCAGACCCACCATCCCAAGATGATCAAGAGGGCAAAGCTGGCTACAGTGATAGCTGGTGGACCCGATTATCAGTGCGTGTCATAGAAGCCTAGAACTTTCGGGATCCAGACTTACAGGATGCTGTGGCAACCCCTCTCCTGCTCCAAGTTGAATCAGCTGGGGTGAAATCCTGGATGGTGAGAGCTAGTAGGCTTGTAACCCAGGATAATGGCGCCTACTAGTGATTAGCTCAAGTTGATCATGCAAAGGGAAGGATAAGATCTCGCACAAAAAATACGGTTGCGGCCGTGAAAATGAACACAATCTGAGTTTGGAACTCCGAGTTGAGTAGGCCCTCGGTATTGACCTCACGCTGCTGCAAGCCCAACAGTGTAACAAGCTAAGTAGAAGTCAGCTAGTGTGGTATACGTTCGAATGCCCCTAGGTGGATTCTTGTAGGTATTTAGTACGTACTGATTCTCTGACCCTCAAGGCATCAGCTTCGAGGCGATTGAGCTTACTCCTGCCTCGCGCCACCAAACGATCAGCTACGGCAGCGTCGAAGTCGTAGACGTCCAGGAAGACAAGGCGTATGTCCTCCTGAACGCGCCGTATCATGGCCAGTTCGTCCAGTATATCATCGAGGCGTACGAGGGTGTCCGTTTCGACCCTAATTGAGTGCTCGAAGTACTCCTTGTCAATCTTCCCCAGCGATTCTTTGAATTCGTTGTAGAAGCCTGTGACCGTTTTCGACTTGGTTCCATTCGAAATTAGCAGTGAAATTCTACCGAGGGGAACCCAGGGTCTCAGCTTCCGCACTTGGAGGCAATTAAATCTCACCTCGAAAGCAATCTCACTGGCAAAAGCACCTGCCCCATCTAGCAGTCGTGCAGTCTGAGAACCAGGCATGAACGGCTCGTTCCTAACGCACTCGTCCAGAATGGAGCGTAGGAATGCTTGGGTCGGAGTCCTGACTTCACCTGGATTTATCTCATTGCAGCGTCCCCTGATTTCTGCCCGTAAATCTATGCCCGAATCAGGTTTATAATTTGTGATGACGACATCTGGTAATTAACATTAGACCTATCATATTGGGGCCATTGTCTGAGTGGTTATGGGGACAGTGGAACGCACCTCCTAGGAGCCAAACCCAAAATTGAGATACAACGACCATCTTGGCATATTTGCTAGGGGCTGCATTCTGAGTTTGTTGACTCCCGCTATTCCTTCGATCTTCTTCGTTTGGAAGCTGATCCTTCTATTTTCCCATCATCATCTTCTTCTCCAGTCTCTTAGAGTACCGACTGAAAACCTGGTCTCCATTTCGCCTTTGAACCTCGTTCTCCTCAAGAAACTCGTAGCAGTAGTCGTCTAGGGTCTTATCATCAAACAATGCTTGCTGTTCATTTGCTCCAAAGGCTTGCGCAGCTTGGCGGCGGTGCAACGGGTGATTATCGATGTCAAGGATTGGAAGCTAAGCGCATTTTGCAAATTAGATACATACTAGTATGCATAATCTGGGTGAATAACAAGATAGTGGAAGGAGACTTGCCACAATACATTGCACTTTAGCTTCATCTGCCAAGTCAAACCCATACACGCCTGGGAACTATTATTTTTTGCCACTATTATAAGTACGTCTTTGGAATGCTGTTCAGGATAGGAATATATACTTACATAGTTCCCTGGCTTGGCGAGGGATTTTGAGTCTCCCATGTGCGTGATGAATTTGAGTATGTCGTCAAGTGTACGGGTGCTTGACTCCGGGTCTGACCCGGATTTTGGACTGAAGATTTGTCTGGCGGCCGCCTTGATCCACTCCAACTATTGAAACCAGCACCCACGAATATCAATCACTGTTTCACACCAATGTAAAGATAAGGAATGCCGATGTAAAGTTTGATTCTACTTACATTTCGTTCTGGCAAGTGAAGCCAGCATGAAAGCCAGTGCTCGCCACCCTCTGGCAGAGTGGTGGGAGTTTCTGTGGAGAAAACGTTGACTTCAATCTCTCGGTGACGACGACGAAACTCTTCGAGCAAAGAAAAGGGCCCGTTGAGGACTTCAGTAACTGGTTTGTCAAGCGTTCGTGTCGAAATGGCTCTCCATCTCCACTTCTTTCTTGGTCTACTATTGTCGATAACGAATTTCTTAACGGTATAGACATCACACTTCGGCACACTGCTAGACCCATGCTCTTGTTCGTCACCGCCGTGTATCAGTGATATGACGCCTTCGGATGCCTGTCTTCCCTTGAGACGAGCTATGTCTATTGGTGTACGGAGTGTGTCTTCGTACCTATCGGCACCATGTTTGATCAGGTATTCGATGACAGAAAGAGCTGGGTTGGCCGCCAGGACAGCCAGTTGCAGTGCTGTTCTATGGTTTGAATCGGGCATGTTGATGACCTTGGTTCGCAGCTCGCCAGCAGGTATGGCTTTGATCAGTGCTTTCATGGTATTGAGCCTGAGTATCTCTGTGATCTCGCAGCCGTCCGACCTCTCAAGGGTTATGATGGAATGAAGAGCATCGCGCTGCTGCTCTAGTGCGGCAGTATCTTGTGGCCAGGTCTGAATCGGATGCTCCCGGATGTTGGATTGCAGCCTCACCATTCTGTCAATTTCCCCTGGCACAGATTCCCATTTGAGGTCTTGAATCGCCTTCAACACATTCTCAAATTCGACCTGAGCCTCTTCTGGTAACCCGTCCTGGTCTGATAGAGCAGCCTGGTCTGATAGATCGACCTGGTCTGATAGAGCGTCCTCGTACTGAGACATCCTCGTGCTGAGCATACACGTCTGTAAATTGGGCAGTTGAGACTTTTGGGTTCACTGAGTGGCAGGATTAGTTGAACGTGTGCGGTCGGATGGACAGGACGGGGCCGCAATTTTGAGTTGCTAGGTCAGAGATTACTGTGTAGTTCCATTTGCACCGGAGTGTAGGAATATCCAGCCACCAGCTTAATTTGATGCAGTAAAATGCACCTACGAGCATGTGCGTATGTGGAGCAATCTGTCCTTCAACAAGGTTGCTGCATAGTCGAAGCCATTAATATCACGGCACATTCCGAAATACTGCATGTACCCCTGTATTCAAGCACACCGGTTCCAAGGTTCACTCCAGTACTGCTTATTCTTGGGACTTTTCCCGACCTTACCTCTGGGCCGCAAATGACAAGTTCACGCGAATCCCTCCACATCCAGAATTACGGAGACATTAAAGCAGTCTGTATTGAACACGAGGTGAAAGAATCGAACACAGTATACCTGGCGGCCACGGAACTAACTATATTAAAAAGGTGGGTAAACCGTAATGACCCCGATGGATTTTGGAGGGGCTGAGTACAGATCGGGAAGTACAGGCGACATACATCTATCCGTTATCTTGCCCAGCCATCTCCGGAGCTTGCCGACTATCCTCACCCCATATCAATTGCTCAGGCACCCTAGGCACGCTCTGGAGCGACAGATATCCCACACCTCCCCCCCAAACAAATTGCAGGCAAGATGCAGCAATCTTTGTTGCATGCTTCCTTTCTTTCTCATCCCCTGCTTTGCAAGAAGGTTGACTTGTATATCATACACACATCTCTAAACGTCCAGCTTTCATTCCACCACACAACCTTTGTACAGCCGCACCCTATGTGCTTTTACAACAACCAAAGACTACTCCATGAGGCATAATTAAACCCTGGGCGGCTCCTGTTCCAGGCACGGAGAAAATGAGCCTGAAGTGTGCCTCACTGCCAATGGTTACACAAGATCTCATCACTGCGCCAGCCAATAGATTCTCCGAAGGATTCAGCTACCTGGAATTTCAGCAGCCATTAACCACGTGGCTTATCCAGATTTGTCCAGTTACGGCCTTGGAAGGCTGTGCAGCTGAGGAAATGTGTAATTAATACACTTGGCCCCCTGCGTAAGCGTTTGCGCAGTCCATGTACCCATAAAACAACATATCTCCACCACATCTGAAGGTTTAATTATTCTCACACCAGGTTTGACCGACCCTTACTGCCGCCGCAGCCAATTTTCCGCATTCAATTTTTCTTACGCTGCAAATTATATATGACCGCACGAACACGAAAGAGATGCGACTGTTGGATGTACATTCCGTAGCTGAAGATCGGCTTCCAGTCTTCCATGAGCTCCCCGGAAAAGATCCCATCTCACCTCTACGCTACGTAGTCCTCTCTCACACCTGGGGCAAGCGTCAAGACAACGAAGATGTTGTCTTTGATGACATACCAAGGCCACAGGCATCAGCTACATTCACGGATCTGGACACCCAACTGAAGCAGTGGCAAGAGATCGTTGACAAGAAGAAAGCCGGATTCTGCAAGATAACCAATGCATGCCGAGTCGCTCGCGAAATGGGGTTTGACTACATCTGGATCGACTCATGCTGTATCGACAAATCGAAGTCTGCCGAGCTAAGCGAGAGTATCAATTCAATGTACCGCTGGTATCAGACCTCTGAATGGTGCATTGTCTACCTGGAGGATCTGGAGCCAGACGGCGACTTGAGGCAGTGCAGGTGGTTCAAGAGGGGCTGGACGTTGCAAGAGCTTGTGGCACCCTCAAAGGTGACCTTCCACGACTCAAACTGGGCTCCTGTTGGCGAGAGGTGTGACACAAGGTTCTGCGAGTCGTTATCGAGCATCACTGGTATCGACATGAGCTTCCTCCAGGGCGGAGTGGAACTGGGTGCCTTATCAGTCGCTCAGAAGATGTCCTGGGCAAACGGCAGAGAGACAACGATTCCGGAAGACGGTGCCTACAGCCTCATGGGAATATTTGATGTTAATATGCCGCTCGTATATGGCGAAGGCGGACCAAAGGCTTTTCGCCGGCTACAGGAAGCAATTATTGGAGTTTCCAGCGACTTAACCATCTTTGCCTGGGACCCGAATTTCCAGGCTAACGCAGTTATGGATGCATTCGCCTCGAGACCGGATGAGTTCACAGCACATAAAGACTTGGCCTCATCATACCAAAGTCAGCACTTCACGATAACCAACAAAGGAATTAGAATGAAGACAGTCCTATGGCGGATACGTTGTGACGACGGAGACGAACGGCTGATGATGTACATCGGGACCCACAAGAACGACAAGTGTGATATTGGAATTGTCCTTCGCAAAGTTGGCCCTAATATGTACATGCGACGCGGGAATATACGGCCATTCGTCGACGAGCAGGTCATATGTTCCATTCGAAGCTCGAAATTCTATCTTGTCTCCCCACATGCTAGCACTGCCTATCACCGGGTCCTGAACACGTCGCGAGAACGTGCTATATGGATTCCAGTGGGTGGGCTGGGAAATTATCGCATTAGCAATACAGCACCCGAATATGCGTGGGACTACGAAGACAGACTGTTCTTCAATAATTGGCATTGGGGTGGCAGTGACTGGAGGGCCATTGAGCTGGTTGGCACGGGTCTTGCGCCGGACTTTGAGCGGCGATTTATTGCCCTTTTCGACCTCAACACTGGTGTAACGCCTACTTATTACCTCTTGCGATGGAGACGAGAATTGGCATTTATCTTTAACCGAAGGCACCAGACGGAGACAACAAGGCTGGGAGAGTTCTACAACGCTGTCAAAGGCGCAACAAATGAGCTCGATATAGAGAGCGACAGGGCCAGGTTGTCAATTTGGCTGACTCCCACATCCATGGACAAGCATTCCGTGATGTGCTTCAGAATGGAGCTGCAGGAGGTGCCGTCTGTTCGAGCAAAGCTTTAGCTCGGCCTCGTGGATTAACATCAATTGATTACTTAGCTAGAATACAAGGTCATAGTACTGCGCACAAACTTTCATGTTTTGCCAAAAAGAATGAGTTCACGTTTTGTCTCAAGGTGATTGAAGCATTGCCAGCCGATATGATACGCGTCTACTATCTATACGATGGTCAGCTTCTTGGACACATTTCAACACGGCTTCAAGCCAACCATTGAAAGAAAGATTGCATTGGCGAATCTTAATCAACTTGTCAGGGAAATGGTATACGTAGTCTACCGCAAGACATCTTGCGGACCTGTGTGGAATGAATCTCACGGCTCATGAAGATGAACTGCACAGGAGGACCAGGTGACTAGACACTTACAAGACGGAATATAGTAATTGAAGTTGTTTAGGTCAAAGCCGCCGGAAGACCCAGAAGGATGGGGTGTTGGCGGCGGAAGAAAAGGATACCTGGGTACATATGAACGACTGTATTACCTAATTGCTCTGCGGTTGGTGGAGTAGTCTGCGTCCTCCATAACCTGCCGGGCTTGTTAAGGGACGCATTTCTTCAAGTTGCTCCATTTCACAAAACCCTTACAGACCACTCTTGCGCTTCATAACTGCCCCCTTCCTTCCAATTTGCAACGTTTCAGGGCATCTTGACTTCGGCCGCAAAGCCCATACTATTGTCTCACAGTTACTACGTAGCAATGTCTCTTCGACACCTGGATGCTGAGCATCTCGAACCTCTCAAACAAGCCATGCACAATCTCCTCTCAACTCCCATCGCCGAGGAGACTTATGCTCAGATCGTGGACGGGATGCCAATCGCTAATGTCTATGCGGAAGATCACTGGTTTTGTGAGGGGCTACCGGTGATGCAGCATAAAGAACTGTGTCTCGGGGTACTGGAGAAGACACGCAGCTTCCGCTCACAGTTTGATATATTGTCCCTGGAAGTCCCGCCCAAGGTTAAGATTGCATATCCTGAAAAAGCCATGTCACATTTGCACGTATAATGAGGCTGCTAACCTGAGTAACCAGACACTCCAGGCTTACCAGGATACCAAGGTGGGCTCTGTCGCCTGGAAGCTCCGACTGCTAGAACTGGTGGTGATTGCGTGCCACGACATCGCTGCATACCTATACAAGCTTGACGATGGAGTGCATAAGCACGCTGAGTGGGAGGATTGGCGGTCGGAAAGACTCGCACGTCTTCCGGAAAATGCCCGTGTAAGGGAGGTCACCAAGTGTGGGCCGCCCACCCTGTTCTTCGCCCCGTCGTACAAGGACCCGGAGAGGTTTTCCAACGGACTATCAGATGTGGTAGGGTATTGGGCCGAGTTTCGAATATTTGGAGGCATAGTCCTGTTTGACCGAGGGCAGACCGAGGAAGAGGTGAGCAAGCCCCTTTACACGACCCTTAAGTGCTCTGCGGCCGGAACTAGTGGTGAAGAGGCCGAGACAGAATGAGTCCACCTGATCTCGCGTGGATGAAATTCAAATGTTGAGAGCGGCCGAACAGTGCAATGGAATATACCTACACAGCTCTCAACTCACTACCCTGGCGCCCCCGACGGAAAAGCAGTTCAACGGCCTTGTGGAATTCCTTGTGTCGCGGAGTCCAGATCCTGCGCGCTGCCCCCTCCCGATAGATATTACTCCCGAGAACAAGTGGCGCTGGGACATGTACATGGGTATGACTGAGTACCACATCTATAAGTACCACCAGGAGATCCCACAACGCCGTCCACGCACTCACTGTTCGGTAAGCCGATGATCCTTCTCCTGGTGAAGTCCCCACGTCTCCTTTTGTTTAAGAATGCCGAAGGCACTCTGCCTTTCCTTTGTGCGTACTTTTCTGCCTGCACAGCTTCTTCTCCTGAAGAGGGTAGAGCATCTCATAAAGCAGAACCAATCACCAAAGATACCTCTTACTGCTGTACCCCTTGAGATATACTACCCTACCCATGATTCTCCCGGTTCATTCCTCACCGCGCGGGTGGAATAGCAAGACACTGATGTAATACCTGCAGATACGTCCATCGGATTGGCCGGAAACGATAGAGTACCAGGCTGCCGAGGCCGAGATGCGCAAAAAGGCCGCCGGGGAGCCCTACGATGTGGGCGCTTGGGAGAAGGTGGCACGCGTGATCACGCCCACGTCTATATTCTCGGAGATTGTCAACACTGAACTCTATAGGGAGCTGCATCCCGATGAAAGGAAACGGGGCAGGCCACCATACTTCTTCGATTCTTGATGACGAGAGGCTCTCTGTGGTACTCAGAGACGCTATTCACCATCTATCAGGGCGGTAAACATGCAGTTTTAAGTATCCACAACCTTATAGAGATTGAAGTATTCGAGAATATAATGTCTGTGACCTCTTATTTCCTTGTATTTGACTGCTGCTGGTCTTCTTTGGCTTGTGGAGAGTGGCCAACGTCTGTGCCATTTGTTTATAATTAAATCCGATAAATGCAGTATAGATGATTTAGCGATTGTGCCATGCTCAAAAGTTGAATGATTATTGGCTAGAGAGCAGCAGGGCCAGGTTACTTATTTGGCTGATTCCTATCAGGACATCCACGGACAAGCATGCATCGCTGTGCTTCAGAACGGAGCTGGCAGGAGGTGCCCTCTGTTCAAACAAAGCTTTAGGTCGACCTCGTAGGTTGGCATCAATTGATCAAGTACCTAGGAAAGCTTAGAAGCCATAGTACTGCGTACAAACTTCCAGTCTCTTGAGCCAACTTAAAGTTTAGATGATATGCTTTCTATACCCAAAACTGCACGAATAAAATTCACCTGCTCTTTGAGCAAGTGGTCTTTGCCCTTTCCACCCAGTAAGTTGAGGTGGCCCTTGTCCTTGACCCTCAAAACCTTCTTCATCGTCGGCGTCAGCTTGTCGAACATCTCTTGCTGTAGCTCCGGGGGCGAAATCAGGTCAAGCTCCGGTATTAGCATCATGACTGGGGTGTTGAGGTTGGCAAGAATCTGCTTGGGCCAAAACATGGCAATCTTGTGGTATGATTGAAGAGCAATATGATTGCGTGCTGTTGGCCCGCCTCTTTCGACGATCAAGTTATTGAACCTGGTTGGTGCGACGGCTGTCAGCTGCTTTGCGATCTGATGTAGGGAAATTACTCACCAAAATGATTCCAGTCCTCCCGGACCACCGTCACCCAGCATGCCAATGATATTTTCTCCTTTGCTGTTGAAGATTGGCATCATTTCTGGTCCGCACCCATGGAGCAGCTGAGCCTCGCGGTCTTTGATGAGTCGAGCGAAGGCATCCTCCCGCTTCTCGGGTTTGTAGAAGTGGAAGACTGGTGCCGCCATGATTACTGCCCTGTTTCAAAGGCGTGTCAGTCAAAACCATCCTCATGCGATTCAGACTCTACCGGCCACAATGGTGCTGGTAATTGCTTACTTGACTCGCTTGTCCGTCACCGCTGCGCAGCCGCTGACTACCGCCCCGAGGGAAATACCCCAAAGAATGATGCGTTTCGCATCCACCGATGGCAGAGCGCTAACATGTGTTATGATATCTGAGATATCTTCAGCGTACTGGAGTGGATCAAGTTGGTTCCTTGGGAAGCCGTCGCTGCCACCTATGCTCCGAGGGTCGTATATGAAGACATTGAATCCTTGTGATTGGAAGCCTTTTGCAACTTGCGGAAGAAGTATTTCCTTGACGACGTTTATCTATACCGGGCTTGAGTTAACATTAAAACTCTCTCGAGTTCAAATGAGTATTAACTCACACCAGGTGTCATTATGATAGTTGGTGCAGGCTTGTTCTCGACTCTGAACAGCCATCCTCGGATGGTCGTTCCGTCAAGTGTTTTACACTCATACGCCTCGTGGTCGTGAGGGATCATGATTTGAGGACTCACAATGAGACAATTATTTTCAGACGTGTTATTCTCAAGTAAGTGGTTTGACCACGTACAGAACGACTCGGAAACTTTCCTTTTTTCCAGTCCGGTCGGCTTCAGAGGCTGTTGACCAGGGCCCATAGAATTATGTGGGTTTGAACACCAAAAACACTTGGCCAACAGACACGGAGCTCGTACCGTTCTAGGAAGTGGATTCAAATGATAAGGGAAGGGTAGCCACGATTAATCATATTCGACCCCAAGTTTGTTGTGATATATGACATATCCTTTTCTTGCAGTTGTGGGTACAGTCAAGAATCTGTCGGGGAGTTGGGACAGTAGAAAATGGCCGCGGGATGAGGATGTCCGTGAAAAGCGGTTCGCCGACCTACAAGCCGATAAGCATGGCAAAGATCGAAAGCAGCTTTTGCAACGCATGTTAACGGGAGCCTTGAGAAATCAAGTTTTGAGAGAATCACTGCATCCCAACCTTTCCATCTCAGTGTGAGAAGAAAACCATCATCTGCGCTGCAGACTGCGAAACTCCGTACCATTGAGTCTCCCTTTGACCGGGATGTCATTTAGATACCCCGGGGCTTTTAGGGATCCAAGAAGCCTTTCAAAGTTGTCCACATACAAGGCATATTTGGCATGGTAACTTACTGGACAAATTGCATCAAGTCAACCAGCCGGTCATGCTCTGGGCTGCGTCAGCCGTAGACCCGCCGCTACTTAATAAGCGTTTACCACTGTATGAAGGGACCGCCTACATACTGCTTAAGAAGCGTACGTACACGGATTAAAACCGAAACCACCTACTTAATAACTCAAATTTGGCTTCCAGGGCTCGTCTTCACTCGCTCGGATCTCGACTGTCATACTCATCTTGAATGGAAATTAAACACTTCCAGTTGCACTGGCTCCAATCTCAAATAGCCTATTCAGCGCGGTTTTTTCGAAGAGGTCATAACGACTTAGTCCGTGGAAGTCATCCGCAGGTAACTCTCAGGTCAGACACGCACATCAACTGCATACTTGAATTCATCTCAGCTATGGAATCATCTTAGCCTGTCTCATCCTGTCGAATACCAGCGTATATCCTCGTGTAGTGTCAACAGTCTCCTTGAAGCCGACTTCCCTGGCGCTACTCAAATCGAACTGCCTGTCGAATGGAATCTGCAGGATACGCTCGACAAACCACCAGTTGTGCGCCAGCAAATCCATGCCCTCAAGCCTTTCCCGCTCCACGACACCAGACCACCTATCCGCGTGCTTACTCACAAAAGCGCCCGCGGGTACCGTCTCTTCATCTGGAGGTACACCTCGGAGCCCAAAGTACTCGCATATCCCGCCCCACACGTCAGCCCAGGTGACCACCTCCCCATCAGCGACATTGAAAGCGCGGCCCCCGCCGCACTTCTCCGGCTCCAGCGCGGCAAAGATCTCCATCCGGGCGATGACGTCCTGGCTCGAGTCGGTATGCCGCGACCGGTAGCCCGCAGCGGTGCCCGGGTACGCACACCGTGCGCCCGCGCCGTGCACCTCCCGGAACAGGCTGAGGTAGAAGCCCAGCCCCTGGGCGACGTTCATGGCATTTGTCCCGGGCACGAAGCCGATGATTGTGTCGGGCCGGACCTCGGTGAATGTCCATGAGTTGCCGGCGTCGGCACAGAGGCGGTTGAGAATATCCCACTGCGAGTAATAAAAGATCTCATTACCCCAAGGAGGCGGCACTCTAGGCAGTGATTCGTGGAAGGGGGGCGTCAATTTTACATGCTCTGAGAACAAGAGGCCGTAGGCCTTGCCACCGGTTTGCAAGACCACAGACCGGATTCGAGGGGCCAGTGCTGTGATCGCTGTGATCGAAGTTTCCAGAAGAGCGTCGTTTGCAGCGCGCAGTGGCATCGGTCCCTTCTCCGAGGGCACTTGGTATGCTGGCCAGTTTCCGTCAGTCACAGGGTCGCCGATCTCTGGATAGTGACGTTTCGTTCCTAGACCTGAACATACCAGTATAAATAACGTGTGTGACGGTATCGATGTCCGTGATCTTGTCACTCAACAAGGTCTTGACCTCATCCACGGGCCTAGTGAAGTCGATACCGCTAACTAGTCTGACACGGTTCTCATTTTCGGGCAGCAGGGCCCTTTCCTTTGTCATCGGTCTGTTCGTCGTTCCAGTAATTCTTTCAAATGTTGTTGGCGTTGGGTAGGTTAGGGCCTGGTGCATGACAGCCCACCCCGAAACGCCTGATGCGCCAAGAACGAGTAAATGGGCCATTTTGATTGTTCCCCAAAGTTTTCCAAAGTAATGAATGAACTGTCGATGCTCATTCTTCCGGATCTGGTTCTTATAGCTTTGGCGATGGGAATGACGTTTATCCAGAGCACGGTCGAACTGTCATACACTGAAGCGGCAGGTGTTTCGGTCGCAGATCGCACAGGGAACACATGTTTGACTTTGTCACCACCATTGCACTCACTGACTTCGATTGCATTTATGCCAAGCAAATTTTAGTAATGGCAGAAAGCACACGTTGTGCAAACCCAAACGTGCGTCACAAGCTGAGCTCAGCAACCGAAACGAAGAATGTCTTTGGTGAAGATAAATCCTTCAAAGTCTAGACTCAACCACGCGCTATAGCTACTATTGCGCTTCTTGATTTGTCCAGGGGCTATTCTGTTGTAGTCAATTGCAGTGCTCCTATTTCACTCGAGCTCTAGGCTGGCCTACACCCGCACACATCCATACACGTCTAGGTCTACCCTATAAACACTCCTTAATATTTTTACATGGAATTATTTTCTGGGTACAAAACTTCTTACATATCTTGAATACACTACTATAAAGCTCTATTGTGAAGATGGTACACTGTTGAAATCTTTTTTGACAATATTGAATTGTTCACATGTGGATTTGTTACGACGTGGCAACTACTGATACTTTTTTGCCATCTGTGAAGTGCATCTGAAACAATTCCACAGTTTGATGTGTTTGATGTACTGATTGGAATACAAAATAAAAGGGGCTTCATCCTGTACAGCTCGAAAGTATGCAGTTCCTGGCATAACTCCCTGCCCATGATCACTCGGGTCAGATCCAAGACAGCAAGCATGACATAGAATTTATTTGGAAAGCTACGATATATGCGGCACAGCTTTCAACCATGAGATTGTTGTATAACAATCAGGTGGCAAGCCTCTCAAGCTCGAAATTGATACACCTATGATGACCGTTCTTGCCAGGGTATACAAAACGAACGGAATCCAAAACAAAAGCGCACCAAACGGCCAATTCAGCTTGTACCCCTCCATGTAGCTATAAGTCATGGTCCCATCCCTCAGCCTCCGGTTCCCAATCGCCTCCGCGACGGCGTGCACGAACAGGGACGCCTCGGCCGTGACGCAGCAGACGCGCCAGACAACCCTCTCCGCCCCGGACGGAAACGGGAAGTACCACTCGATAAAGGAGCTCGTGGAGAAGCAGATCACGACAAACCCAAAATAAGCCCGCAGCAGCAGCGTGTCGAGGCGGGGGTTCTGGTCGTTTGGGATGCGGCTGATGGGGCTCTTGTACGCTCCCGTGTCTTGTGGGCAGAACCGCGGCCATATCGCCAAGATGTGTGCGTGCGGCTCGACAAAGTCGAGCGGCGTGTACCGGTAGTGCTGCATGGCGTCCGGGCCGGCCTCTTTGAGGATCCGTGCCATGGGCGTCTCCGTGACGAGGACCGTGGGGTGGTTGACGTCGAGGGGCTTGTGGAGCCACATCATGTATGTGTTTACGGTGCACAGGATGATGGCGCCGGCCTGGATCTCGAGCGGGGAGACTTGCTGCTTGGCCACCAGGCGGGCGGTGATCTGGAAGAGGAACCAGATGGTTTGCAGGCAGGCGAGGGATTTGGTGAAGATGTCGCCGTTGCTCTTGTCCATGATCTCGTCCTTGCTGATGGAGGGCATCGCGATGTAGTTCCGCTCGACGAGGTAGTGGATCTGCTTCGCGCTGACCGGGAAATCAGGAGTGTCTGGGGACCGAAGGACGAAGCCGCCGCTGTCGGCATGGAAACCGTGGACGATGGTCCAATGGCATGTACCGCGGTCTCGGGCGGCATGATGTAGAGCCTGCATATCTACCCTTGAGCGCCTGGCCGAGGCCCACTGTCCGCCGGCCATGAGGAGAAGTGTTTCTGGGACGAGGGCACCGAGGATCAGCCATCGTAGGCGCCTCCAGAAGCGGGTGATGAGCTTCTCTTTGGGTCCTGGAACGTTCAGATGGAGCTGGGCCCAGAGACAGATACACAGCGTTGAGGCGCAGGACCAGACCACATCCATGGTCCCTCGCGTGTTCGGCTGTGGGACCCATCCGGGAACAAAGGAGGCAGGACTGCTCACGGGGACGTCAAAGACTGCTGCTGGGGCCATTGTCAGGCGTTTTCCAAGATGTCAGGCGTTTTCCAAGATGTCAGGCGTTTTCCATGAGACGATGATACACTAGCATGTGGATGGAGCATGGCTACAAGGTTCCGGAAGCATGTCATATGTATAAATGTGCTTCTAATGGTGTGTACAACTTCCAAGGCAAACGATGATACAAACTACTCACCCTCGGCGTCTGATGCTAATTGTCCCATGCAAAGACACGGCCCAATTCGGAAGCTGAACCCCCAAATAAGCCACAATCCTAGATGTGTTACCATCCAGGCAGGTGAACACTGCACCAGCGGGCGATGACGAGGCTCCCATTATTACCGCGGACGTACATGCTGTAAGCATTTGGAAGCCGGACGCTCGTCTGTCTCGGCCTATCTCAGCTCGCACCGGCCAAGACGAAAATATTGGATCCGTGAACGGCACGGCCTTGGTTTTCATCACCACATACAGTGCCGAGTTTCTCAGTCAGAGTGCTCAGTGTACTCATTTGCATCGTTGATTCTAACTACGTGGATAGGAATGGACCCCACATGCACAGCGATAAGCACACGGCTACGAGTTGAGGGCATTTGGGTAGCAAACAGGCAACTGCATACAGTACTTGCATCTCACTTCTCACTATTTGCTGTTGTATCACCTCAAACCCGCGCAAACGGGAATAGCGTGGCCCCTTGGCTCTACGGTTTGAGACAATGACTGTCCCCCTGCAGCCAGACATATTGTACTCCCATTCCATTCTTCAGCTCAGTTATTTCTGGCTCGCCCTATTTCTGGAGGACAAGACCTCACTCGAATTCCTCCCAAACGCACAATCCCGTGCGGACGGACTCTTCCGTCATTCGGTTGACAACCTTTGGAACACACAAGAGGGAAACTCCCCATACTTCTTCGATTTGTGCAGAAGGTCATTCCTTGAGGTATCACATACAAGCAACCAACGATGTGGCTCACAGCATGGCCCTCGCTCCTGGTGCCCGGCGCCCTCCTCTACCTCTACGCCGTGAAGCGCCTCCGCTTCCGCCGCGCCAACACGCCCCCCTCGCAAACAACTTACACAAACCGCGAGAGCCTCGCCCGCATGACGCTCCAGGATGCCTGGGCCATCCACAACGCCCTCGTCGAGTACGAGTTCCCCACCACCTTCTCGGCCGCGACCATGTTCGCCCTCTTCAACAGCTACGGCATCCCGACCATCTCGGCCCTGCTCTGCCGCACGGGAGAGTTCACCACGGCAGCCACGGCCGAGAAGCGCTACACCGACACGGGCTGCCTGCTCCTCGAGGCCGTGCTCAACCCTCCCGGGGACGAGCGCTCCGTCGAGGCCCTGGCGCGCATCAACCACCTGCACCGCGCGCACCTCCGCGCGGGCCGCATCTCGGGCGCGGACATGCTGTACACGCTCAGCCTGTTTGCGCTGCAGCCGGCGCGGTGGGTCGAGATGTACGAGTGGCGGGCGCTGACGGAGGTGGAACTGTGTGCGGTGGGCGTGCTGTGGCGGCGTCTGGGCGAGGCGCTGGGCGTCAAGTATGATGCTTTGACCAGCCAAGGTAACGCTGGTGACTGGGCGGACGGCATCGAGTTCCTCGAGGCGTTGGAGACTTGGAGTCGTGCATACCAGGCCGAGAACATGATCCCAGCCACTTCGAACCATAAGGTCGCACGGGCTACGCTGGATCATATCTTGTGGAAGCTGCCCTCTGTGTTGCGGCCGGTGGGGGAGAAGTTGGCTGCCGCCATACTCGAGGACGACCTTCGCGAAGCCATGATGTGAGTCCCTGTTTACTTATCCTGTCCATGTCTTGGATAAATTTCCTTGATGGATACTCTTCGTCGACCAAGAAGACCTCGAAACTCACAGCTGCTGCTACTGATTAGATTGCCAACGCCGTCGAGGGGCTACTACACTCTCCTGCACATCCTCATCAGCATCCGCAAGCAAGTCCTCCTCCACCTGACTCTCCCCCGGCGCAAGCCCAAGAAGCGCCTCCCGGTGCCAACGTCGTCCGGACGCTTCCACACCCGCAAGTACACGCACCACCCGTGGTACATCAAGCCCACGCTGAAGAACCGGTGGGGCCTCAAGGCGTGGCTGTCGTGGCTGCAAGGCGGTGTCTTGCCCGGAGATCCTAGACATGGGGACAAGTATTTCCCACAGGGCTTTGCAATCAGCGAGCTTGGTCCTATGAGTATGATCAATACCGGCAGTAAGGAAATGGAGAGGGATAAGGAAGTGTTGAGATCCGCGTTAGGGGACGAGTATAAGCCTTGGGGCTGTCCGTTAATTACCTAGCTTGGACTCAGGGGGAAAGGTGGCTTGTACTAGTAACTAGTTCCCTTAGGCGATTATAGGCTTAACTATAGGAGAGCGGAAGGGATCCCGTATTTTCTGTTTCTATGGCTGCATATGCTTGGGTGAGGCCAAAGCTGACCCATAGAGCAAACATCTTGTCTCTAGGCGGAGCGACATTGCATCTCAAAACTTAAGAAAAGAATATGTGAGCATTGTTAAATCTTAAGTTTAAACAGTAACACTTACCCGACCCCGGTCTGAGCCACCCCCTGATCTGGGCTACCGTCGCCCACAGCAATGCCACTATTCCCAACCTCTGTCTCCCGCCACAACGATGCACGAACCCTCTTCTGTTGGTGTTGAGGATACAACAAAGTGACAACACATTGAGGCATGTGAAGATGGCAGAGCAGCCAAATCTCGAAGATAAATACTCATGATGGGCGCCGAGAGTTCTGGAACCAATCTTTATTTAGGCCGGTGCCTTTCCTATGACTCGTGATTAGACTTCCAGACGTGCAAACTACTCAGCCTCGGCAAGCATCAAGGGCAAACATTAATTATGGCAAATTACCGAAACTTCCGCTCAGTGAGGTGGTCATCCCATGTTAAGTTCTGTAGACTCCACTTACCCAGACTGACATGCCTGACTGACAGACTGGTAGCAAAGTCTAAACACGAACCTCCCCCCCCCCCCCCGAATTGAGAACGCCAGACTACAGATTGCAGACATCTATAAGAACCTGGCGGTCCTGAGTTTCCAAATCATTCAGTTCTCCCATTCCGCACACGCTCTCCAAATATTCATAATTGTACACTAACATTCTTTAAAGCCTCTACATTCTTTTAATTGCTATCCTTCCAAAATGCGTACCACCACCGCCGTAGCTTCTCTGCTCACCATCTGCCTTCCGGCAGTCACCGCGGCGACCATCCAGAACCGCCAAATAGTCTATGGATGGTAAGTCCTAGACCGTAACCTCAACCGAACGCGACGACCATTCTAACACGTGAAACTGCAGCCACTTCACAGGCGATGGCATCTCCGCCGATATAAGCGTCGGCCACGACGCCGGCTCCGACGCACCCCTCACCGGCACAAGCGGGAAGAAGTACGAGCTGGACTGTGGCACCACCTCGACGCAGCCTATTCCAGGCGTCTTTGCAAAGTGTACCGTCAACGGGGAGAAGCCGGTTATTAGCCCTTACAATGGCACGTAAGTAGTTTGCGTTCTGAATGATCTTTGGGTACTTGTGGATTAGACTAACATCGCGTCCTTCGTTAGGTTCATTACTTGTGCGATTCCATGAAAGCGTTGAAGAGCGAGCGAGCAAGGGAGAAGGGTTCTTGGTTACATCAAGGCACTTTACTGGACTTATGATGGAATGCGAACCGGTTATAAGAGGACATTACACTGGGGGCGATATCACGGCTCCGACTCCGAAAATAATACACATGTCATACCACGATGGCTGAACGCATAATTGTAAATTGTGCATCTTTCTGGACCATTCGTCAGCTAACAAGTGATGAATGCAATTGTGTCACGATTTCTATTTGTTCTGTGACAGAAAGATCATGCGAAACCTACCAACCCGAACCACATCTTAATATATAAACTGCGACATTTGTAGGGCGTACTTACATATTTCCTATTGCAACGATGCCCACAGGATGCTGATGCAGCTTCTGCCAAGTCTGTAATTTTTCCAAGGATGCGAAACAGATAACTAGAACTCACATGGGTAAATTAGGCCTGAAGGAAGACCTACATTGATAAGCCAGTCATCACTGGCCGGGCCCGACCTTCTGTTCCATCTATCCCTCTCCCGCCTCGAAATCAACTTGGCGGTTCACGTAGGAGTCAGGCTCCGGCCATCTTTTCCAGGGTTCACTACGAAATACTCTTATCACCCTCGTCCTCTCTCTCATATTGGAATAGACAGAGGTTCTGAAATGGCTGTCGAAGACGGAGCGTTTCAAGGGCCTGCAATTTGGCCGACGCTCTATGTAGAAATCCTGGTGGTCAAAGATAGCGGTGTGGGGATCTACTCATAAACGGGATTCAGATATGTTGGCTCAGTGGCGCCCAAGTACACGTGCACAAGTCCCTGGGATAGAGGGCACAACCATCCAAGCCCGATGATAACTTTGCGACTCGAGAAAAGAGGTTCATCCTGTTGCAATGGACGGGGAATAGCCAGCTGCATAAAGTGACCACAGCTGTCGTAGAATATACCCTGGGTGCGGTGGAATGTCGATGGATAGTAGGGGAGTCATGAAAAGATATTCCCCAGCTTCTCTAGAATCCCCAAATCACTCACAGCCGGACCTCCAAGAGACCGAACTTGTCCTGCCAGCCATAATCTTTCGAGTCACAAGCCAAAACACTGCCATTTGCACACCTTGATCACAAGTTTAGCTGGCTAGATGCCACTATGCATGTAGATATCACATGATCGACTCGAACACCCCCTACCCATCCTGGTCGTCTCTGTTCCATCTCAGCACACTGCAAGGTAATCGGGCACATTGGGCGGATGTTTGTTCGTGGGATGCGCCAACCTTTTTGTGACATGAACCAAACGCCAGTACGCCCAATTATTTCTCCATTTTTCTGTTATGAACCCCTCCCTCCCACATCAATGTCTCAGCCCCGTTGTTGCCTGTCGTCGCCGCCGATCCTCTCCAGCGCCTCGAGCATCACGACCGAGTTACCGCGGATGACCTATGCGCGTCGTTAGTCTCCTATAAGCAATCCAATGAGGTTGAGACAGTCTGCCAACGTACCACCATGCCGAGCTTGACCTTCTCCCCGCCGTCCTTCTCCTCGACGGCCTCGTCCAGGACGATGTTCAGGAAGACGTCGTAGCCGCGCAGGACGCCGATGACCTTGCGGCTGCCGTTTAGTTGGACAAACAGCCTCTTGTCGAGGTACTGCAGCACAGATGTGAGTTAGCACGCGCGCATCGGGAAGAGGAACGAGAAGGGGGGGGGGCAAGCTGGGAGGGACGAGCATCTGAAGGCTCCAGGGGGAACAGTGGATGCGGCAACAGGCCAACATCAACCTTGACATCGTCATCGAGGGGGAGAGGCCAACGCACCTTCTTGAGTTCTGGCTGAGCGGGCGCCATCTTGTGGAATGGGTTAGGTCTGGGGAAGTCTGCGGTGGATCGTTTGGGAGGGAAGCCTTGATCTAAACGCGCCGCGACTTGGACTTGGGGACTTTGGAGCTAGAGCTCAGGTCAAAACTGCTGGACGGCAGAAATTCGGCAGAGCTGATAAGATAAGCCCTCCCTGGAGGCAGAAGCACCACCACGGGAAACCAAGCTCTTCTTGCAACCGCAATCGACTTCCAAGGTTGTTTGGAGTGTCGCAATCCAACAATTCACAACATGTTTGGCGCAAAGAGGAAAGCGCGCAAGATCCGGGTGTCAGCAGGCAACGAGGACCACGACGAGTCCGCCTCTTCCACCGAGGAGCCCTCCAACGATGGTAAGTCACACCCTAGAAACGTCATCGTTGCGCCCGTCTTTTTTTGCTGATGAGCCAAAACAAGACAGCTAGCTGATGCGCCATTCTCTCCACAGCTCCCGAACCAAGCCCATCCTCCGTAAAGTTCACGCGGAAGCCATTCAAGGGCTCATCGCTCCGGAAGAGCATCAACATCAATGATGACGGTGACTCGGGCGGCCTGGGCGGCTCATCTGCGACCGCTGAAGACGACGACGACGACGACGACGACGGCCCGGCAGTGGTGCGCCCAGCGATCGGCCGGTCTGGATCTACGAGACTCAAAAAGAGAGCATCATCATCACGACTGTCCTTCGGCGTGACAGACCCTTCGAGCGGCAATAGCGAGGGAGCCGACGGCCGCCAGCCCATCACGCCCAAGAAGCCGAGCACCCTATCCCAGCGAGCCACCGAGAACAACGCCCTGCGATCGTCGCTGTCGACCCGCAAACTGCCCACGCGATCGTTCGGTCCGGAGGCCGAGGAGACTTCCTATGACAGGGAGTACCTAGAGGAACTACAGTCGTCGACGCCAAACACCCCGCAGAACATCGCCTCGCTGCGCATACACGACGATGACACGGGCGCTGGCACTGGCGCAGGCGGCGGCGGCGACGCAATGGACCTCGACCCCTCAGAGCTCGAAGGCGCAGTGGTCGTTGCACAAGCCGACCTGTCAATGTCGACCTTCAACACAGGAAGCGCCCACATCCCCACCGCAGCCGAGATCCGCGAGAAGAAAGAACGGCGGGCGCGCCTCGCCGCAGAAGGAGACGCGTACAAGTCGGACGATGACGACGACAACTACATATCCCTGGCGCCCAAGAAGAAAAAAGACGACACGCGGCTGATCGCCGAGGACGAGGACCTCGGCGAGGGGTACGACGAGTTCGTCGAGGACGCCCGCCTGGAGCTGGGCAAGAAGGGCGAGAGGGAAGCGGCAAGGCGGCACAGGCGCGAGATGGCGGAGCTGATTGACGCGGCCGAGGGCGAGGACGGCTCCGATGGCGCCGGCGAGGATGCCGACTCGGACGCCGAGCGGACGGCCGCGTACGAGGCCGCGCAGACGAGGGCCGCGATGGGCGGGCACCACATTGCTGATGAGGTTCGTGGTGGTGTTGGCAGCGCAGGTGCAGGGCTGGTCATACCGCGGATGAGGGCGCTCCCGGAGCTGGGCGAGTCGCTTGCGCGGATGCGGAGCTTAGTAAACGGCGTGGAGGAGCAGGCCGCCGCGAAGCGGGAGCGCATCGCGGCGCTGGAGAGGGAGAGGCAGGAGATCGTGGCGCGGGAGGCCGAGGTGCAGGAGGTCCTCAACCAGGCCGGGGTCAAGTACCAGTCCGCCATGGGGGTCAGGCAGGAGGGCGGTGGTGGTGTGGTGGACCCCCTGAAGCTGGCCGCCGAGTCGCCCCTGCGTGGCACGGCCGCAATCCCGTCGGCGCAGAGGGGTCTCGAGAGTTTTGGGACGCCTTCGCGGAGGCAGGAGTATGACGATGAGGAGATGGCCGATTGACAAGATAGATACCCGGGGCACACAAATGGACAGACAAGATGTAGTAAAATCAACCGGAACACAGACAAGTTCATGCAGTCACTTCAAAATCGTAGCGTTTCCCTTCTCTAACAGTGGAATGTAGATGACATATGCCTTTCCCGTTGAACGCCGGAACATCAATACACAAAATATGCTACACCCTTCCCCACCACCTCTGTTTCTTCTCCAGCCTACAACCCTCCCAGCCCAGCCCCATCCTCATGCTGTCCACTCTTCGCCGTGCTTGCTTACTGCTCTGAAGACCTGCCAAAGCCACCTCTTACTTGGACCTAGAAACACCAGCCCCAATTACACCAGGGAGCTTCTCCTCACCAATACTAAACAGCATGGCGACGCACCCGGTGACCAGGCCGACGAGGACCACCGTGGTGGTGACGATGAGCCAGAAGGGCGAGCTGACGTCGATCTTCTGGCAGTATGCCCCACCCCAGTGGACGTGCTTGCTGTTCTCCTGGTCGGGGAACTTCTTGGTGCTGAGGCAGCTACACACAAAACACTGCTTGTCGCCTTCCTGCGTGTCCCGGCCGGGCACGGCGTACTTGTCCACGCAGGCCCCGTGGCCGGTGCAGTTGCCCGTCGCGGCCGCGCACGAGTTGAGGCTCGTGAAGCAGCCCAGGTTCATCTTGTCGCCCTTCTTCGCGGCGGCACCTGGCTTGGTGGTGCCGAGGTTGATGGCGCCGCTGCCGGGGGACACGGTGACCTTGTTGTCGACCTTGGCGTCGGTCATGGGCGTCTCGTCTGAGAAGCGGCGGCGGAGGTCGGTTGGGGCGTCGGCGGTCCAGTAGGAGTGCTTGGAGGCGCGGGACGACTCGGGGAGAAGCACCAGGGTTGCTTCGATGTTGTTGGAAGAAACGGACTTGGACAGAGCGGGGATGTTGTCGACGAGAGCCTGAAGAGCCTCGGGATTCTAATGCAAGTTAGTGCCTCTGTTCAAAGTAGTCGTCTGGGCTGATCGACGTCGTCCGTACCTTCGCAGCGTCGTACTTGACCACCAGCGACATGCCCTTCCAGCAGCTGTCATAAGGGTTGATGGCAGCTGAGACATCGCACGATCCAGAGACGCCACCGGCGGCAAACTCGACATCGAAGAGGTGCTTGTTGGCCTTGGCGGACGGCGCATCCTCGATCTTAAACGCGGGCAGGAAGTCCTCCTTCTGCAGCCCTTCCCTCAGCGTCCTGGCATTATCCTCTGTGACACCCTCCAGCAGTACAACCAGCTGCGACGGGGAGACATCCTCGGAGGGTGCCCCGAACAGGGGCCTCGGGCTCCTGCCGTACTGGTCGAAATATGAGAGGACCCTATCGCCGACGATGGTGCTGGACAGGTCCTTGAGCTGCAGGTCCCCGGTGACGCGCTGGAACAGGATGTCGCGAGCCAGCTGCCGGGGAAGGCTGGGTGTCGCTGGTGTCGATGACGATGACGGGACGGTGTGCTTGGAGCTGAGGATGTAGACTTCGGCCTGTTCGTGTGTTGCTGCACCGGAGGCCAGGCCAGCGAGGCCAGCGAGAGCTAGCCCATTGAGTAGCATCATGTCGACGGGGAGGGCAGACCAGAACAGGCTGATCCTGACGATGGCGGTTGTTGTTGTGCCGTTTGCTAGGGATGTTGTCGACGGCGAGGCAGCTGGCAGTTGTGAGGCGGGTGGATGAAGATTGCGGCGTTGGACCGATTAGACTGGAGCTCCATCAAGCTGCCGCTGATGGCTTTTGGGAGGTTGCGTATGACGGCCTCGAATGGGACGGTGACGGTAACGGAGGCACGACCCCTGTCGACAATACGGACACTAGAATAATCCAGCTCCGTCTAGTCTCGGTGGCTGACCGTTTTCACTTGTCTTGGCAAGCAGCTGAAGATGGCCTTGCAGCCAGGCTGGCGGGCAGGCCCGGCGTTTATCGCCGATAAGATCGATCTGGACGGGTAAGGGTCCTGCTTTCTTTCCCTCCTTGCCGCATCCATCTCGGCGGGACAGTGACAGCATCTCGGAATCCCCACCCGGTTGCTTTGCACAGTACATACAACTCTACCCATCCGTTTCTTTTCTTCGATTATTCAAAGCACACGTTTACGTCATTTGTTTGGTGTCCGCCCGGGGCAAAGCATACCACAGGCACATCTGCTTCCCCCTTTCTTTTCCATGCGAACTGGGCAAGCCTGAGTGACTCGACGAGGGGCGCAGCGGCTGCGATCCGTCACCAGCTCCGGGGCTCGGTCTTCCTACCTGCGCGGCCGCCCTTTCTGGCGTGCCCTCCCGCCAGCTACTCCGTACAGCCTCGGATCCCCCGACGACGACAAGTTCAGGATGTTGCGCCAAGTAGCAGGTCGGCGTGCGCTGTCCATGTGGCCACGCAAGACTGCCGCTGCCATATCCTCCGGGGACCAGGTCGCTGTTCACAAAGTCAGATTCTCGCCACAGCGTGACTACTTTAAGTGTGTGCTGTTCCTCCATGTTTCCACTCCTTCGTTTCTCGCCTGGCTCCTGGCCTCTGCTAACCATGCCGCCTCCCTCCAGAAAGTTCTTTGTCTACACGGCTACCGGCATGTTCTGCTACTACACCTGGACAGCAATAGCCACCCTGCCGCTGAGAAACTTGGACATGAAAGACCTACCCGAAACCGAAGACGAAGAAGAAGAAGAGCCATTATTCGTACCCTTCCCCTTTACCGATAAGCAGGTCCAGCCCCCACCCTACGCCGGGAAAGAGGAGGAATGGCAGAGCTTCGTGGCATTCAACAATGATCGCGACCACAGGAACCGGGCCAAACACGACCTCTCCATGTTGGTGAAGAGGACTGCTGAGAACAACTCCCAGATCAAGAAGTGGGCCAAGAAGGACTTGAAGCTGGAGCTGGGGCCCAATTGGTTGATAATAACCTACCCGGACAGGCCACCGCCCGAATTCGTACGGACTGGGTAAGTTTGTTTGCCATAATGCGGTCTCGTTGCTTTCATCCAGCCTATTCTGACCTCACATTCGTATAGCATCGAGTTCAGCGACGAGGCCATCTCCATCAAGACCCAGAAGGTTGACACGAGAACCAAGACCTTGATCGACCGCGTCCTGAAGCCGTACCCCTTGGCAACATCCTCCTACGCCTTCATCAAGGCATTCTTCAAACAAAGCACCTCCGACGTCGTCAAGCTCTTCGGCTATTCCGAAAACAATGACATCTCAACATCAAATCCTGACCCGGATATCGCAAAAACTCTCAAGCAGCTGGAGGCCAGGCAAATCACCGACGGCGGTGCTGCGACGAATTCACCATCTTCTGCAGCATCTACTACATCCAAGACCGACCCGGAAGCATCCCCCTCACCAAAATCTGACCTGCCAGGTTCGGCGTCTTCCCAGACCCCCGCCACCGCCAAAGACCTCGACCAGTCAAGCCAGGAGGAGCAAGGCAAGAAGCCTCTCCTCAAAGAATCCATCCCCGGTTATACAGAACTCGCGAACAAGAGCCAGGGGCCGTGGGCTGCTTTTTCCCAGCAGTGGAGACGCACATGGAGACCGCTGAAGTACTTCCCCCCGCGAGGGTGTGTGGCCATACACGGGATGATAGCTCTCGAGTCGCCCAAGGGCCGTATCTACATCGACGTCTCCGCATGGTACAACCCCATCAAAAGGGAGTTCCACCAGGAGTCCATGCAGCTGGGCCTAAAGGCCATCAGCCCGACGCATCAGACCCCAAGGCGATAAAGAACATTGACGACAGTCATAGTGAAAAGGGCGCATCGGAAGATACAGGGCTCTTGGTTAGTACGGGGACGAGGGCGAGGATTGAGTATTGCTTGGAATCATTGGCTTGGCGTTGGGCGTGGGAGAAGGGAAGACATTGATGGTACCCGCGGGTTATCACGGACGTCATTATAACTACATGGCCACTGCTAGACTTCAGCGACATTTTCCATCTGTTTTCGCGCGCTTTCTTTGACAAGGGGGTTTCTGATCAGTCTGTTTGGGATACCAGTGAGCGATCGATATCAGAACGGTGTGATGCGGTTGATGGGGTTTCGAGAGAACAGGGCAGTCAGAGATATCCTCCCCAGAGAATACAGCCCCAGGACCGATTTGGTCGGTTAAGGTTACAGATATGAATTCCTCCTTGGCTTGGAATGTGAGTGCAAATTATGAAGGCTTTTAAACATGTGTTTAGGGTCGAATCATCAAGACACATTTCCCCCCTCGCCCCTGCGAGCCGTCTATGAGTAGCCCGGGTGGTATGAAAATGTCTCGAGGAAATAACGACTGCTCTAACCGGTGTGTTGCTCGCGTCCTTTCTGGGGAAATCAAGCTTGTGGAGGTATATGTGTAGTCGAAGTAACCAATGAGGTAAATCTAAGCCTTGAATACTGAACCTGTCATGCGAAGATGGTGGAGGGACGTTGAGGATGTTTTATCTGCAGCAAGACATTTTCAATGAATATTGAATTACTACGAAGTTGACATTCACAATTGAGTGCGGCGTGCCACGGAAAAGTGTCATCGGCCGAGAGATTTTGATACCTGGCCTGGTAATCTGCCAAGTCTCAAGACCAGATTCGGCATTGGCATTCAATCATAGCACTGCGTTGCTGATCTTCTTGACCATGCCAGTGGCGCTTTCCTGTGAGACAAGATTTATCAGATATTTTCTGAAGAAGGATATTGTCACTGCGCTGGAGGATAGGTCATGGTTGATAACTTGTTCTTGCGCAAGGAGAGGAAGACTAGAAGCTCCAAGTCGCCAGCGAAGCTAAGGTGTTTATATAGCGGGCCACAGTAGTTGAGTGGGTACCGTGGCAGATTTGCTGAGTATCACTTCATTAAGAGAATCGCGCAGGGTCGTCCATGTCTGACTTGATCGGAGAGCCTGTGTCCCAAGCCAACATGTTTGTCGATCGACCAAGGAAAGCGCTTGAACAGCAGAATCTCACTCTTGATTTAATCCAAAATTTGTCCCGTAGACTTTAGATGTCCGCCATGTGATGTGCGAATACTAGAACAGAGGCCTGAAAATACGATCGCTTTGCCTTACGTAGTTTGGGGTATAGGATGGCAGTGATGAGCAAGAAACGATCGCATCCGTTGTGCAAGTATCTCGTTGGCAGACGAGACATATATGAGGACCGGGTGCAATTCCCAGACTGTGCAAGCTGCCCGTGGATATGATCTTCACCGCATGACATGACAGGGCTAGTCATGCAGGTGCGCAGACCGTCCCCAGAAGGGATAACACACCACGAACGAACAGACGTTCGGTCCATTTTCGAATTACGATCATCCAGGAATGGGTACATGTAAAGAGCTCACGGCCGGAATTCTTACAATATTCGGTATCTTCCGAGTAAGTTGAGGGTTGGTAATCAGTGCTGCGAGTCGCACTGCCGCGCGTCACGCTGGAGGCTGATGAGAACTACCCTGCGCTTGCAAGTAAGAAAATCAGCACAGATGCACCATCGGACTTCTGATTCACTTGCGGCGACGATGGGAGCGGTAGGGTACAAGAGAAGAGTGGTATCGACATACACTTCGACCAAGACTCTTGATGACTGAGACCATCGAATTTAAAGGGATTCACAAGTGTGTCCTTCATTGCTAGTCAGGAGGCTTAAGTCGATGACCATGACATACCTGGATAGGCTCTGCTAAGGTTCGTCTCATTTTGATCGGATCGCCAAGTTGTTAAGGAGGCCCCACAACCCGCAGCTACATGATTCGGAACGCGGAATCCAAAGTAGCCCCGATGCAACGGCACAACCTTTCCTGGCGTTACATGGCCCATTGGCTTGGAATTCAGAGCAGTTCCTCATGCGGCCCAGCACGGGACTGTGTAAGAACTTACTTACTTTGCCATGGATCCTATGGATGCAACCACATAACCGAGTTGGAGGCTACGGGAATATCTCGTCTGGACGACCCCGAGCATGAAACTATGAAAAGGGGTTTTGGATACATGATCTGGGTTATTTCGGTGCGGATGGCTCCATGCAGCGGTCTTGGCTACGAGTAAGTTTCCCATTATTCTGCCGTCCGTCGTGGAGGGTACAGCCCAAGAACAAAGCGCCCGGGATCATGCGAGTTGCTAAGGTGAACCTTCAATGCGGCTCTATCACTTGGCGCTTTCCCAAAGGGTCGGATGGGCCGGGCGGTCTCCCTAGTCATGGCCGCATAGCCTCCTCTCCACCATCGTGGAAGGGAAGAGAATAGAGTTCAACGACCTCTATGAGAAGATTCAGCCATGGTGGACCTTCTCATCCCGTTTGTTGTTTCGCCATTTATCCCAGGGAGAAGAGCTCTTGGCGGGAACTGTAAACATGATCTGCGCCAGAGGACGGGGAGGGCCACGGGCAGTGAATGACTAGGACGGGAGACAAAATGCGGTCTTATACAAAAGTCTGTTGTGCCCTCTCGTGGCTTATTGAGGGAAACCGATTAGCGGTCCATCTGGATTATTTTCACTGTCACTCTTTTTTTTTACTAGTGCTTGTAGCCCACAATGGTCGACACTCGTTTCCTAGCCGGCGGGAGCCGTGCTTCTATTCTTGCAACTATCCTCGCCTTCACCACCTCACTCACAGCTGCATTCCCTGCGCAGCATGACTTCAACGGCGCAGAGCTGTTGAGGAGACAGAACTCCTCCCTCGCCCTGGGCGACTGCCTCTCCACCGCCGGCATCGAAACCTCCCTTCCTTCCAGCGCAAACTGGACCATCGACACTCAAGCATGGAATTCTCGTTTGTCTCCTGTGCCCTCTGCGGTCGTCTTCCCCAAGACCGAGGAGGAGGTCTCAGCTGCGCTGCAGTGCGCATCGAGCACGGGAACCAAGGTCACCACTCTCGGTGGTAACCGCTCCTTCTCCAGCATGGGCTTCGGACGCAACGACGGCGCCCTCATCGTCAACCTCAAGAACCTGAAGGTGCTCGAATACGACGAGCAGACCCAGCTCTTTACCTACGGTGGACCTGTCATGATCTCGGAAGCAGCCGGTTTCATGTGGGAGAACTACCAGCGTGCTCTGCCTCACGGCCGATGCCCCGACGTTGGCATGGCTGGTGTCGCCGCCTCTGGTTTCGGTACACTGTCTCGTGCCTCTGGAACCGTCCTGGACAATGTCGTCGGCGTGCGCGTCGCCCTCGCCAACGGGACCATTGTCGACGCCGACGCCAACGAGAACTCGGACATCTACTGGGCTGTCCGCGGCGCCGCAAGCTCCATCGGAGTCGTGCTGCGGTTCAAGCTCCAGACCCTCGAGCCCCCTTCCCAGACCGTCTTCAACTACACCATCGCCTTCGAGGCCAACTACACAGCCACCCAGCAGGACAACGTCGACGCCCTGATCGGAACCCAGACCTGGGCCCAGAGCGCCGACAACAACGACCTCCTCTCCATCCGCTTCGGCATCAAGACGAGCTCCCAGCTCCAGGGCTTCTTCTACGGCACCGCCGAGGAGTACGACAAGGTGACCGGGTCGCTCCTGAGCTACCTCCCCTCCACCATGACCCTTAAGTCCACCCAGGCCGACTTCTGGGACTCGGAGGACTTCACCACGCCGGGGATCAAAACCCAGTCCATCACCGGCCGCCGCTACTTCTACATCGCCTCCGTGACCATCCCCGGGTCCGCGCCCCTGGACAACTCCACCGCCTGGGAGCTCTTCTCAGCCACCGCGTACGAGGAGAAGCTCGCCGACGCCTCGGCCTCGGGCTTCGTCGACATCTGGGGCGGCGACTACACAAAGGGCATCAAGCCGGGCGACTCGGCCTGGAAGCACGACGACAACCTGCTGCTGATCCGCTGGGACATCCGCACGTCCGCCTTTGATGTTCCTTTCGCCCAGTCGACCCTCGACGCCGTCCACGACAGGTTCTACGTGTTTGTTGACGCGTACAAGGCCACCGGCGGCGTCCCGGGCGGCTTCACCACCTACCGCGACGAGAAGTGGGACATTGACGAGACCGCCGAGTACCTGTACGGTGACAACTGGTCCCGCCTGCAGGCCATCAAGACCGCCGTCGACCCCGACGAGCTGTTCAACACCGACCCTCAGGCCGTCCCTGCGCTTTCTGCTTAAGTAGGCGGTCGTACTTTCTGTGGACATGTTTGTAGTCAAATAGTGTATATATAATTTGACAGATGTCAATATGGAACTTTTCCCTCGAGTGATGACTGGGTTGCTTCAAGAATTATCATTACTGATCGAGGCCTCCTTGTGAAGGGAATAAGGATGCACGATTTTGCCCTTTTGAACCATCTCCATAGCCTACCACTGAAGTCCTTCGTGTTGATCTACTCTACTTAACATAAATGCTGCACATGTTAAGGCAAATCGTATTTGTATTAGAGTCTTCCCCAAGTCTTAACATTTCCAGGGAGTAATTTCGTGTCTCACACGTGTCTTACTATGCTACAGGGCCACGTGGTGGCAGCGGTGACCACCGAAATCCACATGTGTCTGCTCCCAAGGCCTTCACAGCCCGATTCAACTCATCTACTTCGGCATCTGTCATGGGCGGACGGTTCCAAGGGCGGCGGGGGCTAAGGGGATCAAGGTCCTCCACAATGACCCGCGAACACGCGCCGCAGCGTCTCGGAGCCGGTATGTCCCACGGGAACTCATCGCGCTGCCCCAGAGGCGTCAACCCCTTTGCCGTGTTCTGCACCGTCCTCTCGACAAGGGCCGTGTTGAGGTCGATGCCGTACTGCTGTTTCATCCCGGCGTACATGTGCTGGCCGAACGTCAGGAGCTCCCATAGGTCCGCCCGGCTCAGCTTGTCCTCGTTTGCACGCCGCAGTACGCTCTTGAGCTTTTCCACCGCCACCTCTATGTACCAATCTATACGTGCCTCATGGTCGGGTTCATTCTCCCGTGTTGAATCTCGTGCTCTGTTCTCCTGCTGCTCCTGTATATTTTTGATGATTGTCAGCACTCTGAAGTCTTCGAAAGCCAGAGCAAGATTCTATTAATTGATCCGTACATTTAAAGATGGAGGGGATGATACGTCTGCTTTGACCGCACCGTCGAAGACTCCGCCGCACCTCGTTACAGATGATGGCCTTAAGAATCGGACGGGTTCGCCAGGGGTACGGAGCTCGACGGGGGACGGAGTCGCGTCAGTATTGGGGATGGGTGTATCGGGGACGGGAGAATGCTGAGAGGCGTTAGTATTAAATCACTTTCTTTATACTCCATCTCGAATCACTCTCCAGCTTACCGGCCGCTTGCGACCTAGTCTTGCTTTCTTTGGTCCCATGGCTGAGCCTGTGATTGCCACGCTTTAATAATAGTGCGATGATGATTTCGAAAGAAATGCCACGATCACCAGCTGGTGATGTTTTCCAATTTTTGTTAGTATGCTCGAAGAGCTCAGCCCGGAAACTGCTGAGATGCATGCAGATGAAATGTGCGGCGTCAATACATGTGATTTAGAGCAACAATTTCAACTTCATTCGGTGTTTGTCACATCCAGCCATCATCTCTTTCGACAACGGCTGGATTTCTTTATCCAGTTGACCAAGTCTCCCGATGTGTCCGCATCCGTCGCAGGAAGCCGGCTGAGTCCGCGTCCCCGAATACTTTGTTGCAAAACACCTCACACAGAGGAACATCTTACACAGGGGCATACGATTAGTCGCTCAATTTTAGAGGACAGATGTACAGCTATAAAAACGGAGGATATAGTATTATAAGTAAAGCCCCTAATATACAAATTGGAACCGATTGCCTCAGTTCACATATATAGTTAGACTGATGCCAGTGCAAACAGTCCCATATGTGGTCCTGTAGAGCAACATGTTCAGCTCTTGCAAATCTTGGACGGCCGCCAGACCTAGTTACTAGTACCCTGTAATCCCGCAGTGCGATTTGACCGTATACACAGTATCCAACCTTGGAGCATCGCGAATCGTTCACAATTTGATTGGTGCTACGATATGCGGCTTCGGCCACACTGTGTTTTTTTATCAACTGTTTATTGGTCTGTCTGCTGTCTGCTCAGCCTTCCGACTGCTCTTTAGCAGCCCTAAGCTTGTATATAAGGTCAATAATGGCTTTGTATGTCTGTTTATAGTCCTCCTTTAACGGCACCTTAAATTTTCCCCATGGCCTTGTGCCCTTTAATATCCCTTCTACCCATTAAAATATATTAGATTAATTGTTAACAACAAACCAATATATCTAGACTAAGATAAGGCAGGTTTAAGGTTTAAGCCCTACTATTTAAGCTTTAGATAGGCCATCTCTATAAGTTTAGCTGTAAATAAGTTTTTTTTATTTTCTGCTAGCTTAGTAGTAGCTTTATAAAAGTCTGTTAGATATTAGTTAAATCCCTTAATTATTTTAACTTCTACTAAAGTTAGCTGTATGCTTAGATATAGGCTATAGTATTAGCTTATTTGGCAAGGGTTTTCTTGGGATCTTGTTTCTATAGTTTCTTTAGAGAATCCTATAAAAGTATATATTAATGTAGATATTAAGGGAAAGAGATATTAACTAGAACTATAACTATAAGATTTATTTTATATAGAAACTGTGTTAAGACAATTTAGTCATTGCTGTATAACTAATTGCCCTACTATTAGTCTTAGGCTACTTGTATTAATAGTTTTAGTCTATAGCGCCGCTAGAAGCAGTTCTTACTAGCCTTGTCTATACGGCTGTTACAAGGCTGTCTATATTTTCTAGGCCATGTACTATAGACAATTGTATTCTAAACCCACTGTTATCGGCATTGTTTTTTTTTTTAAAAAAAAAAACGCTGGGGTGTTTAAGCGTTTACCACTGTATGAAGGGACTGCCTACATACTGCTTAAGAAGCATATGTACACGGATTAAAAACGAAACCACCTACGATATGCACTGCATGGCAGACCTCGAGATACTTCTTGTTGCGGATGATTACGGACGCGGTGAATTGCGTACGAATGTAAGCACTTGATTCTTTGGCCGCCACAAGTTCTCGCAAGAGGCCGACTTTCTCATGCAACTTTTTTTGCAGATCAACGTCCACTGAAATTGACCGCCCACGGCCTCCAATCAGCTAATACTTTGGACTGGCAAGGCAGAAATCAAAGTGTCCATGTTGTACGAAATTCCGGTGGGGGCAGACAGGGGCTTGTAGCACAGGGAGGGCTCGGCCTTTTCCGACAGGCTGCTGCTGCCCACAACAGATTGGCGGAGACACCAACGAAGGCGGGCTAGCAGAGCGTGGACACGGGCTTTGGGTTTCGATAAGCGAGGAGACTATTACAGGTGGCATATTCCGATTTGATGACCAATTGACATCCCGGAGAGCCATCCTACACGAGAATGTGCTTGGCTCTAGAGAATCAAGGAAGCTATGCTTTTGGCCCCCATGGAATCAGGCGCATGCGGTGTTGCCGATGAAACCAACCCAGGGCCCTTGGAGAGACTCCCGGTGTTTCCCTTCTCCTACTGTACAACATGTGCTTGCAAATTTGGACCAATAGCTATCAGCCGGAGCATACGGGTGTGAAGGATTCGCCACAGCACCAGAGACGCCTTGATCTAGCAGCATGGGTCGTGGACGCACAACATGCTCCGTAGTGCAAGGCTCTGCTGTGAAGCCAGATTACGGTGACTCCGGACTTCCAGGCCCTCAAAAGATAAAAGCCACCATTGCTTATAGGGAGCAGTGCACGTCCAATATTAACGGTACCTAAGACTGCCTTTGGTAACGAGTGATCATCGAAATCCCGAAGACTACCTAGTATTCACTGCAGTAATGAATGGAGAGCTTGAAGAGATGGTGAAGATGATACCGCTCGACGACATGATATTAGTATATCGTGCGAATCAAGGGTGAGAGGCAACGACATCGTCAACTTTCACGAGTGAGCGAGTAATTGATCGGCGTCTCCGGACCGTTCCGGGTTCTCACAAGCCCCATGCTACAATAGCCGACGGCAGAGCTTCTAAACTGACAGATGAAATCAAAACCATGGCCCGCGCGTCAACGTGTTGGCCAACAAACAGCCTTACATATCATGCTTCCGGTGCCATTGAATCCACTCCGGCCCACTGGACCACACAAAGGGAGAAGACGTAAGCGAAAAAGAGATGCTGGTGGAGCGGGTGGTGGGCGCCGATACCAAGACGCCCGGCCATTCGCCAGCCCTACCAAGCCAGTGCGGCCCCGAATCGGTGCCGTGCGGGCCGTCCCACGTTTTGCTTGAACGACCGCAATCGACTGGATTAGTATGTGACATATGGCCTGATTTTTGCCGCTGCGTTGTATCCAAGATTGTCTTGTCCCGTCTTGCATAAGAATGCATGGTCTAGATTTGACATCTCGGGTGGCCGGGTGATTTCATCCCTCCGGCACTCGCCACAGCTCAGAGAGTCCTTGACCGCAGCCACATTGTTTTGTAGGAGGAACAGGAAAGATATATTCCATATTTTCTTTGTCATGTGCTTGGTTTCGTTTTTCTCCTATTTTCATACTGTGGCAGGAAGCCGACTCAGATTAGCACCAGATCGAACAGCAAGTGTTTCGTCATAAGCATCTGTACTCTTCATGGTCGTATTTTCAAATACTACTGTGGTGACAGAGCGTCATGCAAGTTGAAGGGAAATAGGAAAATATCATTCATCGTCCGACCAAATTAGTTAGCACACGGGAGGTGGACGGCACAGTGCATGTCGGTGTACCATTATTGGAGTCGAGCATGCATGCCCAGGAGTACTAGTAGACGGCAAGGTCTCCGGCCGGTTCACGGCTATCTCAAAGGTTGCAGAGTGACATTTAACCTGGTTGATAGCGGTGAGTGTAACCACATGTCTGTGACATGCTGGGCGTTTGAGGGGTGGGGTAGATGAGAGTGGCTTTGATGTTCGCAGAGCAGAAAGGTAGAAGAAAGTGAAGGACCCGCCTACTTCCTTGCTCGGGGCCGATCAAGATACCGGCTCAACTCTGTTACAGACACTGTATTTGTGAGCAACGACGTCTGTCATCATTGGCGCTTGTGCTCGAGATCTTTCGTTCATCCAAGGAGCAAGGTTGCTTCTGTTCTCAGGGCATAAAGTGTATGGCAGTTTCTGTTTCCTTCACTGCTGGATTTGCTTGATTGCCCTTTATCCTCCTCCACCTAGCCAGAAAACAACTTGAGACGTTCCACAGTACCGCATATATCGACTCAGCATCCATGCCACCTTCAATTAAGACCGTCTTGCCAGATGACATTGGCAATGGCATAACCTCAACCAGCAGACTCCCAGCCTTGGGCGTCGCGGTAGGCACCGTAAGTCACCCGAGACTCGAGATCAAGCACACACTTGACATGGTGACATCCGTTTCGTGGCTCACCAAAGAATCCTACTTCAGTTGCTTGTTCTTTGGCGCGTTGGCATTGTCATTTACCGGCTATTCTTCCATCCCTTGGCCAAATACCCTGGTCCTAAGCTATACGCGGCATCCAACATACCTTTTCAGTGGAAGTGCAATGTAAGTGGCACACTTACGCTCGAATCGAAAACTTTGTACAACAAATACGGGCCGATTGTACGCGTGGCGCCAGACCATCTGTCGGTTGACGGCTCTATTGCTTGGCCACAAATATTTCAGCACCGGCCTGGCAAGACCGAATGGCCCAAACAACGCGGTTTCTACCACCCCGGCGATGAGGCCAGCCTAAGTTAGTATCATTCTTCTCCTGCTACTGTTCCCCGATATTTTCCCTTCAGAATCTCCCAAATGTATCACTTTGAGACCCGTAGCAGGTGATTAACGCGTACCGTACCAGTTGGCGGGACTCACGAGCACCACAAGCGGTTGCGGCGCCAGCTGAATCATGCTTTTAGCACCGAAAGCATGTACGAACAAGAGCCAATTGTGCAGAAGTACATTGACCTTTGGCTGTCTCAGCTGAGCAAGAAAAGCGGCGAGGTCTTCGACATGATCCCTTGGTTCAACTTCCTGACATTTGATATTATCGGCGACCTTGTGTTCGCCGAGAGCTTTGGATGTGTCGAGAAAGGCGGATATCATCCCTGGGTGGCGGCCATTTTCGAGACCGTCGTCGCCAGCGGCTTATACCGTCTTAGCCAGCAATTCCCCTGGCTCCGTCCGATCATGAAGACCTTCGGCAGTTCGGCCAAGTCCATCAAGCTGGAAGCAGAGGGCCGCAAATTCGCGGTTGAGAAGGCCCTGGCGAGGAAATCTCAAGGCGAAAGCCCTGGGGGACGTAAGGACTTTATGACGTACATGCTGAGAAAGAATCGCGATGGCCAGCCAGGCTTCCAGGATAGCGACCTCGTTACCAACACGCCCCTCATTGTCACAGCGGGCAGCGAGACAACGGCAACTGCATTGTCAGGACTGACATGGCACCTTGGACAGGCCAAGTACCGTCACCATTATGATCGGTTGGTAAACGAGATCCGGGGCGCATTTGCCAGCGAGGCCGAAATTGATATGAAATCTACTGCTCGTCTGCCATACCTTATGGCCACGATTGATGAGATCCTCAGAATGTACCCACCCGCAGCGCAGACCCCTCCGCGGGTAAGCCCGGGCGCGGACCTCGAAGGGGAGCACATCCCAAAGGGGGTGAGTAATGTGCTTCCTCACACTGGGCAGAGTAGTTTCAAGAACTGACGACCATATGCGTGTGCAGACCGTGATCACTGTCTTCCAATGGGCGACATATCACAACGCGGACAACTTCCACGACCCAGACAGCTTCCGGCCGGAGCGATGGTTGCCCACAAACCATGAGCTTTACGAACCCGTCTTTGCCAATGACAACAAGCAATGCTTCCGTAAGTAGCAGACACACTTTCTTCCCCTTCATCGCCCTACATGTAACCCTGTCCCTCGCTCTCAGCCTCCCTTTCCGGCCCTATGCTCTTCCCCTCCGGCAATCCCATCCCGACACTCCAATTACACACCTGCTGACCCAGAAAACTCGTAAAAAGACCCCTTCAGCTTCGGAGTTAGAGACTGCGTGGGAAAGAACCTAGCTTTATCTGAGCTCAGGGTGGCTATCTCGCGCTTGTTATTCCGCTTTGACCTCGAGCTTGCGCCAGGGCAAGAGGACTGGCTGGACGACGGCCGCGTGCTGGTTGTCTGGGTGAAAGACCCACTGATGGTGAAACTCACCGAGAGGAAACTTATCTCAGGCGCTTAGGAATCTGCTGCAGTACAGGAAGGGTGGTTGAGTACTTGAAGAGGCTCGTTGATCATTGCTCTTAGCGCATAGTTCGACAACACCGGTCTGCACTTGGGACAGCGATTTGATCTTGTTGGGGATGGATAAGGCTCCATTGATCGCAGTAGCCGCCACGCATTTAAATATCAGGGGGATATGTCATCGTTGTGAGTCCTGACATCTCGTGCAACTGGCATGTCACAAGGCATCTTTTGTAAGTCCCTTGGAAAGTTAGGTCATGATACATAACGAAATTCTCCAAGTATCGCTATATACAACCTACGTAGAAATTTCAATCATGGATGATGCTTTACCTGCTCTCATCTATGATAAAGCCTGTCGTAGTTCCTTTCGCAATTGTTAGTCAGCCAGAAACGTCAAGTGGAAACCACGATTCGCAACGTACCATTACTTTGTTTTGTCTTTCTTGACGATTCTTTGACAGAAGCCTGTCAATCAGTCCCTGCTTGGCCTGTTGGATCTGCCGGACATGCTAAAGGCCAATTGTTAGCGAATGTGGAAAGTCAATCGCAAGCACGAAGACTGACGAACCTCCTCGATTGACTCTTTGATGAAGAAGCGGACTGTCACGACATGCCTGGTCTGTCCAAGCCGGTACACCCTAGCCAGAGCTTGTTCTTCTATGACTGGATTCCATTGTGGCTCCATCAAATACGCACGGCTTGCAGCTGTTAGATTGAGCCTGACGTAAATAGGTGTTAGTCCTTGCAGCCATGATGTGGATCGTGATAACTGGAACATACCCGACAGCGCCACAAGACAGTGACATGAGCAGCACTGCTTCTCCTTCAGATTCTGAGAAGCGCTGCAAGATGGCACCTCTTTTATTGACTGGTACACCTCCATCAACTTGCAGACACGTGAACCCTGCTCGTGTCAGTGCCGATGAAGCGAGATCTAAGGTCGACTTCCAGAACGAGAACACGATACTACGCACGATTAGGTAAGTTCTCCCACAATACATTGTGCTTGTATGCCTGTACTGACCTTTTCTTTGCCTGTCCCTGGCTTGTCAAGTCACTGACCAGGGCTTTAACTTTGGTTGAAAGCACTATGCTGGGCTTCGAATGTCCCCGGAGTGTGCCCTCCATTGAGAGTTGTGACTCCAGCCCGAGCATCGGAGCCCCCTGATGTGAGTTTCCCAATGCTCCGATAGAATCTGAAAAGCAGGACCGACATTGAGTGGATCCCTTGCTTGCGATGCTCTTCATGCGTTGCGAGAGGCTGTTTTCGGGCTCGGGCTCAGGCTCAGGTGAAGTCAAAATCAAAATCCCACAGATTGTGCATGTTGAGGTCGATTCTGTCAGATCATCCTGATGCAGAGGCTGATTCCCAGAAACAAGGGCAGCGTCAAGGTCTTCCCGGTCAAGTGACGCTTGTGAGCTGGATTCTGACGCAGCAGCATCTGACGGAGTACCTTTTGGATCCGTAGAACATCCCAGATTGCACAACATCCTCAGGGCGTTGATATGCGACATGAGGTTCACGAAGCCGTTTCCTCCATCTTCTGAGCTGATTTTCTCGTCAAAATATCGAATTATGGCCCGTTTTGCCTGGTCGTATTTAGCCTTGTCTTGGTCATCGAATCCAAGGGGTATCACGATATCTGTCCGTCTGGGCAGAGAGAGTATATCCTTGGGACGCCTGAGCATTATGAACCTGAGCAGTGTCTTGAGTCTCTCTATAGCTAGTTCTGGATTATCCGATTCCAATATAATGTCTGTCTGCTCACTATATTGATAGAGACGAAGGAATCGAAGCAAGCTGAAGAGTTCCGACAGGCGGTTCTGGATTGGTGTTGCAGTGACCGCCCATCTGCAGTTTGCATTCAAGGCACAAGCGGCCTGAGCTGTCGCTGAAAGGTTATTTTTGATTACCTGGGCTGAAAAGAAGTCAGACTATTTAATGTTAATGGAGACCCTGCTTTGGGATCATTACCTTCATCCAGAATCACTCGGTGCCAATAGTGGGTGAAGACGTTTGTTCTTGCACCCTTGGAAATCCATTCGCGGGCAAGTGTCGAGTAGGTGGTAAGGACGACATCAAAATCTGAGAAGCTGTAGGACCTCGTAATTCGACTAGGCCCATGGTACAAAAACCACGATAAACGGCCCGGTAATGTGCGTCTGATCCAGGGTCAGCTAACTCCTCAGGTCTTCGAGTAGCATTGATGAACTCACTCTCGAAGTTCCGTTTCCCAGTTTGAGAGAACTGTTTGATTAGCAGTGCATATCACGACAGAGAGAACGTTGGAAACTTGCTCACGGGAAGGCGGCACCACAACCAGCGTTGTTTTTCGTACTCGTCTCGGTTCTGGGTGCGCAATAGTATCCTGCGCAATTAACGCGATCATGCTGAGGGTTTTGCCTAGACCCATGTCATCGGCTATGATGCCTCCACAGAACGAATGTGGGCGGGCATAATGTTGAGAGTAATCTATATTGTTCAGATATCTGGATTTGGATGAGTTGAAGTCGTACTTCCAGAAAACAAGATTCTCAGGGGTTTCTAAAAAACTTACGCCGTGTTTCCAGTGTCGTCCACAGTCATGGACCACACATTGCCATTTTCGATGTCAAGTTGCCAGCCTTGCTCTCGGCGAAGCATGAATGTTAGGCCTCTCATCTGATGGCTGTACCAGGGAAATGTGAGCTTCTATGAACAACAGCTTTTCGTGTGATAACTAATAGATAGCAATACCTTTTTAGGCATGTGCGAAGCGATGCAGATCCTTCGGTCTCCGGCAGATTGTCATCGGAAATGAAGTCTCGTAGGACATCGATCGATTTCAAGGGGCCGACCTCGGTAGGAGAGACATCCTTTTTACGCTTGAAGCTCATGGTGTAGAGACCCTTAGTATTCTGAAACTTTTGGGGGTTCCAGTACAAAGTGTTCCTCTCTGCATGAATCGGGTCCTGGAGGTAGACCTCGGCTTCTTGCAGTGTATCTCCAACGTCGCTGGCAAGCTCTCTTGCCCCGTAGATAGTCAGCCATAGAGTGCCTGGCTGATATGTGACAGCATTGGAAGCTGGAATCCAAATGAGGTCGCACTCGATTCCTTCATTCTTTAGAAGCTCAAGTAACTTGAAGTCGCGCTTTCCAAGGCTTCCATAGGTGGTTTGGTCTGGCTGGAAAAGTTGTCCTGTATCATTCACTCGCAACTTTACTCGGTGTGGCAATCTTTCCACCTTGGATAAGGACAGACTTGTTATCTTGAATTGAATTAGATAAACTCAATGCCAGTATTGTATATATGTCAAGGCGGTGCACATACTGATCCAAAGCAAACCAGATCGTCAATGTTCGCGAGGCGGTCTAATTCTTGAGAGAAGTTAGCATATGAGCGAGTATTCAGCTGATGTTTGTATTGTCTCGGATAGCTCGTTTAGCAGATGATTTGGCCCCTCACCTGTCTGGAGAGGTAGTGAAGAAGGTAGGTATTCTAGTTGACGTTCATGTTTCAATGAGAAGATTTGAAGGTTGTCCTTCAAGTCCTGGTTGCGAATTTCTTTGTGAACGGGCGAGATGCCTCCACTTTCGATATCTCTTATCCGCTCTAAGCGAACATGTTTCGCGGGTGTTTCAATACCATCATCCATGACTCCCGCCGGGGACGAAGCTGGACAGTGGACAGGACCGCACAGTGTGACAACAGTTCAGCAGCTGAGTTCCACGCTGCAGTGAGGTGTGACTGTAGAACAGAGTCTTGAACGCTGGTCTTGCAGACCGTAGGTGAACAGAATTCGGTCGGTCTGTGAATATTTACAAAACTTGAGCTCGAGTGTGGACAGACACACAAAGTAAGTGTCATGGTGGGTGGGCAGTCGCCAGTGGCACAGCCCCCCGGAGGGCGCAGCAGTGCGCAGCAGCTAGCCGTGGACTTGGGTAAATCGCAAGGCGCTTGATCGGGCGTCAACTTCCCTGGAATGTTCCGCGTTGCTGCATGGTGCGTTGCCCCCTGGTTTATCCATTAGTATATCCTGGTTCGCGGAGAGCCTTCAACGACGGCTAGCCTGCAGGCACTGAGGAAAGGATCGGCTCCCTATGCAAGCAGCAGGGCATGGGACTGGCCAAGCGGCGGTAACACCTGACCAATCTTGCAATTCAATGGATGACTGCAGCGACGTGGACTGCGCTGCGCCATGCAAATGAGATGAGCGTCAGCCACTGTATCACCTCGGACACTGCAAGCTGAAAACAGGCAGTAAGTCGGCTTAGCGAGTATAGAAGGGCATTGAGCTGTCAGGCCTGAGGGTTTCACCTACCAGGGATGGCAAATTGGGTTCTCACATATTTCTCCATTCTGCTCGGAAGGTTGATTGTAAAGAATGGCGCAAAGACAACTGGATCTGTCCTGTGAAAGGCTCCGAAAAGACCTCAACGCTGAGGAGGACAAGGCGATCAGAGCAACTGCCCTGGAAGATGTTCGTGCAACTATCGCTCAAACTGAGAGAGAGCTGGCATCCCGACAAAGCCTTCGAAACTTTGACAGGCTTTCTCCCTATGTCAATGCTATCGAGCACTATGGCAAAGTAATCGAGGTATTCTGTAAATCGGATCTTTTGGTGCCTTACATTTGGGTAGGTCGTCTGTCACTACCTCTTGGTGTAACTCACTCTAACCTGAAGTCACATGGGGATACTAGGCACCTCTGAAGTTCATAATATTGGTATGCGAGGTCTCGTTTCTAGTAAAGAGCTACTCCCACAAAATAGAGCTCAGCTCTAACCGAAGCAGGCTGTCAAGGAACAAACGCGCGCATTGGATCGAATACTTGGTGCATATGCTCAGGTTGGCAACGCCCTGCCCCGTTTCTCTGCTCTTCAAGAGTCATTCAAAAAAGATCACGACTTCCAAACGCTCTTTGCCTTCTTATACGATGACATCACCGAGTTCCACCGCGAGGTCTACCGACTAATACGAAGAAAATGTAAGATTCCACATCCGTTGACAATTGCGAATGGGTGCTAAAAGAAGATGCAAGCCTGGCCATTATTCTTTTCTTCAGCATGGGGCCGCTTTGAACGCCGATTGAGCTCTCTAATCACCAGTATCGAAAAGATAAGCGCCCTAATCGACAAGCAAACAACGACATTCCATATTCTGGAGGTCAAAGAATGGAGACGAAAGTCGCTGGAAGACTTCAACACACTGGAAGCACGTAGGACAGCGGAACAATGGCAAGCAGTCCTGAATTGGCTTGGTACTGAGGTTCAGGCTCAGAAAGACAAGCTAGACTGGCTGAATGCTCGAAGTCATGAGGGCACTTCGACTTGGATCGTCAACCACAACAAGTTCAGATCTTGGTTACAGAGGGGCCGCGGGAGTCCTGTTGTATGGATTCATGGGAAGCCTGGGTCTGGTAAGTTTGCCATGCTTTTAGCTGTCCTGGACCAACTTTATATGCTGATGTACAGTACAAGGCAAGTCTGTCCTGGTATCACAGGTCGTATCATTTATCACTACCACCCCAAAGAACAAAGACCAAGTCCTGTTTTTCTTCTGCAACTACCGGACACAAGCTCATCAGGTCACGACTCAGATCTTCAAAGCTTATCTAGCTCAATGTGTCTCCCAAGATCACGACATAGCGCCGTTTCTTTATGAAGAATACGTGGCGAAGGGACTCTCGCCAGTGGCTAAGGTTCTGAAACCGGCGCTGGTGGCTGTCTCCCAGTCTGCGGATATGGTTAGGTTAATTGTGGATGGACTCGACGAGATCGAAGCGACCGAGCACAAGCCGGTTCTTCGAGAGCTCAAAAGAATAACCAAAATCTGCGGCGAGACTTGCAAACTTCTCATAGCCAGTCGAGACATTCCAAGTATTCGATCTCTGCTTGGGAAAACGCCCCAGATCTTCCTAGGAGACGAGAGAAACGTGATAGAGGATAGCATGCGCCTCGTAGTTGGTGCAAAGTTGACGGAGCTTAATGAAAGTCTGAAGGGAAAGCTTGAAGCAGATCAGATGGAAGTGCTTCAAACCTCTATCATCAACAATGCTGAAGGTGAATACTTCTTTCTGTATTACCACCCAAATAAAAGAAATGTTACTAATCTCAAACTCAGGCATGTTTCTATGGATCAGCCCAATTCTTAAGCTGCTAGAAGAGTCTGGTAGTCTTGTTGAGCTGGAGTCCATCGTCACTACGCTCCCTAGGGACCTGGAAGAAATGTCGGTGAATTCAGCCCAATCTAATTCGCTAGTAACTTTGGAAGTTACCCTTGCTGAGGTCAATCTGTCGACAGGTATCGAAAGCTTTTCGACAGAATCCGCAGTCGTTGTGACACTCCCAGACTGTCAAGAGTCTCAAGGATGTTTGAGTGGCTCCTCTTTGCAGAGGGGGAGGGCCATATTCAAAAATATGATGTTCTCCTTGGATCAAGTCTCCATGAAGACTGCATGATTCTGAATAGAAAGAACATGCCTTTACCTACCGCTCTAGACATCTGCAAACCACTGATCGAGGAAGGTCCAGGTGGGACCGTGGCTTTGATACATTCTACACTGCCGTAGTACGTCCATCTGTCATCAACCTCCCTGCAGCGAGCTTTGGCATCTCTGATACTTCACAGCTTTCTCATCAAATCTCATAACGGGCCTCTCATCTCTCCACGTACTTCTCACGAGCATATCGCGTTTGCCTGCGTATCCCACCTAATTCAGATTCTGCAGCTTGTTCAACCTGAGGTCCAACCTGAGGAAAGGATGAAGGCCGTCGGTCTTGGATGCCTGGGACTGCAAAGATATGCCAATGAGAATTGGATATCCCATGTCTTGAACTACCTCGATAAGGTTACTCACGCAGAGCTCAGCTTTGATGTTCCCCTGATAAGACAGCTTTTGCAACTCACCGTCAGTCATGACGTGTTATTGCAGACACTGAGGCCCAACACTGATGGAGATGACAAAGGAACGGCCCCAGCTCCAGCCTTGCAAAAGCTAAATGCTTTCCCTGGAGTATGTGACCTGATCAGGCGTGTAATTTCCTTTCAAGACTCTTTCACTGCTCAGCAGCTTGTCGACGGGCCTGGTATGCAATTCCATTCCTTTTCTTCCTGGTGATATGCCCAGGTGTAAGCTGACCGACCTCCTATCTATCTCCTTAGACATTCTGGCGGTCGAATCAGACACAACTCTCTTCTCGCTCGCAAATTCGAATTATCAGGCTGTTGTTGAGCGTCTACTGCGGTCGACAACCTCGGCTGGTCTTACAGAGGCTGACCTGATTGCCTTTAAGGCTCAGTTCGGGCACACTGCATTTGCTTGTCCCGTCAAAGGCTGTAATCTCGGGTTCTCATCTGAAAATGAGCTCAATGACCACAAGACGCAACGACATAAGCAACGACTGAGATGCTATCAGGGAAATTGTGTAAACAACGATGTTGGTTTTGCGAGTCCGAGCAGTCTTCACCAGCACGTGAAAAAAGTGCACAAGAACGAAACTCCACGAATTCCGAAAGCGCTCAAGAGGAGGAAGATTACCGAAGACCAGGAAACACCTGTATCTCCGGGCTCTGACCCAATTGACAGATATCCTCTGGCTTCGGGTGAAATGCTTTCCGCCATCAGTAAAGTTCCCCCGCACCATCTTCCCAACAACGGCTTGGGCGATCTCGAACTCGAACACCTTGCCCCTCAGTACAAGAAGGCAGGGGATGATTGGCTCGCCTTCTTCTCCGATTCAAACGGTACGAAAATGGAGAGGTACATAAAGGATCTCGCCAGGGACCTCTTTGAGGCAGTGAAGACGTGTCACGGTGACATCAAGACGCTTGAACGCCTTTCCGAACTTCTTCCAGACCTTCTGACAGCATTTGCTGTCAAGATTGGTCACCAAGCCTTGAACCAGACCGATCTCGACATAGCTTATGTTGTACAAACGCATAGGGGGTATGCCACCACGACAGGATTGATCTAGCTGAGTGCCGTGGCTGACGACTATTTTAGGGAAATACAGTCTTTATTTCAGGAGGAGTCTCTCTCTGCAGAGGACCACAAAGGTCGATGACGCACGCCATGGTGAACTTTCCATAGAACGGTTTCTTGAGGATCACACCACAGAATTCGACAGACTGCCTGAAGACAAGTTGCCCGAATCTCCGGAGGGATCCGGTCCAGACCTCGAGGACAAAAAATCAGAAGTAGACGCGGGTAAATACCGGGACTATGTTCTACAGGGTCCGGCATATCAATGGCTCATCGGAACTTTGCAAAGAGAGTCCGCTCTGAAACGTGCGACCCCAGTTGATGTCATGAACAGAATTCGAGCAGACATCCTAGCCGCCTTGCCTGCCTCGCTCAGTGTTAGCAGACGCCCCCCAACTCAACGATACAAAGCGACATTCGAACTCCGTTGGGATCCCCTTGTTTTTGTGGAGGAGCAGTCATACACTGAAGCAGCTGAAATTGCTCTGAGGAGAGCTATCACTATCACAGGCACCGCAGACGACGCACAGGCTGCGACGACAGAAGATTACCTTGTACAAACCTGGCCAAACGGTGGACAAATCATGCAGTTGGTCGAAGACGTTACTCGCTGCGGCCGAAAGAGTCCCGTTGCATGTATGTACAACCCAGTCCGTTGAGACTCATGTCTTCTCAGATAATCACAACTCCGCCCTTTACTTCCTATTTACTAAGCACTTCCTGCTAACTAACATCTCCCACACTTCAGGTGTTCTATCAGATAAGACTGAGCTAGAGGTATGGATTGATGATGATAAATTTGTAGCACTTGCCACCGGACCGGCGGATTCGATTGTAGAAGTCGGCCAGCAGTTTGCATGGTTAGGTGGAGCATTAAAGTCGTCGACTTCCGAGACTGGGATCGCACCATGCGCTCCTTTCATTTCAAGTGCCACGTTGAAGCCGACGGATACTCTATCATCAGAATCAGACAAAGAACCGGAGATTATCTGCGTGATTGACTTCGATATTCAGCTTCCTGACATCGACAACACAGAAAGACCTGGACAATGCTGGCAAAATATGTTCAGGAACCCGGTGATGGTGGTCGGCTACCCTATCCTCTCCAAATCAGCGAACAATCCTGGGCTTGGTCTCGAGATGCCACTAAATATGATGCCGATACTGGCCGGTTCTGATCGAGTTTATGAGTTCGAAGACAAAATTCTCATCAAAGGGTTTTCGACTATGGTCAGCACAACAAAGCGGCTCGGGAATATCATCGTTTGGCATTACTTCTACAATGTCGACCGCGGCAAAATATCACACCTTGATCTGATGCTAGAGCATGAGTTCAATGGAAGTCTCAGCTTATCTGAACTCGAAAGTGCTCGACATGTGGTCGGTTGGTGTTCGGAGTGCAAATTCTACGCAGGTAAGCAGTCTATCCTGCGACTATTGCCTGAAAGCGCATTACTAACTCACAGTAGGAATGCTAAACGCGAGTAAAGACTTGAAGCGTGTCAAAGGTCTTCCACAGCCTTCAGTTGGCTGTCGCCTCGACAGGATCTCTCTTTCAGGCGGCAGAGTCATCTCTGCTAGTGCGTCCATTGCAATTGGCCTTAAGGACCTGCCTGCACACCTTACTATCAAAGGCTACATCAATAAACTCAAATCGATAGACGAAAAGTACGTTGTTTTCTGGGATGAGGCAGATAAGAGAGGTTGGCTGGTGAACGGGACTAGTGCCTTACTCCATCTCGTGCGTGCTTCGCTTCATCACAGCAGCCAAGACAAATTTTCATCTGTTTTCCGCTGGAAGCAGAGTAACATGACGGAATCAGATTCTGCTGTCGAAGTGCTCATTAATTTGGCAAATAGAGGACTCGAACTCTATGCTGATAAACCCACGGTCTCCGATGAGGACGAGGTGAAGCTAGAGGACGATGCCGAGAAGGAGTCCACAGCCAAGAAGCGCAAATGGGATTACTATACCTTCCAGGACCTTGTGGAGCAGCACTACCACTACCTGGACCAGATTATCGACTATCAGGCCCGAGCGGAGGCAAGAAACGGCGTCAATCTGAAAGCAAACTTTCGAACTCGTCTGGAGGGATGGGACTTTGTGGAACTCGCCACAGACTCGAGCATTCAGATATTTCCTCGCGTAGCTACTCTCCATGCACTGGGCTGGGGCTGGGTTGACTTCATTCGTTCCATTGGCGCAGTAACACTCTTCGCTTCTCATTTCGGAGAGCTCATGAGGCCAGAGGTGTTCGATGGAATGTGTCCCAAATGGAAGACTCTTCCTAAGGGCAGGTATTACCTCGCTGCGAGCGGCGCGGACTTGAAAAAAGTCAGTTTCGATTCTGGGAGTCTGGTATGGCACTCACCCACTGAGCCCGTCGCGTCCTGCCGTTGCCAGGAACGCTCAGCCTTGAGGACATACTTTGGCGGCCACTATGATCCAGTTCAGGTCTTCTACCCCAAGCGTTCTCGACTCATCCGGCCAACAAATCGATGCCACACAATATACACCAACGGCGCCTATGTATTTGGACACAATGTCACCTGGCCATACAACTGGAAAGCAGGCAAGAAGGAGGACGAAGATGACTTGGAACCAAGAAGCTCAGGCGACTCGTCAGACTCAGGGTTCTGTGAGGACCTTGCCCAGGCTTCCATTGATCAAAGCTCTCAGAGCAATGTTAGTGTGACGGATACGACGATACTTTCACCACCGCAATCCGACCCCTCGACCACGCGTTCATCAGAGCCGCCCTTGACTCCATCAACGGGGCCAAGCCATGTGAATCCAGAGGGTTCTTTACCACATCGCTTGACTTCGAAGCGATTACAGCCGTCAGACCCATCATTCGAGTCCGAGACAGGCCACAGTGATGATGCGCATAGGCAAGCGAGACGTCTGAAGAGACAGAAATGAACAGAGGTGGATAGGTAATAGTAATATAATACACGACATGGCGTTTGATACAGCCGGCATGCACCGACCAGACACATTGATTTCCTTTAGAGGTATTCAACTCGCAACCTGTGTTACGTCACGGAACCTGATTCTTTCCCCCGCGCCTTGCCCTCGGAGGCAGTGAGACCCGAAAACTGGTGTTGGCGGTGCCCGTTCCCAAGTTGTGTGCCGCCTCCTTTACCTTTGGAGGCTGTCAGTGCCGAAGAGATACCTCATGGTCATCGCCGAAGACGCAAGGCGGGCGGGTCAAGAGCCGGCGGTCAGCCGGTGCGTCCGGGTAGAAACAGGAGGAAAGGTGGGCATTTGTGCCGACCAATTCTCCGCGCTAAGCCTTTGGAGGCCGGTCTCACACGCGGCGGCCCCTAAGGGTAATCGCACGCGATGGTGTGGAATACGACCCCCGACGACATTGCCGGCCCGGATAATCGCATCCACCTCACCGTGGCCGCTAAAGGTAGTCGCACGCGGTGGCGTGCAATGCCGCTCCCGACGTGGTCCAGCCGGCTTCCATCGCGCCGCTGGTTTCGCTCACTCGTGTGGAGGCATCGCCGGCCCGGATAGTCGCTCTCGTCTTGGCCAGGTCCAGGACGAAGCGAGGTCCTTCTAGGAACCATTAATCTCCGCGGTCCTTGTAGCTCTTCCCGATCACCTCTACCCGCCTCCACAAGATACAAGGTTTTTTTTTTCAGATACTCGTGACTTACCCAAACAACCTACTTTTCTCCTACATCCATTCAGAATCCTCGACGCGAAGACGCTCCTCTCTGTCCACTTCTTGTCTTGACCTTTCTGCAACTTGCAGCGCATTGGAACGACCGACAAAAATGGCCTCCAGCTGCCATCCCTTTGATCCCCTTCGACCGGACGAGATCGACCAGGTATGGATCTCGCCAGCTCACTAGATATACCCAAAAGACTTATCAGAACAACGCCTGTAGGCCAGCAAGATCGTGCGCTCTGCATTCTCAGACTATGGTCTCAACTACAGGGTTATCACGCTCAAGGAGCCGCCCAAGAAACTCATGGTTGAGTTTCTCGAGCGGGAGCACCGCCTGAAACATGGCGGGCAGGCTCCCGCACGCTGTGTGCGAGTTGAAGTCATTGTGAAGAAGCCGTCCCAGAAGCCACAGCTCTGGGAAGTTCTCGTCGACCTGGACGAGGGGAGGATAGCAACACAGAAGCACCTGGAGGGTAAACATACTTACATCGACCCTAATTACATGCGGGAGGTGGAGAATGCTTGCCTGGCGGACAAACGGGTACAGGAGGAAATTCGAAGCCTCAATCTCCCCCCTGGTTCAACTGCGATAGTCGAGCCTTGGGCCTATGCCACCGACGGGATGCACGACATGACTGACCGTCTTACTATGGTATGCGTGTTTTCTTTACCCCGGCTGACCCCTTCTATGATATCGAATGCTAACAGCTCGCAAGTGCTGGTTCTATTGTCGTCACGTGGAACATCCAGATGCCAACTATTACGCCTACCCGCTGGATGTCTGCGCAGAGGTTTCTGAGGAGCTCGAAGTTGTCCGGGTATACCGTCTGCCTGCTGGTAAGGGTGAGAGTATCAACACCACCGACCATCCTCAGTACGACCGTAACAAGATCCACCCGACACCACTGAGTGAATACCACCCTGATCTGAGGCCAAGCCTACGAAGCACAACAAAGCCCTACCAAGTGATACAGCCCGAGGGGCCTTCGTTCGAGATTTCTGGAAATCGCCTCACCTGGGAGAAGTGGACTTTTCGTGTAGGCTTCAACTACCGAGAGGGACTAACTCTCCACGACATCCGCTACGATGGCCGAAGCCTTTTCTACCGCCTATCTCTGGCCGAGATGTTTGTACCGTACGGTGACCCACGTGCACCGTACCCCCGCAAAGCTGCATTTGACTTGGGTAACGACGGGGCTGGTATCAACGCCAACAACCTCAAACTTGGCTGTGACTGTCTTGGTAAGTCCCACCCCTACCGACCCTACCGACGAAGTAACATCAAAGCTCCCCCAAACTATTACCTTTACGGGTCAGCTTATCCGACTGACATGCTCTATTATCAAGGCACCATCAAGTACTTTGACGCTTGGCACAATACCCATTCCGGAGAGCCTCTCAAGTTGCCCAATGTCGTATGCTGCCACGAGCAGGATGATGGTATTCTGTGGAAACATACCAACTTTCGCACCAGCAACGCGGTTGTCACCAGATCACGCATACTGGTTCTGCAAACCATCGTCACCGTCAGCAACTACGAGTACATCTTCGCATTCCAATTCTGCCAGGATGCTTCCATATTTTACGAAGTCCGCGCCACCGGCATCCTGTCAACAGTGCCTCACCGCCACCAACCTGGCCAACCGGAGCGGGTCCCCTACGGGACGGTCGTCGCCCCGGGAGTTCTGGCACCCTATCACCAGCACCTCTTCAGCCTGCGCATCGACCCAGCGCTCGATGGGAACAATAACTCACTCCTGATCGAAGAGTCGAAGCCGATGCCGGTTGACAAAGTGCACAACCCCTTTGGGGTGGGATATTATGCCGAAAGCTCCTATGTCGAGCGCGAGGGAGGTTTCGATTTGGATCTCAACAAGGCACGCGTCTTCAAGTTTGTAAATGAAAACAGGATCAACCCGATCACAGGGACACCCGTCGGCTTCAAGCTGCTGCCCCACCCCAGCCAGCTGTTGCTCTCACACCCGGACTCGTACCACGCGAGAAGGTCTGAGTTTGGCAAGCACGCTGTTTGGGTCACGCGGTACGAAGACGATGACCATTACCCCGCTGGCAGATATACGATGCAGTCTTCTGGCGGTGATGGCATTGCCTCGAAGATACAGAGTCGAGCAGCAAGAGGAGCTGCTCAGACCGTTAGGGACTCTGATATCGTCATCTGGCACACGTTCGGGTCGACGCACAACCCTCGCATTGAGGACTGGCCCGTCATGCCTAATGAGAAGATGGTGGTCGGTCTTAAGCCCGTCAACTTTTTCAGCGGCAACCCTGGTCTGGATGTTGCTGTGTCGACTCAGGAGAAGAATAAGAGTGTGCTGTATACGGAGGAAAGCAAAGAATCGGCAAGCGCATGCTGTGGGTCACCCTTGTAAATACAAGTACGTGTCGGTGACCGCGAATCGCTGTGCGGTAATAAGTATGCCATCGGAGGTCTTTCGCCGAGGGTATTGGATCTTCCTGGATAGTTCCTGTACAAAGCACGCTGCCGTTCTCGCTAAATATCTTTTCAAAGCTATGTAGGTTCTTTTCTCTCGCATTGATTTTCTTCCTAGGAAGAGGCTCAGCTATTCTGGAATTTCTAGACCCAGCATTCTAACCTTTCGGGAATGTGACGGAACGGCGCTTATATACTGCTAGGCTCAATCTGGGGGGTGGGGGATTCTGGTCTTTCGCGACATGCTTGTAATATCAAATGATATATAAAAGCAGAGTGGGACAGTTGCAAGAAAAACACAACTCAGCCATCTGGGCAGGTTTAAGAACACATGCAATGTAATTAACTCGCATCAATAAGGTCTGACAAACCTAGCAGTTTGGTAGGCATTAATAAAGACTAGCAAATACGCCTTGTAAGAATGACCATACTCCACTTATACTTATACCCTGCATGTAGTATCTTGCTGCTATTCAAGACGGGTGGTCAAAACAATTTAAGGAAAGATGTAGACAGGAGAATAGTAGCAGAGAACTCTAACAATAGAAAAAAGAATAGTCTTTGCCCATCACTGGAATCGAACCAGTCACCTCATCATTACTAGTGATGCGCTCTACCGATGAGCTAGACGGGCTTGGAGGTCTATTCGTGATTGGAACTATGAATGTGGATACACAGGCTCGTGCACCTTGGCCTGTTGGTAGGCGAGGATGTCGATTCTGAACACAAAAGTAAGTGGACCGATCCCCATACAACCCCATTTCTACACAGCTGTTCCCTATGAAAAGACTTGAAGTTAAATATAGGTTTAATAATATATATTATAAATCTTTGGTACTATCTACCTCGAGTATCTCTTATGTAACCACTGTTTTAATGACGGTCTAGATAAGTATGTTGATGACTCTGATGAGCCCCTTTATGTCACAGTGTTTGAATATCCTACTCATTGTTCCCTCGCCTCTTTGCGTTCAGCAGCACGAGAACGCTTTGAAGAGGACGGGACGACTCCTGAGACTTCACATGCTTATACAGAAACTCAGGTCCAACTTTGGCCAGTCATTCGGCTGAGCCATTCCATTACTCTTTACCACATCTTCGAACTTGGTCAGTACCCCTGCGTGGAAGACGTATGCCACCTCGGCAATCATGACAGTAACAAAAACTTCCAATAAATTCGATGCCAACAATCTGGGGAACCTCTAGCGTTCGCGACACTGTTCGTTGAGAATACGGACCCAGGCGGACCAGGCCAATATGATGGCACACGAGCAGGTCGGACTGGGCAACAACATCCGCCCCAGCGATTCCTGCGGGGGCGGGGCGTGCGGGTTTCAGAACATCTTGGTCGTTCAGAGACGTGCGGATGTTCCAGTGTAGTAGATCCATTTTCAACCTACTTTTAGATAACTTTTACCTTTTCAAGGCTCTGAGTTGAAATCCTATTTGCACCATCTCTTTGTTTTAGACCTACCTCTTCTTCTTTGTTCAGACTAAAGACTATATTAGTCTGACTGTAAGCTATACTGAAACAATCCGAATATCTACAGTCTGTAGTCTTAGTTATAGCAAAGGACTAAACTTGGACTAATTTCAACCCTGTCAATATGCATCTAATAGCCGATCCTTTCCCCATTACTGACTGGGGGAACCGGCCCTATCCACAATCCCAACCGTATCTCAATGGCACCGACAGGCAGAAAGGGTAGTCAATAGACTTGGCGACCGGCTTGCAGAGCCAACTCCCATCCTTCTGTGCATATTTGTCGGAACACTGGTTCTGAAGAAAAAGCCAGAGTTAACAACTTTCACTACTGGCTCACTCCAGAACGAAAAACATTCTGTCTTCATCCCCATCACCATGTGGACTGATCAGCTATCCGACATACTTGGCTCCAATTCCCCCTGACCAGCGGGCTGCATTCCTGGACGGACCGGCCCTTGAAGCTCCGCCTGGCGTTGAGTCAGTTCTTGACGATCCACCGAACCGGAACTCCATGGTCCGCGGGGTCTTTAGTCTCTACCTGGTGCTAACGACAGCGGCCGTTATATTGCGAAGCTACTGCAATCTTTTCATTGTTCGAAAGGTGCTACTGGAAGATTGTAAGATGGACAGGATGACCACGATATGCTCTGGCGCTGACGACCGTAGATCTAGGGTTCTGTGGCTATGTACTGTCCCTCTAGATGCTTGAGCTCCATTCCCCTAAGCTAATTTGCAACTGAATATAGGTGCTATCTGTCGCATTTTGTTCTGTGGGTTTAAACCTCACTACCACGACTGGAATGTTTGTACACCAATTGGATATTCGTATCAAGGATCTACACATAACATACTTGGTACGTCTAGGTCACTGGAGTGTGGGCATACGAGACGCCCTCCATATTCACAGCCACTCGCATATCTGTGCCCAGCTTCCCAGTGAACATCATACGCTGATTCCACCAGGATGTTCATACCGCCTCCAATATCTACGCAGCGGCAATGGGGTGCTTGAAAGTGGCAATTCTGACAGACTGGATACGGACATTCTCCCCACGGGGCACTCGTGGCCCTTTCTTCGTGAGTGCCTGGTATTTTCACACATTAAATCTCCAGGTTTTGGACAATGGACGGTTTAGCTGAGTTCTGTTGCTGTATACAGCGGGCCTGCCAAGCGTTACTGTGGATTAATGTCATATACTATGGCTCTGCCTTGGTCATCACGAACCTGATATGCAAGCCATATCGGCGAACATGGGACAAGACCGTCCCGGGAACATGTATCAAAAGAACAGACTTGGATGTTTCTAGTTCAATTCTCAATCTTGTGTCCCATCTTCTGGTATTGATTCTTCCGCATTTTGTTATATGGAAGCTCAATATGAAGTGGAAAACCAAGCTGGGAATTTCTCTGGTTTTTGTTATCGGTTTACTGTAAGTGCATACAATATTCCTGTGATTCTCTCATGAACGATGGTTGACATTAAGAAACTGGAATTTAAGCACTTGCATATTGGCTGCGTTTCGTTTAAACTCGACAATCAACTACGTCTGCTCGGAAGATACGACATATCTGGTTTGTGACATGGCATTTTGGTGCGTCGCAGAATTAGCATGTGTAGTGCTAGTATTCTGCGTTCCTGCGTTCCCTAAAGTCTTCCGTGAGACCCGGCTGCTAAGCAGGATCCTGGACTCATGGCGGTCATGGTTGGCCAAGAGAACAAAAGAAAGCAGCACGTCAGCGTGCGTACATGGATCTGATCACCAGCCGCCTGCTTGCCGCAAAATCAATGAGAATGGCGAATCTACCAATTCCATGCCCCTAAAAATGGTCAGCGCCCCGGAATCGCATGGGAACCCCTCCGGAGCAGTCAAATTCCCATCGCATATCGTTCGCACTACGCATCTCGAAGCGGTAGAAGAGTTCGAGACCAATACTACCACGTCGCATCCATAAGCCACGCTGCTGGCTGGTCTGGTGGAAATACTTGATGGTTGCAATTCGAGCAGAAATATGAAAGTGTTCTCACACTTCGCATGTGTTCTTTCATGCCTTAAGGCGAGGCGGGGGATCTATGGGGGATGTAGAAGGGACCTGTGCAAGTATTAGAGGTGTCTTCATGGGGTGATACCAACCCAACACTTGTCTGACAGCTGAAGCTGTGGAGCTGTTCAGCCTGTGATTAATGAAGTGTGCACCCTTCACAATGGTATGTTAGGTACTTAAGTCAATGTGACTGAAAGGTTTGACTTGAAAATCGGAACTAAGACAAGACATGGCCCCAAGACGGCAGCACTCCTAATTGGCAAACCATACTCTATTTTTGTAGCCACCAACTAGGTGGGTCGAAGTATCTGTACAGGTGGGCAAGCAAGTTTAGGAGGGCCAACCGTTCAAGTCGTACTTGGCTCTGATATGAAGAAGAGAGGAGATAGATTATAATGCTGGATGTGCCGGCGGAAACAGCCGAGCATCCTGAGTGCAAGACATCAAGAGCAAACCGGTCTCAAGATCCCAAAACTGTTGGTAGGTGGCTATTCGGCCTGCCGCGCCCCATGATGTACGACTTTCGCATATCATCCACCCAGTACTCTCCACCGCGGGGACGTGAAAGGAGACCTGACTGTTTAGTGTAGTGTTCATAGCCAACCTCTGAATCTCCTGGCTGGTAGAGTTCCAGTTTGCGAATATCACCAGCTCGAGGAGCGACTGGTCTGACAACAAAGCCATTGAGGGCAAGTCAGCAATGCCATTCTCCGTTGAAAAGCGGACGAGTCCGTGGGCGCGGATCTGTGAGAGATCGTCATTTGGCTTGAAAGGTAGCAACCGCCAATCAAAGGGATTTTTAGCATGCATGTTGGCTGGTAGCTCATCGTTGTTGATCTGAAAACCAATCTGTTGGAGGTCGTATCGGGGTGCATCGTGGGGGCGAAATCCTCCGAGGTCTGGTAGGCGATCGCCGTATCTCGGCGTTGCATCCTGTTCAGGCGCCGAGGCTCGCCTTTGGAACGAGATGATTGCGACGTAAAGACACGGGCCAGAGTCGCTCTGGGTAGCTCGCACCAGGCGGGTTGCGAAGGTGCGCCCGTCGGCCGCCCGGTCAACGTGATAGGAAACCTTGGCGGTGGCCTTGACGGGCCTCAGAAACGAGGATTGGGATGAATATGCGTCAAAGCCTGGTGCAACGGTAGCCAAGGCTGCTGACAGAGCCTGGCTGATAATGGAACCGCCAAAGGCAGCGTCGCCAACGGGCTGCTGGATCAGAGGCCTTGTGCACAAGTTTCAGTGTCACTCTGCTGGATTTACCCTGGAAAGTGTAGAGTACATACCCTTCGTTGGTATACGTGTCAGAGCCCGATTCAGGCACCTTAGCGACGGAGGTAAGCACCTCTAACAGAGATTTCTGACCCATGGTGAATACCGTTTGTGCAAGGGGTAACTGACAATGCCCCTGACGAAAGCTCCAATGTCGTGTTGGTTCTTGCGCTCCGGCTTATATGAATTAAGTTGAAGGCGAGTTGCTTTCCCCGCTTTCCGGCTGACCCAGGACCAACACGAAGACTTGCGCCAGCTTATTCGTAGGTACATAGATACCTACGTAATCTCATATTGCCAGCATTCCAAGGAAAAGAACCCCACACCGAACACATGCTCTAAATGCTGCCAATTCCACATCGCTTTCGGGCAGAAGGTCAGCTCTCTGTTTTTGTGGCGACCTCAACGATATTCCTTTTTTCCCCCACAACCATAGGGGTTTGCTTGCCTGCCCCTGAGAACAACAATGGCTGAGAAAGTTGGTTCAGCCGATGAGGCCGCGTCGCAGGCAGTGGAAATGGGTGCCGCAAGAACCTCGCAACCACCTGCCAAGTCATACTCTTTCTATGTATCAATGTTCGGCCTCGCGCTGGTAGCGTTGATAACCGCCTGGGATGCAACGGCTCTCGCCATCGCACTTCCGGTAAGCTCAACGATCCGCCGGCATGCAAGCTTTCTAACCTTCGAATACCAGGCCATTACGCAACAGCTGCAAGGAACAACTCTACAGTCCTTTTGGGCTAGTATCTCCTTCATCCTCGGCGTTGCAGTAACTCAACCTATTTACGTGAGCTTGTCTGATGTGCTGGGCCGCAAAGTACCGCTGTATGCGGCGACGGTCATCTTTACCGCCGGCACCATCGTCTTTGCCCTCGCGAACCAGATGATTACCCTGATCGTGGGTCGGCTCATCCAGGGCCTAGGCGGAGGCGGGCTCTACGTGCTTCAGGACATCATATTGACCGACATGACGAATCTGAAAGAGAGACCGCTGTATCTGGGTTTGATATCTCTCGCCATGGCCTCAGGAACCATCTTGGGACCTATTGTCGGTGCTCTATTCAGCAACTTCAATTGGAGATGGATCGGCTGGGTCAATCTGCCCATAATTGGGGTCGGCTTCTTCATATTTGTTTTCTTCCTTCATCTCCGAACTATCCCTCTTCCGCTCCGCACCAGACTACGCCGACTGGACATGCTTGGCATGGCTCTATTCTGTGTGGGTGCTGCTGCTGTAGCAGCACCCCTGAGTTGGGCAGGGGCATTATATCCTTGGTCTACGTGGAATACCATTGTTCCTCTTATCATCGGGGTAATAGTGCTCGCTGTATTTGGATATTACGAGCGAGGCCTTTCGTCGAATTCGGTGTTGCCTTTCCGTATCTTCACCAACAGCACAGCAATCTCTTCGTTATTTACTGGATTTGTACATGGATCCATTTTGTATACCATACTACTCTACATCCCTTTGTACTTTCAAGCAGTACTCCTCGAGGCGCCTCTGGAGGCTGGAAAGTCAACCCTTCCCATTTGCTGCTTTACTGTAGCCTTCAGCTTCATCGCACCAATGATTATAGAGTTCACGCGGCGATATCGTGTACTCATTTGGTTGGGTTGGATCACCATCACGCTGTCCCTAGGGCTCTGGTGTCTCGTGGACCAGAACACGCCACGAGCTGAGATCTATGTATTTCAGTCTTTACTCGGCGTCGGTATCGGCACCATATTCACTGCATCACAAGTCCCGATGCAGGCAAGCATGACTGATATCGATGATACCGGTCTGGCAGTTGGAACGCTTATAGTCGTCCGGCTCTTTGGGGCATTGATCGGTCTTGCTACTGGTTCTGCCGTTTTCAGCTCTGTCTTTCAGAAATCAATCGCTCAACTAGGATCACTACCGGAGCCTGTGAAGCTGCTGGAGGATTCGAGCCAGGCAATTAATTTCATATCTCTGTTAAGGACGGTGGACCTACAAAACAAGTCTGCGCTTGTTGATGTCTATAGGATTGCTTTTCGAGCCATATGGATCGTGATGACGTGCCTATCTGGGATCGGTCTCCTTGCATCGTTTTATATCAAGGATTTGACTTTGGAGAAGGAGGAACTTGGCAGGCAAGGTTTTGAACATTCATCTACTTTACATCAAACAGAGTAACATCATTAATGGATGGTTCCTCGCCGCAACCGCTTTACACCTTGTTCGCAGATGAAGTAAGATCTCCAACATCGCCGCGGGATGAAATACCATTACTGGTCCGTCATGTTTTGCAGAGGCAGCATCGTACAGTTGGAACTCATATTCTCTTTCAACTAAAAACCTAGAAAGACTTCTATATGTTCTTGAGTAATAATTATTGACTGGTTTTATCTTCTTAAGTTGAAATTTAAATACATTTATGTTAAGTATCTATATATTCACTTTTATACTTATATTTAGTTATTTCTATGTCTTATTAAATCCATAATATAGTATAACTCTGCTAAACACTCAGTTCAAGCCTAAACCAGCCCTGCCTAGGTGTAGATACCCAAAGAAGCCCATAGGAGTTTGTCCATGCTAAAGCTGACGTATATCACACCCCGGTCCAATCCCGGTCAGGCACCTGGTCGTGCAGGTCAGCCTCTCCCGAATAGTGGCAGAATGGTGTCCAAGGATTAGAGCTGCCTGAACGCCTTGTGTCACTTGAAGAAGCAATGTGATATTCTGCAGTGTCGCCTAACCCCCTCATTTCTGTGGCTTAAATATGTAGTGCTCCACGCTCGTTTCTCACCAAAGTCGTGGAATCCAGAGCCTTTTCTCATCATACTCCACCATACTATCCATCCTGGCTCATACCCATCTACTCCTGAAAGCTGGTATCCCTCAGAAGTTCTGGGAATATTCATCGAGGATCGTAATCTGGATTTATAAGCAGCAATAATGACAGACCAGGGAATTATCGGCCCATCATGGCCACACCTCGCAGTTATCTCACTCCTCTGCATCCTCTGCGCAGCAGGAGCCATCCCCAACCCCGTATGCGCCGAGCCTCCCACCCACGAAGCACAACAACCCATCTCGCCGCGCCAGGCCAGCGCAACCGACACAGCAGCAGGCCTGTTCCGGGCGCAGTTCACAAACCCACGCGAGATCATGAACGTCATGCTCCTCATAGGCGGCGACGTGATCCAAAAGGCCGTCCTGCAGATGGCGGGATTCTCGGCCGTGACGCCCGTCGTGTTCAGCTTCGGCTGGGTCACGTACACCTTCAACTCCATGGCCAGCGGCGGCAAGGACCTGCCCGACCCGGACCACGCCGTGACCGTCATCCCCGTGGCCCCCGGCGCGCTGCCCGTCCAGAACCAATCTTTCTTACTCGGGCGGCTGATGAGGGACCTGGAGCGGCGCACCCGGAGGGAGATAGAATCAAATTCAGATGGGCGCCTGAGTGGGCTTATTGTCTCGGCCTTTGAGATCGATCCTGCCCCGCGGCCTGGGCATGACCACTGCGGCCCGCTAAAACCCTGCAAGGACCTGATCTGGTGGAGCTTCCTCCCGTTCCTCGTGGTGCAGCTGGTTGTTGCGGCTATACCGATTATCCTGAACAGGAACTGGTCAATTATCCTCATCACCGCGAGTGGAAACGCCCTCGCACTCGTGGGCGCCTCGTTACCAACGATTCGCCGCAACAAGTACGCCTGCAGACGGGGATCAAACATACCCTTTATCTTGACCAGGGGAATGGGAAGCAGATATGCCTTCTTGATCCTCCCCGATACCGTGACGCGGCGTCAAGATGATGTCGATGGGCCGCCGAAACACAACAGCCTGCCCCGCCTGGATGACCTTGCCTACGGCTATACCAAGTCTCAGACCAGCTACTTCTACTCGGTTTGGCTCTGCTTCCTCTGGGTGGTTCTTCTGATTGCCGTCGGCGGTCTCGAGGACGATACATGGTATCTATTTGCCGTGGGGTCGCTGGGCATGGCACACAGTGTCGTGGTGGCCTCGACGCCCCGGGCGCCCGAGAACCACGGTATACCTCTGAGGAAAACACGCGGTACTGTCTTCCAGTTCGGGTTACAGCCACAAGACTACCCCCGTCTAAGGGTTCATGACATCTTGCTGCAGCTGGAGAGGGAGTATCCTGGTGTAGGACGCGCCTTGCTACCGTCAGTATATGGCAATTTTGGTGATCTGCCTGACAGCACAAGGGAGCAGTGGGACTTGCCCGATGTATCGGCGTCATCACTACAAGTGCGCAAAAAGGAGTGGGAACGCCAATTCTATCACACGGGGGAGCTGGGGGAGCACAAATAATTTTATCATGCAACTACTAGGTGGGGCGGCAAGTGGAAACGGTACTGGCTGGATCGACAAATTTGGGAAATAAAAACCGCGCCTGATAAAATGAGTGGTTCCATAATCCCTATTAGCGGTTTTAAAGAAATAATATAGAAGCCTGAAAAAGAGGACACTTTACAAGGGGGTTGGGAGTTGAAAAGTAGAAGATATAAGGATTACCATAGTACAAGGCATAACAGTCTAGGAGGGTATTAAGCGTTGACCACTGTATAAAGGGACCGCCTATATACTGCTTAAGAAGCGTACGTCACGGATTAAAAACAAAACCACTCAAGGATTTCTAAGGCTTATAGGAAGATAGTAAGTATTATATTAAATTTCTAAGGTCTCTGGTGAGAAACGGCCGTGTGAAAAGGGGGGTGGTTGCGCAGACCGGTCCACTTCCCTGACCAGACGACAGGAATCATAAACAGACCCACACCCGTCACTCAACCTCGTGTAGAAATGGTGTAAGACGATTTGTTCCATGAGGGTCATAAGAGTACGTGGGTATCATGGTTTGTATTCTTGTGATAATATTTATTTCAATGTTTTTGTTCTTTCTGGTCTGGTCTCTTGTCTATCCTGTCTAAACATTTATTCGTTTTTAACTTTATTTCCTGTATTTCTTTTCCTTCTTTTTCTAATGACCAACTTTCTTTTCTCTCGGGGTCCCCCACATCTATGCTATGGCATCTAAATCCATTGTGCCGGGGGGGGGGGCCTTCACTCAGGCCGGGTCGAAGGGCTTCCTCTCCGTCTCGCCGCGCTTCGACCACGCCTCCTCGCTGAGTGCGTTCCACCGCACCCTGTCTTTGTTCGTGGGTCTATCGGATGCTGTTGTTGTATCCTGCGTCTTTCTCCTTCGGTATCCCGGTCTATCGTCTTTGGTCTTCTTCGGTTCTTCTAGCGGCGGCGGCGGTCGCGGGTTCCCTCCGTCCTCCCCCATCGGCCTGATATCCAGCTCGAATTTCTTGCCCCTGCACGCCTCGAGTATCTGCTCCGGTATTCCCTCCGGCCCCTCAACGACGATCAGGGTGCGCAGGTCGCGCGCCATGAACTCGATGTTCTGCAGCATCAGGGCGAACAGCTCGGTGACGGTCTCGTCGGCCCCGAGGGGCTCTGTGAACTCCAGGACCTCGAGGCGAGGGGGCAGGCCGGCCGAGTGCATGCGCGGCTTGCGGCCCGTCTTGCCGAACAGCTGGGTGTCGCGGTTGAGGCGCAGGTACTTGAGGTTCTGGAAGTCGCGCAGGCGGAGGACCTTGCGGCCCGCAAGGGTGGGGTGGTCGATCGTGATGGACTCGAGGGTCTCTGCCTGGTCGCGCAGGGCCATGACGTGCTCGCAGATCTCGTCTGAGCTCTCCTCGAGGTCTGGGCTCGGGTCGGCCGTGTGGTAGAGGTAGAACTCGCGCAGGCCCTCTGGGAACTCCATGATGTCCGCCAGAGAATCGTCGTTGATGTCGCACTCGAGCAGGCGCAGGGACTTGAGGGCGGTGCTGTGGGGCCGCTCCATGAAGTCGAAGCCCCTCTCGTCGAGCTTTGCGCGGCGGATGGTCAGGGTCTCGAGGGTGGGGTGCGTGAAGATGTGGATGTTCTCGCGCAGGTCCCAGTAGCCGCCGTCGGGGCACTGGTAGTAGAGGGAGCAGGTCTTGAGGCCGGCGAGGTCAAAGGGCCCGTTGAAGAGGGCGCCGATGCCGTGCAGCAGCTTGGCGGGGACGGCGATGTCAAGGGTCTCGAGGTTGGACATGGAGGCGAGGGCGCGCGACAGGCCGTCGACGCCCTTGCGGAAGGTGTTTGAGCTCGAGTCGAGGGCGCTGTCGAGGATGAGGTGCGAGAGCTCGGAGCCTGGGTACTCGAGCTTGATGTTCTCGATCATGGAGCCGCGGCGCGGGCGGCGGTCGAGCGACTCGCTGAAGATGAGGTGGTGCTCGGGCGACTCGAAGAGGATGCTGCGGTAGAGGATGCGGTCGGCCAGGGCGTGGAACTTGCGGCTGAGGATGGAGACGTTGCAGATGTCGTGCCTGGACTCGTGGGCCAGCATGTCGAAGATTAGCAGGAGAAGCTTGTCGGGCAGCCGCGCGAGTCGGTCGACCTGCGACTCGGGGTTCGAATGCGACTGTTGCGGCTGAGGGCGCGCCTGAGACGACGGAGTGGTGGGGGCGCCATTCTCCACCACGTCGCGCGACATTGTCGACTCGATTGAGGGAGAGACAGGCGGCGACGAGGGCGACGAGGTCAAAGAGGGTGGCAAATAGAGGTGCGACAGCCTTGACGGCAAGAAAGCGCTGGTCCACGGGGCGACGTAAGAGGTGAGGACGTGGTAGAATGTAGAGACAAAGGTATTCATGACGAAGGAAAAGAAAAGAAAAAGGGAGAAAAAAGAAGCGAAAGAGGGCATAAAAGGGTGACAAAGCCCCGAAGGAAGGTCGAGGGGAAGTCGAGTAAGATCGAGGGCGGGCGGGCCCAGGACGTGAGCCGAGCCTAGCTGAGCTGGGTCAAAGTGAGCTGACAGTGACAGCAGTAGTAAGTGGTAGATCGACGGATGGTATCGACAGAAAAGGGTGAACAATAAGATCGAGTGACGAAACTGACAGAGACAGGAGCAAACAACAAAAGGGTCGAGTTGTTGCTCTGCCTGATGACACGTGGAGTGACCAAAATCACATGATTGAAGGGAAACAAGAAAATTGGCGGAAACAGGGAGAGAAACAGGAGAGGGAGATCAGGAGAGAGGGAGAAAGAGGGCAAGAGTTTGTAGTGTGTGATCTAGTGCAGAGTAGACAGACGCCAGCACCCGTCGAAAACGTCAATCAACAACTTTTGGTGACTTGTGATGGCCGCTAAGCCAGGCCAGCAGCCAGCCTCACGCAAGCGCTCCATGTGCCCGCCCTAGAAAAGACTGGGACGGATTTAGGCACAGGGCATGGCAGGCATAGTCATCTCATTTCGACGTTGTCTTTCTGGGGCGAATCCAGTTTTTCTTAGTGCCCGCCCGCGGCGTGGGGAAAGGGAACCGAAACCCACAGGTCTGGCCTGCCAGGCACCCAGGTCCAGGTCTGGTCCAGGTCCAGGTTTGTTGTGCTTGTCGCTGTGCCTGTGCCTGTGACCAGGAGGTGCCGGGGACGGGAGACGGAGAGAGTGAGTGAATAAGCGCGACATCCAAAATAAATGGGGTGGCAGGGCGTAGCCTGATCGTTAACCCTGACCCTGAGATGAGCAGCTACTAGACAGGTTAGGGCAATCTAGGAGGGGGGGGGGGTAACGGATGGGCACATAGCCTCAGCTCACAGTGAAGCAATGCCAACATTTGAATACACACATACTTAAACGGGCGAATGGTGCAGATTACATGAAGGACAAGAAATCTTTTACAGATTATAAGCCCTCTCATAGTCCCACAAGTCATCTTAGTCTACGACAAAGGTTATCCCGTCCGAGGTCATCTCGTTGTAAGCCTGGGGTACTGGTATCTACATACCTAGGTACCTAGGCATATCAGTCATTGGCTGCCAAAGACACCTGCAGGTTTGTGGAAAAACACCCTGAGCTGGCATGCATACAACGTAACAGCAAATGATGCGTAATGGCATTTTGTTCCCTGTGCCCGCTCAAAAGTCAGAATGAGGCTCTGTTGCCTTCGGCCAAACTCCACCCTCTTCATCATATTTTTCTCGCTCTACCCCAATCATGGATCCTATCTCTGCCTTCGGGCTTGCCGTCAACGTCTTGACCGTGGTCGATTACTCGGCAAAAATACTCTCTGTTGCTTCCGAGATACGAAGTCGTGGGAACACGTTCACGAGCCTGGACAGGCTTCTCATCTCGGACGGTCTCAGAGCATCCTGTGATCAACTCAAGGCTCTGGGCGTAGAACCTTCCATGGGTGCTGGCCAAGCACTTGGTCATGAAAGTGTCAGTCTTACCTCTCTTCTTTTTTGAAGTCCTGTCCCATGCGAGGCATCTACTGACTGACCATTGTCGCAGGTTCTAGCCCGGCTTGCCGATGAAGCGATAGCCATTGCGACGGAAATCGAGGACAGCCTCGACCAGCCACACCCGGGGCCCGAATCCGGCGTCTCTGTGTGGAGGAGCCTCCGCCACGCAATAGTTGTAGTATGGGGTGAACGAAAGATTAGAGAAAAGTCGGAAAGGCTTGATTCTAGTCGCAGCGAGCTTCAATTTCATGTCATCGTCTCTATCAAATCTCAGGTCGACGTGAAGGCGCTGGAATCAAGCAACCAGATGACAAAATTCGACCAAGGCACCCAGCGCCTAATAGAAGCCATTGTGAGGGATTCGGAAACGATACAGATCGAGCTCGATAACCGTATCGAGGCAGTTAATCAAAAATTGAAGGAGGCTCGCCAGCAGCTTGAGAGGCATCACCAGGAAGCTATGTCTTTGGCTGTCCACCATCACCTTGAACAAATGAAGGCCATAAAGACCTTGTCTGAACAGAGCTGGCAGTTCCAAGAGAGCATCGACATTTCGATTGTTACTCGAAAGATATTAAACGCTCTCTGGTTCTCCAGGATGTCTGACAGGTTCGACGACATCAAACCTGCCTACCAGAAAACCTTCAAATGGATTTTCACAGGTCCGAGAGATAAAGAATCGACAACTTGTACCTTTATGAACTGGATGGAAGGCGATAACGGGGTCTATTGGGTCAGTGGCCGCGCCGGATCGGGGAAAAGCACCCTAATGAAGTTCCTGGCTGGGGATGCTCGTGCCAACACGGCTTTCGAGGCATGGGCAGGCGATCGTACACTGATCACTGCTCGCCATTGGTTTTGGAGTCAAGCTCAAGGCCCCTGCAGAAGAGCCTAGATGGATTACTAAGAGCCATCCTGCACGAAATCATCTGGCAGAGCCCTGAGTACGCGATACTACTATTCCCAGACCAATTTGTTTTTGGTGGAGACTGCAAGTGGGAAGACTTTCCCACCTCCCACGATCTGACCGGAGCATTTACGCGGCTGATTGATACTTTCTGGCTTCTAGTAAGCAACTGTTCCGTGCCAGATTTATCGTCGCTGTTCAATAGGCTCACTTGGTTATCGCATCTCAATCTGTGGTTCACACAATGGCAGAAAATACCTTCCCTCGAACCACATCAAGACCACACTCTACTGAACCAGTTCCTCATCCGTGTAGTAGCGTCTCCAACGACTTGGTTCTGTCCCTCCAGCAGAATGAAGTCATGTGCCTCTTCCTCGGCAACCTCGAGCTTCACCTCGACATCTGCGTTCCTAGCCCGAATGCTCTCAGCAATACCAATCCCCTGATCTCTTAGGATCTCATGCTTTCCACAGGTGACGTAGACCTTCCTCGCAATATTTCCCATCCCATCCAGCCACTTCTCATCCACGTCCGCCGTGAGTGCCCACCCCCTGCCCTCCCGGAACTCCTTGGTCTCAACAAGACCCCGGTTAGGAAACAGCACACCCATCAAGCCTCCCGGTTTCTCATGGAACATCTCACGGTTGGGGCTATCCATAATCCCCTCACTAATCATATCACACGGCCGCCCGTCGACAAAAGACCTAGTCAGCATGTTCTGGCTCACAAGCGGGCTGACGAGGAACGCCCCGGCCAGCGGCTCGTCCAGCACGATCCTCTCGGCCAGCGGGTACGGGTGCAGGAGGTGGCTGAGCAGCTGGGCCGTCAGGTTCCCCCCCGCCGAGTCGCCGCCCACCACGAGCTGCGACGGCCGGATCCCGCTCCGCAGCAGGTGCGCCAGCCCGGACGCCGCCTGGCACATCTGCGTCGGGAACCGGGCTTGCGGCACGAGGGTGTACTGCAGCACGGCGACGGCGACCTTCTCCTGGCCGCTGCTGCTGGTGCTGCTGCTGGTGCTGCGCCGCATGTGCCTGTCTGCCAGGATATACGCCTGCAGGCACCATTCCATGTGGCCCGGGATCGCGGGCGCGAAGTAGCCACCGCCGTGGAAGAAGTAGACAAACTTGGTCGCCTTGTGGCGGTCACCCATCCAGAGGATGTGGGACCTGCCGTCCGGGAGGACCTCGATGTCCTCCCTCAGCTGCTCCATGAGCTCCATGTCGCCGGACTCGTGGGCGCTGGAGCGTGTCTTGCGGATCCAGGCTTTATATGTGTCCATTGTGGACGGGCTGAGCAGCTGGATCTGGGCTGGTGAGAATGTATACAGGAACATGCGGACCGAAGCGCAGGCTATGTATGGTCTCAGCGGCAATCCGCGCCATATTGCCGTGAGACCGCCGCGAACGACGTTGATGGCCAGTTGGATCGGTGCTGGGCGTAGGTCCGCTGTCAGTCATCGCAGAGTCCTTGGGTAGAATCAATGCAAGTCTGCCAGCTCACCCCATATCAGGACCCGGAATGGCAGGTCAATCCACTCTCGCGGTGAGAGGGGCGTTCGGCTGACATATTGTTGCTTTTGGGCCTGTGCCATGTTGGTGATCGAGCAATCGCGTATGTGGACGACAGAGAGCTGGCCAGCTGCAAGTCCAATTCACAATGGAGCTGAAGAAATATGCTGCTTCAGGAGCCAGAGGGAGGTTCGAAAGGAATAGATCGAACCGCCAACCTCGGCACGTGCTCGGCTTCATGAGCTCGCCCACTTCGAAACACGCTTGCACTTTTCAGGATACCCATGTAGCCAATTTTGGAAAGCGATGGAGGTTATTTTGAATTAAGCTTTCCGTCTCTTCAGGGATCATACCACAAGAAGTTCCAGCCACGTTTATCATGCATGCCCCAACAAGGTCCACTGCTGTTGCTTCTCCAGCTGAGCTTAAAGGAGATTCGTTCCGCCAATTAGTGCCCAACAATGCGCCTAATACTTTCTTGTGTGAAAGTCAGGCCCCTTTAGCTAAATGAGAGCATTACCAGGTCAAGAAGCAGGTGGTATCTCCCAGCAACCACCCACGTCAAGCACTTTCATTGTGATGAGAGATAAAGGCAGAGATTCTAAAGAATGACTCGTGTTGTGATATCCGATTACTAAACTTCGCACCAACCTCGGTATGGATGATAGATCAAGCCCGACGTAGAATCAAATCAGCAGCCTATCCCGATATCAGCAACATGTATTTTATGCTCGCACATGGCAATACATATTAAAAAGGGAATATCTTACCTTTTCCCCAACGGCATAGGCCAGCGCGCTGGTATGCGACCCAGGCACCATGGGCACGATCGAGTTATCCGCCACGCTCAACCTCCTGGTCCCATGAACCCGCAGGTCCGGCCCGACCACGCCGCCCAGCTCCTTGGGCCCCAGCGCCGCCGTGCCGACCTGGTGCGCCACGTCCGGGTTGATGGCCCCGCGCATCCACGAGCGCATCCCGGCGTCGTCGTAGATCCGGGGGCTCGTCTCCCGCGGCTGGAGCGCGGCCACCATCGCCTCGTGGCCCATGTACCAGCGGACGCCCTGGAGCAGCTCGATGTTCAGGTCCAGGTCGAGCGGGTTGCTGAAGGCGCGGTAGTCGATGACGGGGTCGGTGTCCAGGCCGTCGTCGTCCGGCGAGATGTGCACCGTGCCGCGCGAGAAGATGTGCTGCAGAATGGCTGCGCCCCCCGTCGACCCCCAGAAGAGCGCCTCGAGCCAGGCCGACTCGTGTGACCGCAGTTGCTGGATCAGGACCTCTTTCTGGATAACATAGCCTGCGATGAGCGTAGGGTCCAGACCACGGGGGAGATACTCATCAGGGCCTTGGGCTTGGACTTTGGCAACGAGGGCCTCGGTCTGGTTCGAGAACACAGGGAATGGCAGCCACAGGCCGCTGTTGATATACGCCGTGAGCGGGCCCTTCTTCCCGTTATCCCACTGCCTCTGCGCCTCCATCGCAAAGGTACTGTTGCGGGTGAGGTCGGCCTGCGTCGGGAACACAGACACGCCAAAGCTGTGCGCGAAGCCAAAGGACGTGTGGCTCTGGAAGTTATGTCCGACGCCAGGCAGCGCCACGTTGACCTGCACGCCCGCAGCCTGGAGCACATCTTCGGACCCTATGCCGCTGCGCTCTAGGAGCTGCGGTGTGTGGAACGTGCCCGCGGAGACGACGACCTCCTTGCGCGCCTTGACGGCCGAGACGGTCTTGGAGCTGCCGCGGGGCTTGTACCGCACCCCGTCGGCGACCCAGACACCGTCCGTGTCGGAGAGGCCGCCGGTGACTTGGACGACCCGGTAGCCAGCTAGAAGATGGAAATTGTCTCGTCGTCTGGGGCCACGGTCGTAGTGGCCCGTCTTGGCGTATGAGCGTTTCTCTGTTGCTGGATCAATCGAGTTGGGCGCCCAGACGACCCCGTACTTGCTGCCGTTATTCGCCTCTTTGGGCGAGGCAATTCCAGGGATCTTCTTGAAGGCATTGAACATACGCTCTATCCAGATGTCAGCTCAGAAGATCGTGCAACGTGAGCAGTCAATGCGACTTGCGTTGAACTGGCCATTGATATGGCCGATAGCTGGAGTGGATGGGAGGCGTGCCGCCCGTCTGGTACGCCGCCTCCACATCGTACGTAATGCCAAACGTCTCCTGCATCTCTTGGGTTGGCGGGTGAAACGTCACACTCTTCCTGAACGCCGGTAGAAAGTTGTCCCATCCCCATTCGGCAGCGTAGTCCTCCTTGTAATCGCCGGCGACCAGCACCCAGGAATCGTAGTCCTCGGCAGAGCCACGGTCGAGCAACATCCCGTTGATGGTAGAGCTGCCGCCGACTGCACAGCCCGCTCTGACGGTATGCCTTCGGCCGTCTAGACCTACCTGTGGCTCCGTTGTGTCATTATACCAACGTGTAGCCACGGAATATTGATCCGGGCGCGCGACTTGCTTGTCTGGTGTCGTGATAGCCACTATGGAGTCAGATGAGTCCAGATAGCCGTATTCAATGACCAGAACAGTATCTGCAACATAGTTAGTGCCCGGATACCCTAGGTAGGGTAGTGAATATGTGTACAATCTCCGCTTTCGGTCAAACGATCTGCCACTGTGAGACCTGCTGTGCCACCTCCTGCAATAATGTAATCGTACTCGTCCAGCAAATCATCCTGCCTCTCGATAATGGTAGCTGATGCAGCATGTGCGGGTAGTCCCGCTGCTATCCTTGCGCAAAGGAGGAGAATCCCACCGTAGAAGAACATGGTTCGCTTGTTTGTGACGTTGTTTCCACAACGTAATTCAGTTACAGTACCAAGATTGAACTTTGAAGTTACATTGAACCAGCAATCGAGAGGAACATGCCGATCTTGAGTACATGAATGCGGTTGAGATCTCATTATTATATTAATGAGGAGGATAAAGTCCCGGGAGAATAGGATTGACCAGAGCGAAAGACGGGTTTCTATTAGTTGTATCGGATGCACTGCAGCTTACACGCATCGCTTGTGCGAGCCCCCCACTGATTTTATCCGGGAAGGGCGTTAGCATTCTGTCGTACTACTTAACATATTCCCGTAACAGATTCTATCTTGAGGATCAAGTGGTTTAGGAACGCCCCTCCCTCACGTTGCATCTTGGGAACGACAATGCAGCATCGTCTGTTGTTGTATTGGCCAATACATAACTGCCAAGCCATTTCCACACGACCAGGTACAATGCACAGTGCAAATCAAAGGGAGGGCCCAGTGCGGAGGAGAGAAGGCTCCTTTCACGGATATCAAACCTTTGCTGAGAGCGCATAAGACCGCACATACTTCCTCTAAGGAGTTCTCTAATTGCCAAGGCTTACCATACAATATCTAGTTACCTGTCCTAGCTGCCTGAAGATTTCTACTGACAAACTCGAGGCTGCGAATGCCGTCAAAAATTGGGGTTATCCAATAGCCGACAATTCAGAACCGGGCACGGCAGCAGATGAAAAACTCGCCACGAAGCCTAAGACGACTATTTAATTATCGGGGAATTTCTTTAAGGTTGTTTACCCTAGATAAGATGGTGATGATGAGGTTATGGGAGAGTGTCTCCAAACGCAGCCAACTCGAATGGCATTGCTCCTACAGTTTCATGCGTTTACAACAACCCGAGAGCATTATAACTGGCCATAGAGGAAGAAAACATCGATATGGTCTGGCTTCTGCCGGAGAATGGAGCAAACCCAAGCATTACATCTGTATCGAACCGGGAAACAGCACTGCATGGTGGCCTCGTTCAAAAGTAAACTGCAATTAGTGTAGTGGAGCTGTTCCTTTAGTTGAAGGCCGATATAAATTTGACGGATAAAAGGTATAGCCCATACTAATATGAGCCATGAGAAGACTAATTCTAGCGCATAGCTTGCGTTTTGTTTGTCTAAGGGTGGGGCTGCGCTCGCCTTCCGGGGGAGTTAAAGAGCTCTAGCATGTTGCACCAAGCTTGCCAAAAAAAAAAAAAAACTAGAGGAAAAACAAAACAAAAGCTGGGTCGACGGTATGCAGCAAAGACTCACCAAAGAAGCTCTACTAGATGTTCGTGACGACATAGAAGGGGTCCCACTCCATATTGCAAGCGAAGAGGGCACAGTCTCAACTGTGCTGGAGTTGCTAAAGGCGGGCGCCTCGCCTACTAAGACGAATGCAGAGGAAAAGACGCTGCTTCTACTTCGCGGTTTCAGAGTACCATTTCTAAGTCAGGAGGAAATTAATTAAGAGAGGAGCTCGGGTCCATTCCGAGACACCACGGTAAGAACACAAATATTTGCAGCAGCAAAGAATGGCAGCATTGGCCATGGGAAAATATGGGCAACATTTGCGTGTGATTCTCGGAAAATAATCGAAAGCTCTCAGAAGTTTATATCCCAGCATACTTGTCCCATTTGTCTACTCATCTAATCTCCTCTCAGCTGCGGTCTTCGACCGCATCAATAACGCGCCCGTTCCCCCTCGCCAAATGGCCCGCTCCAAAAGCTTCTAGCGGGCGGGTGTAGCATTCTGGCACTCGGGGAAGCCCAAGTCAGCCTGGAAGGCGGCCGTGTTGAACTCGGAGTAGACCGTGTCAATTTGAACGGTATCGGGGTTAGTGTCAAAGTTGATGATGCCATTGATCTCGAACTGGTTGCTCCCGATGCCCGTCGCCCTCCACCGCCAGCTGATCTTGTCACAGTTGCTGAACACCGCCAGGGTCTCAACGTCAGGCAGCGGCGGGGTCTGGGCCTGGCTATCGATGTAGGCCTGCTTGCTCGGGTAGGCGGGCTGACCCAGCTGTGGGACACGAGTAAATCGTTAGTGTGACCGGATCTTTACATCAATGAGCTTGGAGTGCATTTTGTACTCACGGGTCGCTGAGACAGCGTCAGGATGGAGTCGGAGAGCACTTGAAACTTGTCAGACAAGATTGCTTCGGCGGTGCTGTTAAAATCTGGACCGAGCGGCTTCTCCAAAAGGTACGTGTAGCCGTTGACGAGGGTGTTGATAGAGGCCTGATTCAGACAATGCTTTGGCGGCCCAATTGGGCCAGCGAGGGCACCGGAGACGAGGGCCAGGACGGATGGAATTGAGAAGAGCATTTTGATCTCTGTTGTGTTTTTTCGGAGGGGAATTTCAAGCAAATGTCTGGGATTGGAGCACCGATGGCAATTCCCTCTGGCGAACAGGAGCTGGTAGGCGGACAACTTTACTTTTTTGTAGAAGCTATAGTGGGACGTCAATTTGACAACGTGTAGCACGACTGGCGGGTGGCAGCGTATTGTACGACTTTATACGTGTTTCTCATTTACACTCGGTCTTGCTCTCAAGAGTGACGCATGATAATGTTCAACGTAGGATTCACCCACACATAGTCACCTGGCTACCCAGCCACTACTGCGACGGGCTCGCATCATGATGCTTGTGATTCAATGTGGGTGAGACCTTGCGTGCTTATTTTCCTGCAAGGACAACCAGCCGCACGTTGCCAACGAGGATGTTCCCGGCTGCGCTTCTCGAACCCGGCGTCAACATGCCAAGAATGGCGATTCGGCCGGAAAGCATGAGCCACCTGAATGACCAGCCACTAGGTCGAGCTTATTGCCAAGCTTTAGCGAGCTGAAGGTTACTCGCCCGCAAATGGTCTGTCTGACTGTGCCTGAATGACCAGCGCCGGAGCCGTAAGCAGACTGTGGCAACCCAAACCGGCAAATTCAAATGGATCATCATGCATGCATCTTTCCTTCTGGGCTCGTGTCTCGTGTGCAAGCAGCTGCATGTCTCGGGCCGCATGAAGCTCCTAGTGCAGCCACCAAATTCTTAGCCGCAACATCTAGAGCGGACGGCCGCCTGGAGGTATATGAGGCTGACATAGTGATGGAAATATAATGCGTGTGCGGAAGCGAGGGGTCATCGGAAAATTAGACAATGTATTACCCTCACGAAAGTTTGGAGGTCAGCTGAACGTTAAACAGCCCTTGTGATCAATAGTACGACGCTGGAAAAGCCTGCACCCTAGGATTGATATAAATGTGGTGACACCTCCCGAAGGAGCCGCTACGTATACTTTTGCAGTGGCTTGTGATGTTCATCGTAATGTGCGATCTTATCGCAGGATTGCCAGTGCAAGTTCCACTTGCAGAGTCTTATTTTACGAAGTCTCTAGCCACACATCTTGAGCGGCCGGCTGCTTGGAGGTATACGAGGCTGACATCGTATTGGAAATAAGATGCGTCTGCCGGAAAACGGGCTTTTCGGAGATTTCGCGAGTTTGTACTCACGGAGCGTACCCGATAGCTGCACGTGGGATGTCGAGAGACGAGCAATCCGCTTGGCTGTGAGTGATAGCATCTGCGACGTTTGACCACCGCGATCGACCGGGAGAAACACCGTTTGAGGAGCAACCCTGCGTTATCGAGAACCTCACCCTGTGCTGAGCGAAGCCAAATATTCATAGAATGTCTGGAAAGATCGACTTCCACCATTTAGCTCACAATTTTAGATCGTACTTTATATCATAGACATGAGGCGAGAATTCGGGCCACACCATCATAGATTTAGTCCGGGAGTTTCATGACAGAGACGCCGAATTGAAAAATAAAGACAAAAATGGCATGAAGCCGTTGCATGTTGCTTGTTCCAGTCCTTGCCCGGCTACAGTGCTTATTACTGCGTTGTTACACACCGGGACCTGCGTCACTGCGACGACAAAGCGGATTGAAACCGGACTCAATTTGATTGTTTTGAACCATCGCAGAATTTATTTCCATCCCAGGGCATTGCCGATGATTCTGCCCTATATATAGGATGATCAACAGCCCGTGATAGAAGATAGGGGCGACCAGGGAGGTATCGTGGTGGAAGCATTAGCTGGGGCCACGATGACGGTTCACGCGGACGAATTGCCAAGCACCTTTGTTGACATTAGATCTAAGGATCATCATGGACCTACTGCTCTCGCCCATGCGATCGCTGGAGAACCGTCAAGGGAGGTGGTTGTGGTACTGCTGGGCTCGGGTGCTGTATTGCAGCCCGCCGATGCTACAGTCCGCAGAGATAAATGGTCCTAATTATGGTATTGCGGTTAGACGCTCCCGTTTTGATTAGAATATGAATCCGGGGCTTATGTGAGGTTATGCCTTCAATTGAAATATGAATGGGCGCTGAATAGATTCTATTGAATTATGCAGACGCTTGTAACAGCTTCCATCTGGTCTGTTATTCTTTCCACGATTGTCCATATTGAAGTCATTTGTGCTGTTACTAGTTACTCAATCACCTAGCCCACGGTGGCATCGTCGGCACTTATCTGAGCTGTGGACAGCTTGGTTTCTAGTTGCTCTATCTGTACTCTCCCGTCGAAATACAGCCTCCTCACATTTTTATACTTCAACACTGGATAAATAAATTAGCGCAAGTTTTAACTCACGATGAGTCCGACGCTACGGACGGGAAACGTACTCAGCTCTTTGAAAGCCTTCTCCGGGTTCTCCCTAAGCTGTTCTTCCAATTCTTGGGATGTAATAATAGACAGTGTCGGCAAACGTGGCCACTGGGATTGTGTTTGGGGTTGTGGTGCGCTCAATTGCTGGTAATTCTCGGGAACCATAGACAAGTTAGACGGACCAGAGATACGGGAATTGCGAATACTCAGGGCACTCGATTTCCGCCTCTCAGAAGCCGTCACGACCTCAGTAATAGGGAGTTCATCGACAATCAACGACATGCGCCGGCTATGCCGTGACAAAGAGCTGTATATGCTGGCTGTCGAGTCCGAGTACACACTAGACGACGGACGCAGGCCGCGCACCTCTTCCTCGGCTGTGGCAATCATCTCTCGCAGCTGGGGACTCTGTTGAGCTTGCATCGCGGTGGAATCAACCGCGTCAATCTCGCCTGGTAGAGACTCCCACGGCGGCGGCTCATATGACGCCTCATTTTCGGCTTCGAGCCTGGCGATCTCCATTTCCTGAATGCTGGCCTGATAGTCGTTTGCGATGTCCTGCAGGTCTATGGAAAGAGACAGGCTTGCTCTGTTTGTGGTCGCCTGCTGGAGTATGTCCCCACTAGACCCCGAGGAACTAGATGCTCGGCATTATGGTCAGAGCCTTGCCTCCATACGAGCCAGTATGCGGGTAGAGATTTAATCACTCACGATGCTAGGCTTTGTGATAGTTGGATCGAACCAATCAAGAGACTCAGATTCGACTTGTATGCTTCCAAAGCAGTTCTGAGAAATATGAACTTGGGTTTGTTCATCACCCATTTGATCCTGCTAGCGAGGTTGAACTTGGAATTGTTCGGCAGGGCGGAGCCGCCAAAGGAGGACTTCTGGATGCTGTCGATTAGACCAAGGACCTCTGTGAACATGTCCTTTGACACAGCCATCATGTCCGAGATGGTCTCGGAGCAGTCGGTATAGTTATTCCACGTCATCTCGCTATGTATTTTCTCCATTGTCTGGCTCAAGACGCGAATAATGGTGCAGAAGGAGCGGATCTCGCGGGCCATGATCAGGGGCTCCTTGCCGGCGGACCCAATCTCGGACGCGACTTGTGAGAGGACCATGGCGACTTTAGTGCCGGCGCCGATAAGACCGATGAGGCTTGCCGCAAGCTCGGCCATGCTTGAAGTCAAGGGTCGTGTAGATAAGCTGGGAAGGAATTGGCGTGGGATGGCTCAGACAAGATCTTTTGGATAAAGACAACAAGAAACCGTCAACAGTTGAGTATTGGGCGTGCAGTTGGAGGTAACGAGGAGCCTTCAGTAAGCAGACCTTGGCAGACAACCCCAGGGTATATTCAACGGTGACGTTACACAGAGACATGGGCTGTGCATGGGCTGGTGCCTGGCTGTGTATGCATATCGGCTGACATGTCAGCCCTGCATCTACCACTAGTGCTACCTGGTCGGATCTCAGATGTGATGAGACGACACCCCTTTTTGGTTGGTATTTACAGCCTTGTCGGGGTGCAGAATACATAGTATGTGGCAAGCAGTTGCTGCCACCGGGGGACCATCAGGACCGTAGTGCTATTTTACTGACCCAACTTCACAGCAGTGATGATGCATACTGATCTAAGAAGCTTTGATATACTGGAACATCTGCAGCGAAGAGCTTGAGCTATACTCGCACTCAAGGAATCTAATTAATACGTCACATATCAATTTGACGTGAGATTGCTACGATGTCTTTCTACCTCTCTTCACCAATCGTGTGCGCCCGTGTGTAGCGAGCCTACCACCAGTGAACTCTGATTACACATCAATAGTTGCCATAATAATGTCAGATTGGATAATGAACAATACGTATGTATGGGAAGTATCCAATCAATGCTCGTTCCCGGGTGTCCTTTTCCACTTCCTTGACTTCGCACCGCGGCGCTGCGGCGTGAAGATACCAGTTGCTTGGATGCGCCCCGCCAGTATCTCATGCCGACGTCAGCAGCCGGTACGGGAGTCTGACACTGCAGCATTGTGTACCAGTGGTGCCTTAGCTAAGAAAAGAACACATGGTACATTGCCATACTTGCCCAAAAAAAAAGCACAAAGAAATCTGTTAGTTGACTACCTGCTTCAATGATACAGGATCAGATCTGCTATGCCAAAATGCCTTCCCAGAACACGCTCAGTGACGCTTCCCCACGTATGACATTTTAACTCATCCCGAAAGTCATAACCTCGCCTTCTCCACGTCCTTGGCGAGATCGCCCGCCACATTCCTCGAGATCCAGTCCGAAATAGCCATGTTCGTCACCATGGGATTCACACCACTCGCGCTGGGGAACACACTCGCGTCACTCACGTACAGGCCCTCTGTGCCCCAGACGCGGCCGCGCGGATCGACCACTCCGGTCTTTTCGGAAGTGCTCATGCGGTTCGTGCCCATCTGGTGGGCAGTGCAGAACGTGGCCAGCGGCGGCTTGTTGCCGTGCTTCTCGAGCTCGGCGAGCCAGGCCCTGAAGCGCGGGTCGGCGACGCCGGCATCTGACACGGTGCTGACGAGGTCGTCTGTGGACTTTGTCGATGGGGAAGCCGTCGGGGACGATGCCTCCTCGCGGATGAAGGGCCTCATGCCGGGCAGCCCAGCGTGGATCTCAACCGCACCCTGGAGGTAGAGGATCTTTGCGAGGGCGACGAGGCCGATCATGGCATGGGCGCGGTCAAAGGCGGAGGGCGTGTAGATGATCCGGGGCTGGCCGGATACGGGGTCTGGGTACACGGAGCCCGTGTCGCGGTCGCGCACGATGGAGATGTAGCTGTTCATGTGGCGGTACTTGAGGGCGAGGAGCTTGAAGTCGACGCCGTCTTCCCAGTTGAGGAACTGCATGGCGAAGCAGGGCATCATGGACAGGGCCTCGAGCTTGGGGCCGTGGCCCTTGCCGTCGTTGTTCTCGAAGGTGTTGACGACTGTGGTCAAGATGCCGCCCTCCCACGGCCGGACGTCTTCTTTGAAGAAGCCGTGCAAGACGTTTACTGGGTGCAGGTAGAGGTTCTGGCCGATCTGAGGGTTCTGTTGACCTTGTCAGTAAATGCGGTAGTTGTGTGTGGACGGCCATAGAAGAAATGCTCACCTTGAGTCCACTGTTCTTCAGTACGATTGGACTGCACAGCGTGCCACTGCTGATGATGACCTTCTTTGCCTTCACAACCACCTCTCTCACGATCTTCTCCTCGTCTGGTCCATCCACATTGCCGTTCTTACCACGGCTGGTCCACGTACCAACGACACCAACAGCCTTCTTCCTCCCACCCTCATCAAACAGCACCCTCTTCACCTTGAATCCCTCGGCAAACTTCGCCCCATGCCTCGCCGCGTCGGGGTACCAGCCATTCATCGGGCCGTTCTTCTCTCCCGTGGAGCAGCCCATCGCACAGTGGCCATCAGCATGCGGGCACCGGCCCGTATTCTGGGGCACCTTCTTGGCGGACCAGCCCATCTTCCTCGCGCCCTCGAGCAGCAGCGCGTTGCCGTGGTTCGGCTCGAAGCCCTCGTGCACGCCCATCTGCCCGCACACGCGGTCCAGGCAGTTCTGGAACTCCTGCGTGCCGAAGAAGGCCAGCCCCCGGTCCCGCACCCACTCGTCGCGCACGAAACCCTGCGGCTGCAGGCTCGCGCTCCAGTTGATGGTGCCGCCGCCGCCGAAGCACGAGCCCGCCACGATGGAGATGCTGTTGTCGTCGCTGCCCGTCGTGCACCCGCCCTCGAACAGGTGGAAGAAGGCCTCGCCCGCCGCCATGGGGAACGACGACGCGTCGAAGTAGTAGCTCTTGTCCACGACCAGGACCCGGTGGCCGGCCTCGGCGAGGTTCTTGGCGCAGACGCCCGCGCCGCAGCCTGAGCCGACTATCACCACATCGGTTTCGATCTCGACCGGTGGAGGATGTGAGGGCTTGTTCGACCCGGAAGCCTCAGGCGAGGCAGATGGGAACTGGATGAATTCGTACGGATAGCCCGTTGGGGGCTTCCAGCCTTGAGGTGTCGTGGGGAATCCAGATAGACTGTGGAAGGTTGGATTAGTGGCGCTGAAGACGACCTTGCCTAACGTGGTGAGCTGCCTGTAAAGCCCGCGGATCTGGTACAGGTAGCTATTGGCCCATCTGTTGAGAATCTTGGTGCGGTCTTCTAGTGGTAGCTTCGTAATAGGCGTGGCATATCCCGTGAGCACGAGACTACCGGCCTGTGTGCTTTATGCGTGTCAGCCCCCTCATAAGCAAACACCGCAGCAGATGAGAAGCGTACCTGAGTATGTACAGAACCCGGGTCAGCAACGTCTTGAGCTCCGGCGGAACATGGTGCAGCATTCCCTTCAGAACCTGCTGGAACAGTAGGTCATCTGTTGGCCTATCTGAAAGGTACTTGTCGAGCTCTCCCTCCGCCGCGTTGTCAAGCAGGACCGTGTTCTTCTTCAGATGGGAAACTGCATCTTGGTAGCGGCTGTCCGAGATGTAGGCTATTGACCTGGACTTTCGCTTTGGAGCTGTCGACTCCTTTTGAATACTGGGCACGACGGCGTCCATGATAGCCATGAGCGTTTGCCACTGAGAGTCGGGCATGAGCTCTGCGGTCTTGAGGCGCCATGGTATGCCGGCTGGCTTTTGGACTGCCAGGATGTCGGATACCGACTCCGTCATCTTCACAGATAGTAAACGTGATATATGAAGGGCGAAGGGTATGATTTCCGGTACGACAACGGAATTGAGGCGCGTGGAGAAGGTTAAGGTTACGGTTAAGGTAAAGGAACTACAGAGCCTCTACATATCCTGGCGAGAAAAACAGTTCCCGTCCAATTATGAAACATTGGAGGCGGCGTGCCAGTGGCGATCGCTCTACCCCGGATCTGGACGCGCTTGGGACCCCCGCACTCCTTCTGTTGTGGATCGTCTGCGGCAATGATACCCTGGCTTACGGCGCGAACTTTTTGGCCGCTCGAGGGGCCTGCTGGTTGGTAAGAGTTGGTCTCCACTGACCCGCAAGCTAGGCAAGCTTGCCCAGGTGCGTGCTGAATCATGGAAAAGCAGCAAATACCGAGCAAGAATGTGCCGAAGAGTTTACGACGCTGGCCATCCAGTCGCAAGCGCACCGTGAATAACTTTTTTTGCCGCAGCTTCTCAGGTGCTCAGCTCGAAACAGTGCCTCGGCATACGCATTTGGAGAAGCATTCACAAGGGACCGAGCTATCTGTTGGGGAGGTAGGGAGGGGAAGACAGCACATGTCCCTGTTTCAGCTGGACATGCTCGCCCAGGCTAGGTAGACTGCGGATCCCTGGCCGCGGCATCTTGACAGAGCCCCGCTTGTCACTTGTTCCGCTTGCTCGGGACGACCCTGAGCTCCGGCTCCGGCCATGCGCTCGTATCCGACGTGGAGCAACTCGTATGGTGTGAAGGTGGAGCAAAAGGTGGGCTGGAGTAGATACTACATTATATTTTGAACCTACTATTGTTAGTATTATGTATTATTTTATACTAGGTCTTTAAGTATTTACTACCACATGAAGGGAATACCTCCTACTTGATAAAAGGTCTAGATTTCTAGATTTACAACGAAATCACCCCGATGCTCCCAGTGTTACCGCAGCCATGAAACCCTGCTTTGGGTATCGAAGGATGCTGCAGGGACAAGGCGATGTCATTCCCTATCGTACCATAAGGTAGTGCGGGCTCCTATCAAACGCTTCGGTGCTGGACAGGAAGGCTGTGTTGCTGAATTCGGTCGATGTCTCATAGGTGTCATCGGAACTGCACTGGACGACCGCAGCCTTCTTGGCTGCTCTGCTCGCCCCGATGGCAAATCGGACTCATTGGAGCCATTTTGGAGCGCGCCGGCGGCATTATCGATTTCGGTCAATTGAAGACATGGTATTCCGCAAGTGCTTACTCCGGATGATGGCAAAACACAATCGAGGTTTAGAAAACACTGTAGTTATTCCCTTTTTGAAAAGGTAGAAGGCTTTCAGTGTTTATCCAGGGCAGGACCACTAGAGGATGAGGCAAGCCTGACCAGAGAGACTGCATGGTAAACTCATCAGAAGAGCCATGTCCATCCGGGAATGGCCTCCCATTCATATCGCAAAGAACTGATGGGTGTCCCAGAACGGTTTGGTATTGTTTGTGTTATATGTTAACTAAGTGGCTTGTCCGTCTGCAAAGGATGGATGTCACTTCCGGAAGAGGAATGTCTGCCTGTGAAATTCCAGGTCATACCATAAGATATTAGTTTTAAAACGAGGATGTTCCAATGTGTCAATGTAAGAACTGTTGCGGGATCTCCATCAGGTGACTGGCTCTATCCTACTACTACAACTTGCACAAGCATCAGACCGCGGCCAAGCTTCTTCCTTGGTGATGCGAGCCACTTTAGTGCGTGTACAACCTCAAGTGTCCTGACTGCCAGATTCGGTGTGGTCCATAACACATTGATTACAGAGGCCGTTAGGCAGGCCGCTCAAGCAAAACTCACGTGGAACCTTAAGTGGGGGTGGGGGCATTTCGGACGCACGGTACGGTCACCTCGCGTCGCCAAAGCCGTCACGCGCCTGGAGTTGTAGCCCTTTTGTTTTTTTTCCGTCCGTAACACATGGCCCGCCATATGGCCCTTAACCTTCCCGATACTCGATTCCTTTCCATAACCGAACATGCGGCCGGCGTCGAGCCTGTCGGCTCCTGGCGAAATTTATCAGGCATGGTACGACAAACACCAAATCGCGCTCGGCCGCTCGATCGATACCGTGGTCGAACAGTTGCAGCGACTGCAGTCGGCGAACGCGACGCGACCGATACACTATCCATCCTTTGAACAAGGCAGCAAGCCCGCGGTCAGCATCAGCGATGGCAGTCGAGCCCAGTCGCAACCAAGATTACCAGAGCTGCTCGTTCTGAAGCTGGACGTGAGATTTGGTGCCTCGCATCACAACACGACCTTACAAAAGTTGGGGAAAGATGCCGTTGCCTCGGTGCTGGAGGAGAAAATGGGCATGAGCATACAACAGCTCCTGGCTCTGCGGGAGAGGATTGATGATCCGTTGAGCAAAATCCTGGTGACCGGCGACGTCAACGCCGGCAAGTCCACATTTTGCAACGCCTTGCTGCGTCGCAGGATTCTCCCGGAGGACCAACAGCCATGTACCGCCGTCTTTTGTGAGGTGCTGAACGCCGACAAGAATACCGGCCTGGAAGAGGTCCACGCGGCCGGCGGAGACCACATGCATGGCGTTTTCGATCTGCACGAGCTGGAAAAGGTCGTGACAGACACCCAGTACACACAGTGTAAGGTGTTTGTCAACGATCTGCGGATGCCGGAAGAGTCACTACTTAAGAATGGGGAGGTTGTGGACATTACCCTTATCGACGCCCCGGGCTTGAACTACGACACAACTCACATTACCGCCGTCTTTGCACGACAGCAAGAGATAGACGTCGTCGTCTTTGTGGTTTCTGCTGCTAACCACTTTACGATATCGGCCAAGGACTTCATCCGCAATGCAACAGCTGAAAAGGAGTACATGTTCATTGTCGTCAATGGGTTTGACACCAGTACAATTCTAAGAGTTGTGAGAGAGTTTTAGGTGCATTGCCCGATAGCTAGGCCACTGGAAAAAGGGCACCTGGAACCGGCCGAATTAACGGGCCTTACCCTCACATCGCTTATTTTGCACCCCATCCTTAATCCAGGCAACTTAAGATGGGGCAACTTACAGCATCCAGGCTGCTGGACCAGTCATGTCCGGAGCCTGGCAAATATGCCATAACCACAGCTAGACGCAGGACAGCCATCTATATGTAATAAGTCCTCCATATAATCAAGGAGAGATTTAAGTAGCTCCCAAAGTCGCCTAGGAATTCGCCTCAAACAATCCAGTAGCACTGGTATCTAGCACTAGTATCCTTATCTTTTCCTTTCGGTGAGTCATATAATGTAGCATACTTCCCTGCCTTTAGTACTGCGTTAACGCCGCTCTACTGTTCGAAATGTATATAAACAGCACAACCTACAGTTTAAAATCTTTAAGATATATGCTATCCAAGTTATTATAGGGAGTGGATTTGGAAATATATATCAAAGCAGCTACAAAGGTAAATCCGCATTGTATTATTCTGTGTTATTGCGGCCTGGGGAAAGAAGCACGCCGATCAATTGTCAAGAAGGATGGTATTCGTAAAACAATCTCTGCTAGTGCTATTGGCAGATAGTAGATTCAACAGCTAGTAAGTCAAGTGGCCCCCTTTCCGCCAGCCCCCCCTTCCGCCCACCAAATCGCCACGCCCACCACAACTACCCTTTGGCTTTGTCGTCGTCTAACGACGACGACCTGCCCACTACGATGCAATCTTCCTCTTCTATAGTGTTTTCAGACCCTTCTTTGTCTACTAACTCAGCTTTAATTGCCCCGGCCTCGATTTACGCCCTCCACATTACCCAAATAGTCATAAACCTTGAGTTAAGGCTCGTTTCAACCTTCCTTCTCTTCGTCGGCCTTATGGCTTCTAATTGACTCTTTAGCTTCTGGTTTTCTCTAAGGGTATTCCCCAATTACCAGTCTTTCTTGTCGTATGCTTTATTGACCTTCTTGAAGAGAATTCGCTAAGTTATAGTTAAGTGTTTCTAAGGGTCGAAATCCTTTAGAGTAGCCCGAACCTCTCGGGACACTAATAGGGTCGCCAATATATAGTTTCTCGCTATAATAGAGTCTTGACTGGCCAAATAGGACCCTTTAATTCTTATGGCGGCACTTAAATTAGTTGTAGATATTGTTGTATTGGTGTTTTCAACAAGGAGGCGGCTTATTAGTAGTTTTGCCATATTAACAGACCATAGACTGGTTTCTCGCCAGCCACTAAATATATAGCTTTCTTTTAAACCAGCTAATCTTGCCTTCTAATAGTAGTATATAAATAAATACTTTCCGTTAAGGATATTATTAGTATAGAGATTAATTAAACCGGCTTCCTTCTAATAAACTTTCTTTAGACTAGAGAAGACCCTTATATTAAGAGGTTACAGTATATATAATATATATAGCGGCAAGTAAACATAATATATTTTATTTAAGAAGCATATCTATATAAAGTCGAGTATAGTATGGCTTTTATACCTATTTAAAACTAATAAACGCCACTCTCTTGGGTTATTTGACTTTGTTTAAGGGATAAAGACCTTCTCTAGCTATTTAAAGGCAACAGTATTATCTGTCCAGCCATTTAGTATAGCCGTAAACTCTTAGTCTTACAGCCCTTTAAGTAATTTAAACTACTGTTGTTAGACTGTTTTTCCCTTAAAGATTACAAGTAAAAGGCATGCTTTGCCCGTGGCGGAGATATACTTAATAAATGTTATGAATTGGCCCCCCCTGGAGAACCCTAACCCTAACCCTAACCCCAACCCTGGAAATCCCCGAACCTCTCCTTTGCCCTATTTTTTCCTTCGGACTCCTAGTCTCTCCTGAAAAACCATTTGGCCCAGTTTTCTTAAGTCATTATCCTCTCTATCGGAGGAATATATCTCTCCGTCGGAGGAATATACCTCCCGAAGAAGTCCGAACCTACTATGTATATATATCTAGCCTTTTTCCTCTTAGATAGTTAGTTAGTTCTTTAGTCAGATCAACTTTTTCCCTCCTATACCTAGCTTGCCTCCTCCTTCCTTGAATTTGTTCTCTGTGAGGTGTTGAAGAATATCTTGACTACAGCCTTACTATATCCCTCTACCCTTAGCCCTCTACCCTTAATCTAGGTGTTTTTAATAGCTTGATCTGACTCCCTATCTTCCTACCTCTTTTCGTCCCCTCTTGATTTCCACGATGACTTCAGACTAGCAGACCCTTTTTAATTTCCTCCCCTCTATCCCTAGGGATTTTGTGGGAATTAATCTATTACTACCTTCTAGAATCTCTAGCCCTCAGATTACCCTCGTCCTCTCTACCTTCTCTCAAGGAGGCCAGTCTACCTCCTAGACCTCTATTCAAGGCCCTATCTTTCTTAAAGATATAGATGGTCTAGGTAGGGTAGTTCTCTTCGTATTCTATACTCTAGGATAAAGAATTACCTAGAAGGAAATCTTTCCTTCAGCTTCTACCTCCTTCTCGTCCCAGCTACCCTCTTAGCCCTTAGTTCCTCGCCTCTCGCCTCCTAACCCCTATTCAGGGGGTAAGGAAAAATTTAGATTTTTTACTACCTAACTACAACTAGTCTTTTCTTCAGACCCATTTCGCTTCTCGGCAGATTTGGCTAAAATAGCCTATTTAGCCTCCTTCCTCCAAGATTCGGCCCTTTCTTAGTTCTCCCCCCACCTCAACCTTTCTACTAGCCTCTCCGATTTTATTACCTATTTAGAATTCTTCTCAGCCCTTCAAGCTGCCTTTGACGACCTAGATGCCCTTAGTACTACTGAAAGAGACCTATGGGCTCTAAAACAGGAAACCTCCTGCTCGGCCTATTATTCAAAATTCGTCCCCCTTGTCTCTATTCTCAGCTGGACCTCTAATACGGTAAAAATCACTCACTTCCATAGAGGTTTAAAAGAGAATCTTAAGAACCTCCTAGTTAACCAAGATATACCTCTGGATTTTTCTTCTTATACGAATAAGTATATTTCTCTAGATAACAACCTTTTTGCCTGCCAGAAGGAAAAGAAAAAATCCTAGCCTCTGATTCTAGCCCCTACCCCTACTACCCAGCCAGCTATTCGCCCAGCTGCTCCCATCTTAACCTCAGGCCCTATGGAACTGGATTTGGCCTAGAGGAAGGCCTTTCGAAGGGCTAATAATCTCTGTACCTACTGTGGCCAGCCGGGCCACTTTATTCGAGACTACCCCTACCCTGGAAGAAAGAAATTTACTCCTACCTCTGCCGCCACCACTCTTTCTATACTACCTAATTCAACCCCTACTTCTTCAGCCCTAGTACCCTATTCAGGAAAAGAGAGCAGGTAGTTAGCCTACAGCCTAATTTACCTGCTCCTATTAGCTGTTGGAATTTTTATTCGCCCTTAGAATTTAAACCAACTTCGCTACAAGTCACCACCCATCTTATAGCCTGCTCTACATTTTGCCTTAGACTTCTCGCCTTCCTATAAGCTGCCCTCGGTTGAAGATTTAATTGATGACGATACTAAAAAATACTCTGAAAAATCTAGTATTTTTGACCCTGAGGACGACCTTAACCCTGATGGATTGGTGGAGGAATCTGATGGACTGCTTTTGACCCAATATATGGGGACAGGACCCTATGAAGGGCCCCTGGAACCCCCTGCAGCTGGCCCACTGAACCCCCTGGACACCCCTGCTACCAGCCCACTAGGGCCCCCTAGCTTTCAGCCCTTCAGCCCGCTAGGGCCCCCTAGCCCTTCGACCCCCATTTAGACTCAGACTTCGCCCCCTACTTTGGCCCCTACTTCGCCCGTTTTTCAACCTATCCTGACCCTGATTTCGACCTACTATATTCACTCTTTAGACCTTAGAAATAAGGCCCCTCTCGTCCTCCTAGCTACTCTCTCTAGTACTCCTAGATTAATAATGATTGATTTAGGAGCTACTTCTTATTTTATCGACTTTGACTTTGCCCTCGCCCAAGGGTACCCCCTTTGGAAGAAAACTTGCCCTGAAGCTTTATTAGTAGTGGATGGAAGGGAGTCTTCTGCTAGAGATATTCTCTATAAAGTCAATATTTGCCTCTAGATCGACCAGCACCTTGAAACTTCTATTTTTCAAGTTATAAAAATCTCTAGTTACCTAGCCATTCTAGGGTATTCTTAGCTTTCCTACCATAACCCTATTATAGACTAGAAGACTAGCTTAATCTCTTTTACCTTAGATATTTGCCAGCTTTCTTGTTTACCTACTCGTTCTTTACCTTTAGCTTCGACTATTCAGCCTTTACCTCTAGCCTCGACTTTACCCTTCTTAGCCAACAACCCTGTAGTAGCGAGAATTTCTAGTGTAGCCCTTTTTCGATTCGCTAAACGGGATAAGGCCCAGATCTATAGGGTCTCTATTTAAGAGATTAAGGACCACCTAGCTTCTGAAGGAAACGAAAAATCCCCTAAAGAAGAAGAGGAATTTCTTCGGTTAAAGATACCTGACTAATTTCACGACCTTCTCCCTCTTTTTCAAAAAAGGGATGCCAAAAGGCTCCCTCCCTATAGGGGCACGCTCGACTACCCTATAGAACTTGAAGAAGGAAAATCAGCTCCCTTCAGCCCTCTATACCCTATATCAGATCTCGAGCTCTAGGCTCTCCGAGTCTATTTAGATGATAACCTGAAAAAGGGCTATATTAAGCTATCTTCATCATCTACCGCCTTACCTATCCTCTTTGTTCGAAAGCTAGGAGGTGGACTTCGCTTTTGTGTCGACTATAGGGCCCTAAACACTATAACTAGGTGTAATAAGACCCCCTTGCCCTTAATAGACGACTCTCTTTAACGGCTCTCTGGAGCTAAAATCTTTTCTTACCTAGATCTTTGCTGGGGTTTCAACTAGATTCGAATTCGCTAGGGCGACGAACCCCTTACAGCCTTCCATACTAGATACGGCCTTTTTAAATATACAGTAATGCCCTTCAGGCTAACTAATACCCCAGCCGTCTTTTAGTCTTTTATTAATTATGTTTTGAGAGAATTTCTTGATATCTTTGTGGTCGTCTATATAGACGATATCCTTATTTTCTCGAATTCAGAAAAGGAACACTCCTAGTACCTTCGAGCCGTCCTTGAGAAATTAGCTGAGGCTGGTTTGTTTATTAAAGGTGAAAAGTGTGAATTTTTCACTACTTCAACTACCTTCCTTGGTTTTGTTATCTCTCTAGAAGGGATTTCTATGGATTCGACTAAGGTAGCTACTATTCGAGACTAGAAGGCCCCTTCTTTAGTTAAAGAACTTTAGTCATTCCTTAGATTTGCCAATTTCTACTGAAGATTTATTTGAAAATATTCGCTCGTCTGCCGACCTTTGTTTTTATTACTTTGAAAATCCCAGCCCTTCTTTTGGGACCCCCCCCAGTAAAAAGCCTTTGAAGCCCTAAAGGAGCTATTTACTTTAGAACCTATTCTTCGCCATTTCAATCCTACCCTTGACTCTATTCTCGAAACCAACTCCTTAGATAACATCATTTCAGCTATCTTTTCCTAAAAGGTACCTTATAATAAAAAGCACCTCTTATACCCTATTGCCTATAGATCCCGAAAGCTTACCTAAGCTAAAGAGAACTATGGGATAGGGGATAAAGAGATGCTGGCTATTGTAGATGCCCTATCTGAATACCGTTTATATACTAAGTCTCTTACTAAACCCCTTACGGTTCTTACAGACTATTTAAATCTGTCTACCTTTACTTCGAAAAAAGTCTTGAATAGACGATAGGCCTGGTAGGCTAATAAGCTCTCTGGCATGAATTTTGTTATTTCTTTTCACCTAGGGGAGTTAAATACTCGAGCCAATGCCCTTACTCGAAGACCCTAAGACTAAAAGAGAGGCATAGCAGCTATAGCCTCTGAAAAAACTATTATACCATCTAAAAAGATAGTATATCTAAGAGCTATAGCTGCCTTAGCTACCCCTACTCTCTCGGAATTCGAATCTACCTTTAACCTTTTAACTATTTACTTAGCCCTTCCTTCAGACCCCTTTTTTAAGGAAATTCAATCACTACTTAAAAACCCTCCAAATTCAGCCCCTCAACACCCAGCTATAAATTTAGCTACTTATTCTATTTAAAATAGCCTCCTTCTTATTCGAAATCTAGTTTATATACCAGAGGGCGACCTAAGGAGATAGGTTATTTCTTCTCAACACTCCCACCCAGCTACTGGCCACCCTGGCGTTGCCTCTACCTTTGAATTAATTACTCGAGATTTCTAGTAGCCTTCTATTCAAAAGACTATTCAGCAGTACATTCGAAATTGCTCCATTTATTCTAGAATTAAGCCCTCCCGACTACCCCCTTTTGGCTTTCTAAAACCCCTGGAGATCCCCCAGAAACGCTGGACTTCTATTTCTATGGATCTAATTACTAGCCTACCCCTTTCAAATTCTTTCGACGCTATTATCGTTTTTGTTAACCGACTCTCGAAAATGAGCCATTTTATACCCTACAACACCACTCTAGATTCTAAGGGCTAGGCCCTACTATTTAGAGATAATATCTTTCGTCTTCACGGTCTTCCTTCTAAATTTGTCTCTAATCAAGGTTCTATTTTTATTTCTAAATTTTCCAAGGCCCTATACGGGTTACTCGGAATTAAATAGAATTTTTCTACTGCAAACCACCCACAGTCTGACGGCCAGACAGAAGCTATTAATACCCTATTAGAACAATACCTTCAAGGGTATATATCCTATCAACAAGACGACTGGGTAGACTGGCTCTCTATGGCTGAATTTACTTATAATAATTCTGTTTCCTCGACAACCAAGATTTTGCCTTTTTTCACTAACTACGGCTTTCACCCTCGTTTCGACTCCCTACTCCCAGCCCTAGATTCGACCCTAGAAGAAGTAAAAGAATTTACTTCTTTGTTCTTAGACCTTGAAAATTTCATCTGTTTGGAAATCCGCCTAGCTTAGGAAGCCTATTCTGAGCAGGCAAATAAAAATCGACGATCCGCCCCGAATTTTGTTCTGGGCTCTCGGGTATGGCTGCTTTGCCGCCATATTCGCACTACTAGGCCTTCTCAGAAGCTTGATTTTAAATGCCTAGGGCCCTTCAAGATATCTTAGAAAATCTCTCCCTATGCTTATAAACTTAAGCTTCCCCCTAGTATGAAAATACACCCAGTTTTTCACGTTTCGCTCCTTGAACCCCTAGCCGAAGACCCTCTGCCTAACTAAATAATTCCTCCTCCCCCCCCTATCGAAGTCGATGGGGAAGAGGAATACTGGGTAAAGGAAATTCTCGACTCTCGGCTTAGAGGAAAATCTCGTCAGTTCTTAGTCAGCTGGGTAGGCTATGATACACCTACCTGGGAACCTTTGGAAAATATCTTAGAAACCGAGGCCTATTTAAAGTATAAGGCCCTGGTACTCTAATCAGCCCCAGCTATAAGGCCTAGGCCTTATTTTTTGTCTTTGCCTTAGATATAAGGTCTATAAAGCCTTATAGGAATTTGAATCAGCTCGCTGGAACTCGCTTGGAAAAGGAGAGCCTACTGTTATGAATTGGCCCCCCCTGGAGAACCCTAACCCTAACCCTAACCCCAACCCTGGAAATCCCCGAACCTCTCCTTTGCCCTATTTTTTCCTTCGGACTCCTAGTCTCTCCTGAAAAACCATTTGGCCCAGTTTTCTTAAGTCATTATCCTCTCTATCGGAGGAATATATCTCTCCGTCGGAGGAATATACCTCCCGAAGAAGTCCGAACCTACTATGTATATATATCTAGCCTTTTTCCTCTCAGATAGTTAGTTAGTTCTTCAGTTAGATCAACTTTTTCCCTCCTACACCTAGCTTGCCTCCTCCTTCCTTGAATTTGTTCTCTGTGAGGTGTTGAAGAATATCTTGACTACAGCCTTACTATGTCCCTCTACCCTTAGCCCTCTGCCCTTAATCTAGGTGTTTTTAACAATAAAGGAGGTCTATATATATAATTTATTGCTTTTTTAAAGCACAACCTTTCTTCTAGTAGGGCTAAAGACAATGCCGTTCTTTCTTTTGTCCTTAGCAACACCTGCTTTGTCGGCATTATAGCGATTTTCTGGCTTGATTTTAGTAATAGCTGAGAGGCAAAAGATAGCAAACCAGTCTCTAATTATTATTGTATTTGCCCCATTAGCACGGCTTAAGTATATTCCTTGGCTTCTATAGCTCTAAATCTCTAGATTTCTTATAAGAAAAGCAACTAACTAGCTTTAACTAAGTAGTAGTAGCTAAGTCTAAGATATAGTTATCTAAGCGGCAAAGACCCTTAGTTTAAAATAGGTTATAGGCAGCCCTAGCAATGCCTAAGTAAGGGTAAATTCAAGCAACTTGCTTTCCTGAAACGGTAATAGCCTTATCTGTGGTTCTGCTGCCTTTGTTTTGCTTTAGGCGCCGGCGAGGCGATCTCGAAGTATGCTTATTGGAATGTCCCAATGTAAGGAGGCCTCTTGCCTACTAGCGCCGTTTACGACGGCTTTAAGTGCCGCCAGCATGTTTTCTTTGGTGTATTGCTTTATTTTGTGATGGTGATGGGGCATGAGAAGTTTGAAGGGAAGAGAAAAATCTGGTGGAAAGAAATAGTGGTCGAAGGAAGGGAGGGTGCCTGACGTGTGCGCGCGTCTGGAATGGGCGGAATCAGGGGGTGGCGGAAAGGGGGCCACTTGACTTAATTCAATTCGTAGAAACACATAACTTACAGAAAACTCACTCAGAAGACATGCAAACAAGTATCCCGTATAATGACACCACAGTTTGAGGCACGCCTTTCGTCTGTATACATGACATGGAATTTGGATGGAACTTATGGATATCCTCTGGTCCAAGAATTTCTCCAGCCCTTTTTGGATCACAATATATTGCCTTCCGTCCTTCAAATCCTGGGCTACTACAAACTTTCAGCAGAGATTTGCAGCTCGCCAGAATGCATTTGTCCTCATTCTCTTGAGCGAAATGGCGCAATACAGGGCTACTAGTCAGACACCCGAACTTAAGCATCTTTGATAACTTCTTTCTATCCATGCTTACTCTATCTTGGAAATCAAACACATTCCTTGTCACTGCCTCTTATCATTTGCAAAGTGCTCTACGAGTTTCAGAAGAGCCAGTCTCTCATTTGTGTATGAAATATTCAAACAAAGCCGTCGACCAGCCAAGCCTGGACATATCTCTGGCAAGACTTCCAGCCAAGGCTTTCGCATGTCGCGCAACGAATTTGTCCAAAACATTATACCCAACATTTTTACAGATTTGAATACCCTCGATCTGCAGAGCCGTGAGAGTATCAATTAGCATGCACGGGACAAGATTGGATGGCAACATGAGCACGTCTGTGATCTTCGAGACGATGAGCACATGCATGAAGCTAAAAGTGGCAACGATGGAGCTCGTAGAGCGCGTTGAGGCCTGTAAGGATGTAGGAATAGCCTCGGCTTTTCAAATTGATATGTTAGGCGCCCTCGTCACTGCCCCTCAGGGGGATATTAGAGCCAATTCAAACTGCTGTCTTTAAAGTTTTTGGATCCGATATACTGGCCTCCCGATCACACTTAGGAGATATTGATGCGACGAAAATGTCTTCTCGGCTTTCCGAGATAGGCCACCAAATCAACCGCAGGCTTACTCCATATATCTTGTACTTGCCCGAATTCGGACGGAAGGACAGCCGCCTGAGGTTGTGCCCGTCTTTGTGAAATAATTTCCTCACCCCTTTCATCCAGGCTACCATTTGTAGTGGCCATGAGTGTAACGTTGACTGCACCGATCCGCCGATATTCACCAATTCCACGCACTTTTTGCAGAACAATGCCGTATAGAGAGTGGGTCATGCAGAAGAGCGGCAGAAAGAAAATATTCCGAGGATAGAGTGGCGGGCAAGAAATATCCTCATAGCACTCGAGGTAGATTGTTGACCTCAGGCGACCTTTCGTGGTCGAGAATTGAAACCCAGCTAAGGAAAAGCCAATGATACCATTATTTTCTGATCGCCGGAGGGTCAGAGGGAGGCAATAGCCTTCTATGTGAATGGTGCCTCCGACGACCACCGCGTTGCTGGTGAGTTTAGTTTGGCCAACCAAACTCTTGACCTCAGCATAACGAAGCATCACTTTTGGAAATGGATTAGTGACTAATGGGAAATTGATCTCCCCATCAACAGAGGCCCAAGACCAGCTGGGTGCACGGCCGCGCGTCTTTTGGATGGGAAACGACACGCGGTCATCTTCATGCCGATACCATGGGAGATCGTACAATGCAGTACTTTTCCATGAACCTGCCAAATAAGCATCCTCTGGAGTGGTTTCCATTATGCACCTCGCTATACCCTCAAAGGCCGTGAGCTTATCGTGGGGGAAAGAAAATTTGCATCGGGAATATTTGCTAACGAGCTGTTGCCAGTCTTCGGCGAATCCCATATGATGCTCTTGCAGTTGCCTGGATTGTGGTATCGACGCTGTCATGGCCGCATCACGCCCGGGTTTCGACTCGGGTTCCCCGAGGTAGAAAGGCAACCCGTCGGGAAACATCCCTAGCGCCCGCCATTCTTCGCACTCCCATGCCAATTGACTCTGGCCAAAATGTACCACTCGTTTCGCTAAGTAGCGTTCCTGGAAAACCCAGCCACGGTCGTTCAGAGGCCCATCGTCAACCTCGTCTCTCCAAAGACAGCCGTCAACTACGAAGTAGCTGTATGATTGGTTTTCGAAGTCGATCTTGATCTCGGAGGGAAGCCTTGAAGCCCAGGAACTGCACCCCAGCAGACGGTCGCCGCTCTCGGTTGGCCATGTAGCTGAGATATTCAAACAAGCCGAAGAATAGACCTGGCCCATCATCTTGGACTCCTGCATCCAATCTGTAAGGTCGTTCTCATCCTGCTTTATGCACAAGGAATCAATCCAAAGGTAGTGTACATCAAGATGACGAGCTATTCTGATCGCATCCTGGAACACCTGAGGTAGACTTATGACGTTAACAGCCTTTTGCAGCTGCGGCATGGTTGACGACTCCAACCTCTTGTAACTTTCGTTAGACCATCGATGGCTCAATGTCATATAAGGGCCATCAGGAGGATCGTCTTTGGTGATAACAATTCTGACATCGCTAGCCTGTGATCCGAGATGGAGCAAACGCGTGGGGTACCAGGCCCGGTCGTTCCGTCTGCACCTCTCGTGATCGGTTGAGCATCTACGGAACCATTTTTCGATAAGTTCCAGATCCACTAGCGAACTACTGGGACGCCTCGATGATGCAGCCAGGTGTACTTCACACGTAATATTGGCGTTAGGTCTTCCCGTTTTCCAGGTTGAACATAAATGGCCCAAGGTTTCTTACCTTGGGAAGAAACGAAATTCAGCTCAATATAACATGCGTTTTCCTCTTTATGGCCGGTAGGATTCATGAGAATGGATAGTGGAGGTAGACCATCTTCTCGTGACACGCCTTCCAATGTGAGTCGTTGATGAACGCTGTATTCTACCTCGAGCCCTTCATTGCGCCATTTCAGGGACGACGTTTCATCTTGAATCTCCAGCCACTCGGAAAGTCTAGTGCAGATCCAACAGTCGAGCACTTGCGTAACCTGATACTTGGGCAGTGTTGTCACGAACTTTGACCTAGGATTCTCATTGTTGCGCCATCCTTGAGGTCCTAGGGCACGGATCGCCACTGAGCATCTTGAACATACGCCCATATTGAGGCTGCTTCTTGACACAGGGAACTTCCACTTCGCAATGAAAAGACAAGGGGGAAGATCGAAACTTGCTTCAGAAAATGATTAGATCGCTCAAGGGTGCGTTCACGTCTGATGCTGAGATCTGTTGACCTAAAGGACAGCAAAACAATCCATTGGAGAGGGGGAAGGTTTTAAAGGGAGAAGACAGCTATTTAGCCGGGGCCTCAGCTGTTATTATCGAGGACTGTCGACCAGCCAACTAGTTCCGTACAGCCATGTAGATCAGGCCACAATTAGTGCTGTGCCACTTGCGTATGCAGCTTACGTTGGACCCCACTTGCGCCATGCTGTCATGCCACCCCAGGCGCTCCTTTTACTGGCTGAACCAGCGACTGCGCCGCAAACTGTGCAGCTCGATGTTGATCAGAACGCCTCTTGACGCGATGGCGACAAAGGAGATTACTGGTGGAAGGATATTTTTCAGAATACTAGAACTACCTATAAGCTGGGGTCTGTCACTACCCCAACAGAAAAAGGACTAACAATTGGTTGAACAGACTCAACAGCTTGTGCCTTTTTTTCTTTTTTGCAGCCGGGTTACCGGTTACTCACGCCAACATCAAGTGCAGCCCTGGTGAAGCAGCATAAACCAAACTGGGCACAAAGGATACAGGTAGCTAGTGACCGCCCGCTGTGGTTAGTCGGAGGCGCCCAGCTCGCCATTGCGGCGCTGACCCCTCAGCCAGGGGCTACAGTACAATTACTGTTCGGCAGTTGGGAAAGGTACAGCTCGGCCCGCCGACCGGATACTGCTCAGGACCCATTGAGGTTGCCAGTGCGGCGCGGGAGACATAGCCAATCACGAAAGCGGCATTGCGGACCGGGTCATAGGTATTACAGGTATTTGTTTCAAGGCGTCGTGAAGCGTTCGCCGGTACATCCTTGGAGCTTGAACCCGGACAGCGGCATATTGATAATCCGGAAAAGTGGTTTCCGCAACTCAGTTGTGAATTTTGGTCATCAGAGATCTTGCAGGATCCATGAGACAGCTGTCAACGGTTTGGTCTCGGAAGCGAGCTTGACCGTGGAGATTCGTGCTGGACCTCTGTCGTTGACAGCTCTTAGAACTACATTCATGGCTGTGCAAGAGTCGTCGAACGCCCTTGAATGACATGCATCACCTCAGATAAACCGCGTACGTGAACCCAAGAATATCGGTTGAGACTTGATAAGTTGGGGAGGGGGTGTCGGTATGTTCGTGAGCAAATGGAATATCAAGGTCGAGTCTAGTGAAAAGTTCCTGCTTCGAAATCATGAACGCACTGGCACTACACGAGAAACTTACCAGCGTTATCAACTGCAACGTCTTCGCTCCAAAAGGCCTTTGCTTTTTCTTATAAAAAGGACTTCTCTATCGTAGGGTATATTTACAACCAGATTCGTCCATTAGTATCCTCTGAAGTAATTCACCAAGCGATGATTGACTTACACACTAACTAGTACTTTTGTGATCGTTTGAAAACCCTAGACTATCAGGGACTCGGGAGGTATTGCCACTCCTACAACTTTGCAACACTGAATTGAGTCCTCAAACTTGCCCCATACCGCAAGATCAGAAGGGACGCAGGTAGGGCAAGAATGGCAATAAAGCCAAGAAGGGAGTTTCCCCAGCCCAAGCCAAGAACGTCACATATCCTCAGTCCGCACAGCGGTAGTAAAGCGGCGCCAATTGATCGGGTAACGGTGTTTGCAGCAAGCGCTGAAGCAGCATAGAGGGTGAATGTATCGACCATTTAAGTCATCACGCACATCGTAGATACTTTAGTCATTTGATTTCTTGTCTAAGTGAACAATAGTGCTCGTACAGAGTTGAAAGAGCATAACGAAGATTTTAAAGAAAAGGCATTATTAGGGGTAGGGTTAGCTAGGTAGTACACATTGTCACTGGAGCCTATGAAATAACCCCTTTGGTGACTAACTAGGTGGGCTATGCATGAAAAAGGACTAGCCCGCCCAGAGGATAACCGCCATCCACTTACCCGCTATTCCTCTGTCCCTCAACGAACATGCACAAACCTCATGGCTTCTTCACTCAATCTCAAGATCGACGCGCTCGACGAAAAGGGCAGCACAGCCCTCGAAGCGAAGCTGGCCACGACTCTGAGCGAGTACCTCCAGCCGCAGTCGAAGGTCTCGCTCCATGACGCGGCCCACTCCATCCTGGCTCACCTCCCGGCGGACAAGCCCTATTCTGACGAGGGCTTCGCACTCGCCAGTCTCGTCGTGGGGGTCGCAGCGCAGATTCCATACCAGCACCCCTCGCATGCCAGGCTGGTTCGGCTCCTGAAGTACCTCACCCGGTCGCCGAAGGTGGTGTCCCGATCGACCGTCAAGGGAGAGGAGGAGCTGTGCGTCAACTTCCAGGCCCTTGGCGAGCAGCTTAGAGACAACTTCCAAGGTAAGCAAGCCACACTCTGTCTGGTTGAGCGGGTTGATCTGACTGACGATGCGCCCCAGGCCCCGAGGCGGAAGAAACGCCGCTAGAATGGGTCAACTACCACGCCTTCCTCGCCCAGCTCGAGGCGGCGGGTGTCTGGACGGCCAGGATGCCCAATTTCGCCGTCTGGGAGATGCGCGATGCCTTCGAGACGGAGCCTGAGGGTCAGCTCCACCAGTACCACGTCATGGCGGCCGCGCAGTGGATCCTCTGGGACGGCCAGGAAATATTCCAGTACATGGCGAACCCGCTCCCCGTTAGCGAGGATGAGGCGAGGATGTGGCGGCTTGGGGATCTCTGCTCTTCGTCGTCGGTGGCCGTTGTCTCTCTGGCGAGGTGGCAGCTCTGGAGGGAGGGGTTCAAGGCTGCTGCTGCTGCCGAGGGCTCGCATGATTGCAAGGACCTGGCTGGGCGGGCTGCCGCCTTGATGGATGTCATTGAGAAGAGCATGTCTTTCTAGAATCTGCATAACACCATCATATGGCCTGTGGTGCTATTGTTCCCGTATACAGCCTGGCTTTGCATATAACATGGAAAGTGCTCACCACCTGACCCTCTGTCACTGGTGCTCTTTCGACACAAAAGTCGTCAAACCTTCTTGAGCCTGAAATCTCCGACCTGGAAGTATCTCGCAGAAGAGAAAACCACCGCTGATGCAAAGATCGAAAACCCGCAAAACAACTTCAAGCCCAGATAATCCCCTCCCCGCGCATCAACAATGGCACTCGCTATAGGGCTACCCGTAAGGGCGCCGAACGATTGAAAAGCAAACGCGGTACCTGTCCGGGCGCCGATTTCCCTAATGTCTGAGATCTGTGCAATCAAAGTCGGCCCGATCGAGGTGAGGCCAGATGAGAGGAACCCAAAAGCCGCTGTGAACACCAGAATCCCGGCATCGTTACTGATCGGGATCCAGAGGGCGAAACAAGAGATGCCTGTCAAGGTGGCGAGGGTGATCATGATGTTATATCGGCCAACCTTGTCTGCCACAAGCCCTGGTATGACACGACCGATTATCCTGTTCACGCACTCATCAGTACACCAGCCAAGACAGAAGGATGAATCCGTCAACGTACCCAAAAGCATGCAGTATCGGCAGCAAGTAGATGACGAGGTCGCCGTCCATTCCTTGCGCTCTGGCTTGCAGGATGACGAAGTTGTACGGCAGGAAGAGCCCCCAAAACACTAAAAATAGTCCAAAGGCAGTGGACATCATCGTCGGCTCCCTGATCCCCCGAACGTACTCCCTCATGTCGACAGGCTTCTTATCCAACTCGAGCCGAGACCGGACGGTCGCGCAAGCAACGGTGAGGAACACCAAGAACACCAAGCCCACAGCACGCATCGTCCAGGGGAAGCCAACGCGGTCTATCAGCTTGGGGATCATAATAGGCAGGACGATACCGCCGACAGACGACCCGGACATCATGATGCCGAAGGCAAAAGCACGCCGGCGGTGGAACCAGGTGACGAGGCACGACATGCTGGCGCTGGTCACGGCACTGGCTCCGATGGGGCAGACGATACTTTGGGCAAGGAAGAAATGATAGTACTCGGTCCCCAAGGAGACCATCATTATCCCAAACACATAGATGAGAGTTCCGCTAACAAGGAGCCATTTGGGGCCGAACTTGTCAAACACAAACCCCCACTGCAAGTTCTTGTTAGACACACCTCTCCGGCTGAAGCAAATAGTGGAGAACATACAACGATAGGCAAAAAGTTCAACACCCACTGCATGAAGCTGGTTATCCACGATATGGTAGACGAAGAGTATTGACGGAGCGCGTGGTTGACATAGTACGTCTGGAAGACGCCGATGCTGTTGCCCAGCCCAAAGGTGCAAAAGAGAACGCACCAGGTCCCGGCCAGCACGATCCAGGCCTCCCTGCCGCCCTCGGGGAACCCGTCTGCATTGACATCAATCTCCCGCGCCGTGGGTACATGCTGTTCGACCGCAGACGGCTCAAGGTGGGCCCCAGGATCCGCGCTCGGTTCCGGCTGGCTTGTCCGGCGGACCCCGTCTGTCATTCGGCCGGTGTCGGTGTCGGTGCCGGCATTCTCCATCTTGTGCGGGCAGGAACGGTTCGAATTATTCCCGGATTATGCGCGGCCGGTGCTAAGGCGTTCGCCAGCTTAACTGCAGCGAAGGCCTTTGAATAAATACCCCGGATGTTCTCGAAAAAAGATGGGGTGTGGGACGTGGGGACCCCGGGGTAATGATCCTCATTCTCATTCTGTTACCTAATTGAGAGCAACTGGGGGTATGGGGTGATGTGTGTCAGGCCTGCCAACAGGTGAAATATTACAAAGCACGAGCAAGTCTGAGGCTCGCAACAATTTTTCCGGAAACATTATCCTCTTGGCCATGGCCACACGGTGCCCTGGAACCGAGGTCGAAGACAGCCATGAGTGCAGCCATGGCCAAAGCCACCATGATGGATGACCGCCGTTTTCAAAATGCAGCTGTCGACGATGGTACAGATCAAGGAAGTCTGGCTAGTTGCCTCCTTGCACTGCCCAGGTGCTAACGGCAAAGGTGTGATAGTACTGCAGAGGGGCATACACGTCGGTCCTCCATGCTGGCACGTCATTAGGTATTATATTGAACCTATGCACAAAGTCACATCATGGCGAGCGTCCGAAAATCAAGCCATAACCACGCTATAAGATTCTGAATATCGGATATTCATCCCCTGTTTCCATCGGCACGATGTTGAAGCTGGCATAGCTGTCGATGTTTTCGGGCTCCAAAGCGTTGAATGCGATGCCCGCGTTCCTCTGATCCGTCCTCACCAGAAAGCTGCCCGGTGGAAGGGAAACCGTCTTCTCTACAGGCTCAGCCGTGACAGAGCTGAGCACCACGCCTTCATAGTAAGACCGGGACAGCGAGGCAGACGTGATGTTGTATGCCTGCACGGGACCAGCATAAGCATCAGTGAGCTTTTCAACATCGAGGCCCGACACCGTCAGGCGCTCGGCGAGGTCAGCCCACGCCGGCGGGATGAGATAGGCCCTCGGGCGAGAACGCGTGAGATTTGCTGTGGCCGGGGTGTTGTTCTCGAACTGGACGGGCAGCTGGACAACATCGCCCGTGTTGCGGTCCACCATCGTCCAGGTCCGATCTTCCAGCGTCGTGTAGTCCGTGACGACAATATCCTCCTCGCTATCGATGAAGTCCTGGATCCCATTCTCCAGCGTGGCGTAGACCTGATCGAAATTGTCCGCGGCAGTCTGGAGCACCGACGAGACCATCGTGAGCCCCGCGTAGGTGCGGCGCTTGAACTCTTGGCTTGCGATCGCGATGCCTCGGGTCTCAAAGAGGAACGTCACGGTCTGCGTGAGACCCATCGCGTTGCGGCCGATCTTGGCGTCGCTCCCTGCCTCTGCGAGCCGGATGGGGTTTGACGATGAGCTGGCAGTCACGTATGGCTCGCCGCGCAACCCGGCGGCCTCGAGGTCGCTGCCGACATTGACAGCGAAGAGCTGCTCAGAGATGTTTCGAATCGAGGGGTGGATGTTCAGGTTCTAGCAGCTCGGGTTAGAAGTCTTGAACACGTGAGTGACCACAGGGTGAGAGTTGACATGAAACGCACCTTCGCAGCCGAGAACATCCCATCGGCAGCGTTGCTGTAGTTTGTGGCATATCTGCCTGCAGCACCATACTCGTGCATATCGACGGCAATATGCGGAGCAAATTTGCTGAAGAACTCCTTTATCTGCCGCGTTTGCTGACGAGCGAGCTTGATATGATCACGGTTCGGGTCGTAATTCGTTGCCAGTGTTCGTTGAAAATAAGAGATGCCGTCCGGGTTGTAACGGGGAAGGACGACAATGTCTTGCGTCGCCAAGATGCTCGCCGCCCATTCTTGATCTGCGTCCATCTTCCCCAGGAGTGCAAGCAACGCTTCGTCCCCGGCGGGCTCGTTGCCGTGCACACCACCCTGTAGCCAGACCTTGAGCTTGCCATCGCCAAGGGAAGCCACACTGGAGTTGGCGCTGCTGCTGCTTAGAACTACATAGGGAAAAGCCCGGCCCTCTTCAGATTCGAAGTTGGCTGTCTGGTAGGTCATCCATGATGGGTTCCTGCGTGCCAGAGACTGGAGAAATGTGTCTGGGTATTAATTACTGGTTAGCCCTGCTGCCTTTCGTGACACGTGCTTAGAGTGTGCTGATGTCAATTGATTCCGCTGGCTTACGCAAAGTAAACTCGCTCGTCGCTCCGGCTGTCCCCTCCGTCCATCCGTCGAGAAATGAAGCGTTCAGGGCAAATGCTGGACTGTGGAGCGTCGCATTGGGAGCCGGAAACGCGCGTGACTCTACCACCGGCGGGTCAGGAACCACGCGTACAGAGTTGCCGCCGTACTGCGTCTGTGAAGCTACCCCACGCAACAATACTATCGCCAATCCAAGTTGTTGGAGGGATACCATCCTGTTTTGCTTTGCAGGCCGGTCGATGGCGACGGACGTAGACCAATGGCATTAAACCGAAATCAACACGGAGAGAAAATGGACGAAATACTGCCGGAAGGTGCTTGCTTAGTGCCGCACACCACGAGGCTGCACTGAAGGAGCCAACAATACAGCCATCCGCGACTTTATAACTACATCAAGACCTTATCATTGACCCTTTACCATCGGCAGCTAGAGCGGGGATATTGAAGGGGTTCTCTGCGATTTACACGTCCCGCCAAGGCGCGATAATCTCCCCCGGCAAACGGGCTTCCTTTCGCGGCTTCGCAAGTCTTGGAAGCGTCTCTTGGCTTTCAAAAGAAGTGGAGAGATGCAACTCCAAGTCGTGATCAGATTCCGATGTGTGATTCCTATTATTGAACAAATGTCGGCTCATTTTCATTTCTCAAAGGCCACAATTTCGTTCCAAATTCTCCATCAGGTTCTGACATCTCTTTCAACAGACCAAGTGGTCAGTCAGTAAGGCTCTATTAGAAGTCGGCAGTGTCAACCATATGTTTCAATGTGCAGGTGCAGTAATACCTGACAGTGTAGTGTTCTCACTACCTATGGCCTCCAAAAGCGGCCAAATGAACAGGAAAATGTCCGAGAAACATTCCCATCAAGCAATTGCGATTCCCAATAGTGTGGTTCATTAGAAGCAGTCACCGAAGGTTCATGTACACACGACTTCCCTACCAGAATCATCTGTGTTGGAGGTAAGAGAGGTCGCCGAAATTCGTCGAAAAACATTGTGTTCCCAGCCCAAGTGATGGCCCAGTCGAGTCAGGTACGGGACCTTCAACAGATGTATCGCGCATGTCGACAAGCCCAAGTCCCACCTCCGAGACTGACATTCAACATTTTTGCGGCTCATGCCCACGGAAGCTGGAGCGGTCTTTGATTCGTCAGTTTGAAAAGGTCAGATCATGTCATATCAAAAAATCCAGCTTTCATCTCTTACGGATTGGATAACCCGGGCTTGGGAAACTGATGCCTGCCACAGCAGACCGGAAACCTTCTCATCCCACTCAGTCTGATCGGTCGCATGACCGACGTCATCTGCGTGCCGTGTACGAGTCAGCACGACTTGAGTCCTTGGTTATCCTAAATTGTTGATAGAGGCGCGATCTTGTCTCTTACGCCTGGTAGGGTGCGGTTTTCACTCAAACCTCCATCACCATCCATCACCACCCCCCATCACCACCCCCCGTCACCTCACATCATCTTGTACTGCCCCCGACAAGCTGTTCCCCGTTATTAGCCAAAGCGATGGACTCTCTACTCTCAGAGCCGCAGCTTTCAGACTGCGACATCGATCGAATGCTTGCCGAAGCCGAGGTGCGGTTAGCACCGACGTCCAAAGGTTGGCCCCAACAACAGGACCCCTGTTCACCCGTCCAAACCATGCACCAGCACCAATTCCTGCCGTCAGCCAAAGCCTCGGGACGACCACCAGGACTTGACGCTGCGACAGCCCAGGCTTGCCTCCTCTCAAGGACCAAAGGTTTGTCCCGAGGTTGAAGGATAATTGATTGTTTCAATCTGGCTTTCTGTAAATCAAGGACAAGACCAAGGACAAGGACAACATGGGTCCCGATTAGTACAATCTTCCTCGTACCAGTTCCGACCCTGAAACCAAGAAACATCTCCAACTATTGCATACCAGGCATGTCTGGAGCTCCAAGAAACACTGGCGCAAATCGACTCTGTCGCTGCCTACATTTTCTCAAATTGTAAGTCGCTATTAGCCATTCACTAGATCATGGTCTTCTAATGAACACGTACTACAGGGCACCTTGGTGGAAGGACGATCCCACAATACTGGAAAGTTTCGGCAAGGACCATCGCTGGTTAAGGAGCTTTTGCAGACCGAGCACTCATCTAACCAGTTGAAGAAGAGGTACGATGCGCTTCAGGCTGTTAAACAAAGTGGCAAAGGTGCATCTCGTGGGCGACGCATCCGCAAAAGGAAGTAGAGATGAACCTTAAAAGTCTGCTGAGCAAATTGCCTCCGTGCGAAGTGTCCAATTCGACCAGGCCTTGGCGGATTTCTCCTTCATCGAGACCAGGAGTGTATGGAGGAGATAGACAACGATCTCGACATATCTGAAAATCTCTGCCAAGAAGGAACGGGACAGAAGAGGTTTAAATCTACATTTGAGGCATCGCGTATCAGGTCGACCTTTTCCACCAGACCTACGAGGCTATACCAGCGCCTCGTGGGATTGAATGCTGCGTCGATGCCTTGTTCCTCGAACACGCAGACACCGCACAGGCACACCGAGTCTATCACAATGCAGGTTGAGCCTAAGAATGATGACTTAGTAAGGAGACCAACTGTTGCTTCTCACCATGCTCCAACCGAACCTAGTGCTCCTGGGACACCGAAGCACCTATAGCCAAAGCCTTGAACCGCCTCGAGGTTTCCAAGGACATGTTTTGACAACTACGAGACAGGGCAGCGGGACGAAATCAGGCGGGCGGAACCAAGTGGACCTCGGCTAAGCCAACGCCATCTACTCCTGTCTCTCTGAACTCCGTGACTGGGAGAGCCCCCCATTGTGAGCCCCCAAGTCCGATCCAACAAGCCTCCAGGCCATCGGATTCTTTCATGCCAATCGTCGTTACCCGAGGAGCTGCCACTGAATATCTGCCATCTGCCGACTCTGACCTCTTTGGACGGGCTATCCCTGCGCAGAACCTGGCCTTACTAGATCCCACGTTTAGCGTTCAGAAGTCGGTGACACTATTGCACACAGCAGCACCGCCAGCCGGCGGATGGGGCGCCCAAACCTGGACTTTCGCGATCCCTTCAGCACGACTCACACGGCCATAAACCCCCAGCTGGGGCCAACGGGCTGGAGCGTAACCGGCTCGCCCGCCCCGCCAAGCTGGCGACCCGATATGGGAAGTCGCACACCGTGGAGTCCCACGACGCGTTTCCAGATCGACGAGCACATCCACTCGGAAGGCAGCACTGAGCTTGGCGTTATCGCCGGGTGTGTGCTCGACGCGCGTGGCATCGCTGAGGACGGCGGTCCAGGCTGTGCGCGGTGTCTAGAGTACGAGGCAGCAGATACCGCGATGGCCGAGCTGGAGAAACGGGCTGCGAGGTTCACCGGCGCCGAGCTCACCTGGCATGTTAGGGGCCAAGGTGACTAAGCTGCTTGACGGGCTGACTAACGTCACGCTTCATGCCCTTGATGTCCCCGCCTTAACTCATCGACGAGCTGTGCCTGGTGAATGGCTGCTTGTTGCTGGGGGGTACGAATTGGGGCACGTGGAGGCGAGAACCTGCCGTATGTGAATGCATCTGGTCCAGGCAACGGCGCGACGCTGACTAAGGGGCAGGCTGATGTGTTCCTGGCAAGCCTGTGGGAGGAGGACATCAAGGTCGCCATCAACCAGGCCGCCACCGAGGTATTTACTGCCGAAGGTGTCACTGCCGCGAACGTAGCATAATGGCTTTGGCCGCGCAGGACCTGTTGCTGTTGGATGGGGACGCGGGTTCCACCACCGCCGCAGCGGCTGTGGGCGGTTGGGCGTGTCTCGCGGCCAGGCCGCAAACACCAACCCACCCCACCCACATCAACACCATCACCGCCTGAGGCACCAACACAAAGCACTCGTTGTACAACTACCGCCACGCCTTGGGTCGCCAAACTGATCGGTGCGGACCACGGTGGAGCTGCTGGCCAATGCGTTTCACCTTGCCGCAATTGAGCGCACCAGCCAGTACTCTGTATCTCGACCAGCTCACCACCAACAGCATGCCGTCCCCTGGCGGGCACCACCCCGACTTGTGCGTGCTCCGCCATGCCCTCAGAGACAGCTCGACTACCTTGATTTGTAAGCAGACCAGCACCACACGGGCCGACTGGCTACCTTACTGACCTCACCCGGCAAGCCAACACCCGCACCACCAAACTTGGACAAAACCACCGCCGAGCACCCGCAGTCGTAGGCGCTGGTCACACACAGGCCGGTCCCCGAAGCCAACGACATCAAGGCCCCGCGCCACCTGGGAGGGCAAGGCTAGAGCCATCGAGGTCTGCCGCAAACTCCCCACCACCGTCTCCAAGCAGGGCACCCGGCGCGGCCCGGGAGGACGAGGGCCTTTGGATGGGCCACCTCCGCCTTACAGAGGATTGAAGGCCGCGCGGAAGGACGGGGTGGATGCCTCTCCAGGACCTCAGCGGCGGCTCTGACCTCCTGGGTGGCGATGAGGGCTGCCTTCTCACTGTACCCGTGTACGGATCTTCTTACGGGCCCGCGCATGGATCTGCCAACGCCTGAGCTTACTGATATGGTCAGTATTTGGAGGCCCGCGAGGATTGTGGCAATTGACGGGCGGGACGGCTCAGCGTATAGAGTCAGCTTAATATCCAAGTAATGAATAACAGTTTCTACTGCTTTTGCCTGTTGACATTTGGAGGCGAAGCCGTCTTCTAGTAGGCTTCTTTAAGGCGTGAATCACGAGCAATAGCCCCGAGGGCCTTGTATGCAGCCTCCATTAAATAGAGAAGATTCCCTATCCTGTAGCCTAAAAAGCGCTTAAGCATCCAGTTCATACTCCCAGTAAAGGATGTGTGGATGCTGAAGTCGAGGATTCTACAGGACTTGTGGGCAGCCTATTTGGTGACACTCTCCTCCTTCTCGTAGACATACCAGCTCTGAAGATAGTTGTTAATCGCTATCTGGTCTAACGGGGGTGGGGCATGTCATCAGGGACCCTCGAGGGTATCGTGACTTTGTTTGTCGCCGACAAATCCAGCGCAGCAATTAAGCAGGCTAGTCCATAAGGCAGGCAATTCATGTGACTGGATTTTAGTACCGATCCTGTTTATCTTCCACTTGCACATATAAATACCTTTTGCCTCTTGCTCTTCCAACCACAAGACAAAGCACGTGACACCACCAAAGCCACTCCAAGTTGACAACCAGAAACCAAACAAACCACAGGTACGCATACATGCTCTCCTTTGCCTACGGCAATCCAATCAACCCAGTGAACGACGTCCGTGCACAATTGAACGACGTCCGTGCACAATGTGTTGCCCTTTATAATCCTCGACTCTTCGCCGCCGCCGCCACCACCGCCGCCAACAATCCAACTCTCTCGGTCTCGTTTTTGTCAAACGACATCACAAATACACAAACACCCACATCACATTCACAAAAAGTCAGACCATGCATACCAACACTATGAGACTCTTTCAGGTCGGATTTGAGGTCATTCGCCTCCCTCAAGACAGAAACTCACCAACACAAACAATGGTTGAGAAGATGGACGCCAACACCAACACCAACGGTAAGTATACACATAAACACCCAGATTACTCCTTCTTAAACCCTAAGGCCTGGCATAGAGTTAGCTAACTAATTGGTACTGCTAGATTCTACTGCTGGCATTCGTGTCGGTATTGGCGGCTCCTATGTCCTCCAGGTTGCGAGCGCCGTCTGCTCCAACCCTGCCGCCTTGGCCTCGATGGTCTTGGGCGTCAACATTGCGACCAATGCCTGGATGTTCCAGAGCCTCCTGCACAGCCCCGTGGCTACAAACGCTACAGTCCACCGCCTCATCCTGGCCCTCATGACCGCTGGTACTTTGGCTGGTACTTTGGCTGTCACGGCGTTTGCCATGATGCTGCTCAAGACGATCAACGACTCCGAGTCTCCCTAGACTCTACAAGCAAAGAGTGAGTTTATAATGTCCCTAACTCTACTTCTTTGTCCCTCTCTTTCCCCCACCCCCTCTCTCTGTCTTGTTCTATCTAATAACAACTATAAACTAGGCATGAAACCCCTTGGACTTTCTCCTCCTTTTCCTTCTCTGGCTTTTGGTACCTTTGAGGCGTTTGGTCAGCATCTCCAAGCAGGGCGTTTGGTTGGTTCAGTGGTCTTTTTGAGTGATCATAACATCACAAGGAATAAAGAGATACCTTACTACTTGTAGTAGGTATAGGAAGGCTGATGGTTCATTTCCAATGCTAGCGTTTTCTCTACTCAAACGGCATATACAATCCAGCTCTTGTTTCCTCCATCTCTCTATCTCTCTCTATATATGTGTGTGTGTGTGTATTTAGGAGCATAAGCTGTCCGCCACGTACCAGTTGGGCGGATATATCCAGTCCCGGACAGGCTCCAGGGTGGAGACTGGGTAGCGACTAGTAACTTACGCACCTACACATCGCGGCTTGCCCGTCACCCTAGATGTAAGGATGGATGATGGACGTGCATGGTGACGGATGATCTCTGCTGAGTCCCGACGTCTTCGACTCGGCCCTCTTTCTGTGCATGTGCAGCTCGAAGACGGAGCAAAGAAGAAGGAATGAAGGAGCGGCATCCTGATATTCCTAGAAGCGCACGTCGGGAGAATACTTTATGTACAGATCGAAGAGTAACTGCTTCTTCAGAAGAATGTCACTACACAGAACGTAATCGTGACCCCTCCCTCCCCAGCCAATGTGATAGGACTAGACGAATAGAATAGGCTCTGGAAAGGAGCACTTAGCAAGCTCCAGCCTTCTCGCCAGGACCGCTGTACAGCTGGCAAGGAGTCTTGGCGTCAGTGCAGATATTGTTCAGTGTTGCCACGTCACCGGTGTCCTTGTTAATACCAACCACCTCGCCACCGCCGTAAGCAGACACACCCGAGACAGTGACGGTCCGCTTGCACTTGTCGCACTGGGATAGAGTCAGCAAAACAAGCGTGCTATCAGTCCAGCCAGGCTGTTCACGAGACCGACGTTAAGCTGATACTTACAGTGCCGCAAGCTCTGTAGACCTTGCCATAGTCCCGCGCATAGAAGTTTGTGATCTGACGCCGTCAGCTCCTGCAACACGCAAGCCCCCCCCCCCTTCAAGGCGTGGGTCGCGATCCACTTACGCTGACGCTGCCGCATCCGTTGTGCTGGACAATTTTGTCCGCGGCGTGATACGCACCGCCGCCAATGATTCTGGTCACGGTCCCGGCCGTATCCTCCTTGCTGCCGTTGGGAGACATTGTGTCAGTACTACTGCGTGCTCATACGAAATTCAACTCCAGTCTGGGGAGGCGACCATAGTTACATGGAGATGGCATCCTCGCAGACATCCTCAAACCAGACATTCTCGATAGTGCAACCGCCGCCGATGCAGTACACACCCTCTCCCTGATTCTTGCCGATGATTGCGTTTTTCAAGGTCGCGCCCTTGCGGAGTAAAAAGACAGTGTCTGCCTGGCCTTCAAGGATAATCAGCTTGGGCGAGCCTCAACCTTGGTTGATGGGGCCTCTACTCACCTCCTTCTGACTGCTCCTTGCAGGCACCTGCCCCTCTGTCGAAACGCGCATTCTTTCCGTCGTAGGTCTGGCCCGCGGCGACCTCAATGGTCTTCGAGTTCGTGATGGTTTGTGTAGCCTGGGGCAAGGCGTCCTTTGCGACGCAGGCATGGACAGCCGGAAGGGCGACAGCGAATGCTGCAAGGAGCTGGAATGCCTTGGTGTAGTACATAATGGCTTGGATGATGGAGAGATTTCGAAACAGTAGTGGTGGCTTCAGGAGGTTGCGATTCACAGTTGGCTTGGGTTTCAACTCTTGGGGCCCCATCTCTTGAAGCATACAACGGACACATCCTTTTATCTCAAGTAACTAAGCTCCTCTCTCTGCTTTCCTGTGGGCAGCTTAGAAGCATTGGTGGATAATTGTTTGTCTACGGATCGAAGCGTTCGTCTTTATAAATTAAGGGTTCTTGGCTTGGGAGCCGGTATATTACTCTCTTTATAGTCGCACGAGACACGGCCGCCGTAGCGGTTTGGTGGAGAGGTTGGAGTCGCATCTATTTTGAAACGTTATTTCATTGTTAGCAATAGTTCTGGTTTATACGCGGAAAATTAACTCCCTTCGCTGATCATGGGGGAGCAGCTTTAACCAGGATGTCTACATATGTGCCAATCATTGCCGAATCCCTTGCGCCCAGCGTCCGCTGCTGCGCTTGGCACGCTCTTGGGCACGGAGACTGGCCAACTTGGGTATAAATATACATTACCACGAGACCATCTAGGCTTGAGCTAGGTAGCCTTCAATGTCTTTGCTCCTGGCGCGTGCTGATAGGGTCAGTCAGCGATCCCACCTTGGACCTGCCCGCACCTCACCGACGACACAAATTACCCAAAATGGACAATAATAAAAGCTGCCATGTCCCAGACTGAAGATCTGGTTCTGATCTACAAACGCACAATCAGCTGTGACACCAAGCAGCTACTCTCTTTACCTTGTGCAGAGCTGAATTCGTTAGTGAGATGTAAGGTGTTGGTGTCGCGTGGGCAGATGCTGGTGATGGTCGCCGGAGGAACACAGAAGCGGGATTCCGTTCGCTGAATCAACTTTCTGAGGCCGGGTGTGGTGCAAGAAGCCAGCAAGTTATCAAATTGGGACACTATGAGGTAACAGCCGGCCGTCGAGGCTTGGCTGGCACCGCTAGACAAGAGGCCAATTATCGTCTCAACGTTAAAATGAGTGGAAGATGAACCCATGCTCTTGCCAGCAATCACGCCGGCGCCAGAATTCTCTGGGGCTCTCCACGCTTCCCTCACCCAAGACGCCGTAGAGTTGATTACCCTGAGTAGGTCATTTCATCAAATCGCCTGGTGACTAATTAATGCGCTCCACGCAGCAGCATTTACATCTTTGCAGGCAAAGGCTCGAGCATGATCTTCACCGTCTTGGTAGACAGATACAAGTCTAGTGCCTCATCACCTCCATCTCTTCCATTCCCTGACTGCTTCACACCACCAAACGGAGTCGAAGCGTCCAACATGGCCGCGCAGTTAACCCAAATCGTACCCGCCTCAATCTGTGCAGCTAGATTCAAAGCGGTGTCGATGTTTCGCGAAAAGACGTTTGCACTCAGACCGTACTCGGTAGCATTGGCCAACTCAACGGCCTGTGCCAAGGAAGAAAAGGTGCTGATGCAAGCCACGGGTCCAAAGATTTCCTTGGAAGCCACATCGTGTTCGGGGTGCGCGTTAAAAAAGTATCCTCGGGGCAGATAGTTTTCGTGAGGCGGCTTCGTGCCCTTTTGTCCCTCCCACCACTCAAATCCGGCGTCTTTGCCAGCTTGCACCATGGACGCCACCTTGTCGCGCTGCTGCGACGAAGCCAGCGGACCCACAATATCAGCAATACCTTGACTCTGCAATGGATCGCCATATTTAGCCTCGTCGATGTTACGCTGGAAAGCTTCGAGGAACTTGTCCTTGATAGCTTCGTGAACAAAAATGCGCGATCCAGCAGCGCATACTTGTCCCTGGTGGAAGTAGATGCCCAACGACGACCAAAATGCGGCTTTTTCCACATCGGCATCTTCAGCCACTATAACGGCTCCCTTGCCGCCTAGTTCCAAGGAGACGTGCTTCAAGTTGGACTTGGCTGCTGCGATGGAAATGGCGCGACCGGTCACATCTGATCCAGTGAAGCTGATCTTGCGCACGGCGGGGTGTGAAGACAGGGCAGCTCCCACGGCGCCGAAACCAGTCACCACATTGATGACACCGGCGGGGAAACCAGCTTCCTTGGAAAGTTCCGCCACATATAGTGCGGTGAGGGAGGTGATTTCGGAGGGTTTGATGACAACAGTGTTGCCCGCTGCCAAAGCTGGAGCGAGCTTCCAACCCAAGATCAGGTTGGGGAAGTTCCAAGGAAGAATAAGACCGCATACACCGTGAGGCTCGCGCAGGGTGTAGTTGAGTGTCTTTTTGCCTTGGATGGTCTTTCCTTGAATCTTGTCCGCGGCACCGGCGTAGTACCGCAACAGCTCAACAAGGCTGGGCAAGTCAAATCCCTGAGCAGCTGATACCAACATTCCAGTGTCCAAGGAAGAAACGATGGCGAGTTGGGGCAGACGCTCCTCAATGAGATCAGCCAGCTTGTTCAGTAAGCGGCCTCTTTCGGAACCGAGGGTGTCTCGCCACTTTGGGAAAGCCTGCGCGTGTTGTTAATCTCTTGTTTCTCACTGGAGTTATATGTTTACTGGAAAAAGATTTTGAGTTTGTCATCACTCACTTTCTGCGCAGCGATCACTGCCTTGTCGACATCCGCCTCATTGCCCTCTTGAAGTGTTGTTAGGGATTTCCCACTGACTGCTGAAATAGTCTCAAAAGTGCGGTTCTGTGATGAAGACACCAGCTGTCCATCAATCCACAGACCAACAGGGACTTGGATATCCTCGCCCTTGGGGCCTCTCAGCTTGGCATGATGAGCACTCATGTTGGCCGCGTCTCCAGATCGAACGGCCCAAGGAGAAAAACGTGGTGCGAAGTTGGAACGGTGGGGAAGGGGCTTAGTTCTAAGGTTTGGCTGGCGAGTGAAATTGATGATACTCCGTGAGTGGCGAGCCACAAATAAAAAGGGGGGGGGGGGAAGAGGGGAGAAAAAAGGAACACTTCAAGAGAAAAAGCTCGCGTCTTGGTTTGCTCGTTGAAAGTAACAAGCAAAATGGAATCGTCACAGGTTTACGTCACGGTTTTTGACTTGATCATGCGTGTGTGTGTGTGTGTGTGTGTGTGCGTGCGTGCGTGTGCGAGTGAGGTCTTCTTACCTTTTTATGCTTTTACTATAATCTATCACATATCACAGAACAGAGTTGTCCAGGTAGCCAACTATAAAACAGTTTCTCGCGTCGCGAATTCGTTTTTACCGCTTTGGGCATGTAAAGTGAGACGGCCCGGATGTGTCGACGGCAAGAGAAATAACGGGGCACCCTTGCAAGCCGTGCGGGGCCCCGCAACGGCTCCAACCGCCGGCTGGGGAAGACCGAGCTTTGACATGCCTTGCTAACTACTACCACAGCCTACAGTAGGATAATTTATAACTATAAATAAGGGACGAGAATATCCCTCTACATTTTTTATGTCTTGTGGATTATTGGCTCCTATCGACAAATCTCCCTTTGTCTATTCATTCTCCTCTGACTCTCCTACTATTGGCCCCATTCCAACAGGGTTGTACTACAACTGAGCACATATTCAGATTATCTTTCACAACACAATGTCGAACCAAGTTATTTCAACTGCTGATCCAGCAGGACGACCCAAGCGTATCGAGCGCCCCGTCTGGCACGGTACTGTTCTTGAGCAGCACCCAGAGTCACCCTTCTTGCCCACAAAAGATGGTCCTGAGAAGCGAGAGATCGTCTTACCCCCTGGAATCTCTCAGTCCGCCTTTGATACCGCTCTCAACGATTTGAGGGGGCTCCTCGGTCCTGACTTTGTCAAGGTCAATGACATTGAGCTGGTCGACGGCGATTACCATGCAGTACCCCTCTCACACGACTCTTATCACATTCTTGACCCCGATGACATGGTCCCCTCGGCTGTCTGCTGGCCTGGCAACACTCAACAGGTATCTACGGTGGTAAAGTGGGCCAACAAGCACAAGATTCCCATTTGGCCGATTTCTATAGGCCGAAACTTGGGATATGGAGGTTCCGCTCCTCGAGTCCGTGGATCCGTCGTCCTTGATTTGGGCCGGCGCATGAATCGAGTGCTTGATGTCTCGGTTGACAATGCTGCCTGTCTTGTGGAGCCTGGTGTTCAGTACATCTCTCTCTATGATCACCTCCAGAGCATTGGCGTTGGTGACAAGCTCTGGATTGATGTCCCTGATTTGCCTGGTGGCTCAGTCATGGGCAATGCTCTTGATCGTGGTATTGGATACACTCCTCACGGTGACCACTGGGCCCAACACTGTGGTTTGGAAGTTGTCTTGCCGGACGGCGACATTGTTCGAACTGGGATGGGAGCTATGCCCGGCTCCGATTGCTGGCAACTATTCCCCTACGGTTTCGGCCCTTACCACGACGGTATCTTTTCTCAATCCAACTATGGGATCGTTACCAAGATGGGCGTTTGGCTCATGCCCAACCCCGGTGGTTTACGACCATTCATGGCTACCTTCCCCAGTGAAGATGACCTGGGCAACGCCGTTGACGCCCTACGACCTCTGATGGTGCAAAAGGTTATTGGAAACGTGCCTTGCCTGCGTCTTGGTCTGCAAGACGCCACCATGTACCACAAAAAGACCGAATTCCCACTGCAATCCAACGGTCTCCTCGACCGGAAAGCATCACAAAAGATCATCGACAAGCTCGGAACAGGAGCTTGGGTTTTCTATGCTGCGCTTTACGGGCCCGACGAAATCACCCAGCCCAAGTTTGACTACATCAAGCGCAAGCTGACGGAAGCCGTCCCAGGGGCCAGGTTTTATGAGCGCAAGGATGTCGCACCAACATCGTACTTGCACGACTATGCCAAGTTCACCGCCGGCATCCCTACTTGGCGAGAACTCGACCGCATGCAATACATCCCCAACGCCTCGCACTTGTTCTTTGCTCCCATCTCCGCCACCAGCGGTAAAGACGCCTTGGCCCAGGCAGACATGTGCCGCAAGCGCATGGAGCAATTTGGCTTTGACTATCTCGGTACCTTCTTTATCGGCCACCGTGAAATGCACCACGTCATCTCCTTCATGTACGACAGAACCAACCAGGAACAGAAGCGCCGAGCTCTTGCTTGCATCCGCGCGTTGATTGACGACGCAGCTGCCCGAGGTATTGGAGAGTATCGAACGCACTTGGCCCTTCAGGATCAAGTCGCTGCTACTTATGGTTGGAACAATGGTGCTGCTATGCGCCTCAACAACAAGATCAAGGACGCGTTGGACCCTAACGGTATCTTGCAGCCTGGTCGCTCGGGTATCTGGCCCAAGCAATACCGTGGCAAGAATTGGGAGATGTGGGGTGGAGAGCTTAGGTCTCATAGAAGAGACCAGCATTTGTAAATTTGCAACTACAGCGGCTTGCAAAGAGTGGGTGGAAGATTGTTACACAAATCGTTTGAATTACGTGTTCTAGTAGTTGTTTGGTCTTGTACAACTCGTCATGTGCGCACAATACATCTACCCTAGCACAACGCAAAGGCGGGTCCCCCCCTCAAGGCTCGAGATGCGCCTCGGTCGCTTTAACATTCTTGCGTAGAGGATTCTCCACGCCTTCAACGGATGTGATATACTGAGTGGCCTTGCTATATAGGCTGGAAGGATCAAAATCCACACCAAAAACATCAGCATAGTTGTTATGCGACATGGTGTCACACTCCGCCCCATATGGAGACATCAAACAGGAGCCTCGGCTGCCCTTCGAGCGGAGGCAGTCGAGTGCTTCAGCCCATATACCGCTCACTAATCAGATTTCGAGAAGGTCAAGGAGTACGCCCGACTAGACCATACCAATAAGCTGCCTCAGTTAGTAGAGGTGTACTGAAATACAAGAGAGCTGGATAGTCCAGAGTGCTGGCCAAGCCGGAGATGTGAGCAGAGGCCCGATACTAAAGCGCTCTGAGGCTGTGTCATTGTTAAAGCCTCCAATTGACTCAAGATTTAGCGTTAGCTTTCGGGTCTTTTAGTGGCCCATTATTGCAGAAAGGTAACTAAACAAGCCCGCCGTCTGCTCTGTACTTCTCTCAAGTCCTCCATCTCCATCAAGGTCCTTAACAAGGGAGAATTAAAAGTCCTTCAGTTCTTTAGCAACCTCCCTAAGCCCAGCAAAGCTGATCCTTAGACAGTTTCAGATTTAGCTTATAAGATGTAGCCATCTTTACCTAGAATCCAACCAATTTGGCCCCTGCTTTGCATGTCTCCAGGGGTAGTCAGTAGATCAATGACTATAAAGCCATTATTGACCATATAGATAAGCTTTTAGGGCTGCTGAAGAGCAGTCGGAAGGATGAGTAGACAGCAGACAGACCAATGAACAGTTGATAGAAAAACACAGTGTGGCCGAAGCCCTACTCTTTAGCTAGAGGCTACAGTATATACAACTGTCTAATTACCGTTTAGCAGTTGGGAAAGGTACCGTGAGGCTTGCCGACCAGATACCGCTTAGGACCTTTGAGGCTGTTAGTACAGCGCAGCTGACTTAGCGAATCACAAAAGCGGCAGCGCGGACTGTGTCACAGGCATTACAAGTCTTGGTTGGATGTTTGCTGCAAGGCCATCGCATCTATATAGTGGATCACTTAGGTATTTCCCATTAGCCAACCTTCTGTAGACTTCAAATCCTGTAGGACAACATTCTATAGGAAGACGTCTGTGGGATAACAGCATATGGAATGGTCTCCTTAAGGGATATTACTTTAAATGAGATAGACGGGTGGAAGGCAAGCATGCCACGAGGGCTGTCTGTAATAATATTTCAATTTGTTTTGAGCTTATGAACGAGTATCGGTAAAGGGTGGTTTCGAGCAGCCGGTAGGTTTGTTGGGGTTGTGATCGCGGTCATGCTCACTTCGATGGCACGGAGTGCTTCGGTCCGGTCGATGTTGCGCACATTCTCAACCCAACCCGAAAACTGACGTCTGTTGTCGGGGTGTCTACGGTCACGGAAATGGCTCGCTCCTCCCGCATGATGGTCAGCGGTGCCATCCATCCCAAAAAAGTCCCCGTCTCGATCATCCCGCGAGTCTGGTCGATAACATCGATGAGGAAGCTTTGGCCCGGGAACCGTTCTCTCACCACCCTCATCAGTCGGTCATTGTTCAGGATAGGTAACCGGTTATTAGCTGGAGACGACTGGCTGTCAGCGTTTTCTGACATCTCATCGGTATTCGGGACCCTCGTGACACTGCTATCAAGGACGGCCAGTATTGAGCCTTAAAGGAAACTTATTGGCTTGATCTCACCCTGTCCAACTCGTTGCTCATTGCCATCATTGGTTCAGTGTTCAGAGTAAGCCAGTCTTCATCCCTCCCAGTAAGACCGGAGGGTCGCCAAGCTTTCGGGGCCCGGGACCGACGGAGGCACACCTGGCTTTCATCTTACTAAATGTAACCCTTCGGTGCACCAAGTTCGATATGCAACATAGTTTTCCGCTAGTCGTAAAGCTCTAGGAACGTTGGGAAAGTCCGGAGCGAATTATTGCCCCCTTCCTCAGGATGGCGAGCTATCGTCTTCTCCGTGAACTGCTGTCCACAGCCAAGGAAACGGCCAGTGGCGATTTGGCGTGCATGACAGCTTGAGATACTGTCTCGCGGCATAGGGGCGAGTCAGTACACAGTCCCGACCGTCCTAATTGCGTTGTCTCACGAATTACGGCCAAGGTTCTGCCTGCACCGGGGAAAAGCAGAGGCCTTCTCTCAAAGGCGCAAGAGACCTCAGCCCCTGACGGAGCTGGCTCACAAGTCTGCATCGACCTTCACGGCCTGCAATCCACAATTTGCAAATCCCATGGCGCCATGGCCATGCAGGACCCATTTGAGAAACGTCAAATGACGACGGGCGCGCCGCAGTTTTAAATGACAGCGGGAACAAACGTCCGTGTGCACCCAGTCCGCCCTCGCCATGTCGCATGCAACTGTCGCCTTCAGGCGGCCAAGTCCAACATTCCCAGTCAGCCTCCCTGGCTCGTCATGACCGCACGCTTGGCATTACCCCATACTTAGTGTGGATTACCCCATACTTTGGCGGCTTGTGCCTTTAAGTATTACCCCATAATTACCTAAAAAGGGGCGGGCCGCAACGAGCCTCGCCTGACCTTAGAGCACTGTGTAACATGTAAGACCACCTTCCAGGTCATGGGATTACCACGACGAAACGTTTGGCATGGAGCACGCCTCTGTTCACGGACCCGGGCCCATGCCCGTCCGCTACGGTATAAAAGGCTTAGACTCCGGGGCCTCTGTGTTGGTCATGGTTCAGAGTGAGCTTTGGTAGCAAACTGGCCCATAAATCCTATCGAATTTCTCCCAGTTCAGAAATTGTTTGAAGTGAAGGAGTTTCGTCACCAATATTTCAAACAAGAAAATTCGAGTTCCAGATCCAGATCAGATCCGGATCCAGATCCAGATCCAGACCCATTTCATCATGCCACGAACGCCCAGAGATACCTACAAAGCCCACCAGCACTGGGTATATGAGGCCCACCAGCAGGCGGAGGCACGGGCACTGGGAGACAAGCTGGGGCTGTCCTTCCCTAATGGCAGTGCCGGCGGTCCTGAGAGCGACTTCATGTAGGTAGTTCCTCTCCCCACCCGTCCCTTATTCTTCGGTCCTCGCCCACTGTCGAACGAAGAGTCATGACTCTGCAGCAGGTAGTCTAACAGGCATACAGGTACCCCCTCCGTCGCCTCGTAGTAACTGGACAAGACACACCCTCAAACATGCGCCTACTATTCGGAACATCATCCACATCGAACATGACCCCATACCACGAAGCACGGCGATTAGTCCTCATCGACGAGCTGTCGGGTGTCTCATCCTCTGCAGCCGGGCACCTGGACCAAGGGTGTCCGTACTGGTCACCCCGGCCAGCCAGCCGCGAAGAGTCAGAGGAGATAGAGAAGCTACTGCGGTTCGAGAGGAAGTACAAGGACATATTACCCTGTGCCCTGGGAGGGTCGAAACATCAACATGGGCGCAAGATCAGCGTCGAGTCAGACGAGGGGTACGGAAGGGGTGAATCGGCATCGCCCAGGCGGCGCTACTCGTAGGCTTTTTCTGGTGATTGAATATTCTCCGGCGCAGGGTACGGTTTCATGGGTTGCGGGCGTTTACTTTGAATGATCGACGACAAAATTTGGATCGGCGGGAATACCCCAAAACCAAAAGCATAGGAGGCAGTTGGAAAGCAATTAGCCTAGGAGGATCCAATGTGGGCAATCTTGGAACATACACTTATGTACCGCCTTTGGAGGCAGGCGATGTATACATAATTCACAAACTTCACTGTGTCTGGGGCTTTGCATTTTGTATAATCTGTGCAAAGGTGAAGTAGACCGCTGTGCCCACGTCACCATGGACGATTCCATGAGATACCTTCATCGCCGTCTTTCACTTCTATCGATACAAAGAGCCGCCCGACTTGAGCCAAGCATGGAATGGCCTCTAAATATCCGGCCCAGAAATCACCGGATCACTCAAGCGGTAGGTTCTAACAACCCTGATGCGGCGGTCATCGTTCAGATCATAACAAATCATCATCTCGTTCCAAATATGCTGGCCAGTCTTGATACCTCCTGATGTCGTGCCCATCCCCGCATACCCCTATGACGCGATACACATTAGCCGCATATACAAAATTGTGTGTCTCCATGGACTCTTGATGGAATTGTCTTCACGATAGCGAGAAAGAGTATGCTGCATTGCACAGGCACACTTCTCTGAACGGCCAAAGTGTCTTAACATGGCAGTGCATACGTACCTCTGGAAAGTCCCTTCGAGCGGTGAAAGTCACCTCGGCGTGAATAACGCAGCAGTTGTCGTCTAAGGTGATCTGCTTGGGAACGACGTTCTCGTCCATGCCGGCTAGCCGCTGCTCAGAAAAGAATCTGACATTTTCCTCCCGTCCTTGAATCATCTGGAACTTCCCCAGGCGTACCTCGAGCTCCGGCGCCCAGAACTCGGATGCTTTTCCAAATTTGTTGCTGCTAAAGAAGCCGATGTAGCTCCTGACGTCGTCCTTGGTTCGGAAAGATGATCCGGGGGCAGCTGTTGGGCTGCTGCCGCCAACGAGTTTAGTTGCTGGTGCTTTCTTTAGCAGCCTGGTGGCTCCAGGCTCGAGGTGCACAACGCGCCCTCTTTCGTCGAGGTGGTAGAACACAATCATTGTGACATCTGGACCAGTTCCCTCTGCCACGGGGCCCCAACCGAAAAAGTCATTCATCTCTGCTCCCTTCTTCCCTCTGAATTCCGCCCGTGCTTCCACGATGACGAGTCCGCCATCGCGGTCGAATATGATCTTCTGTGGGACGAGAGTCTCAGATGCTATCTGGTGATGTCCTTTGGCCCATTGATGATAGCCGCTAATGTTCTTTGGGCCCGGAATGAGGGGGATATCGATCTGAATAGTACCCGGAGTTCAGTAACTTGGACACGTGGATCTGTTGCCATTTCTAAGCGAGCCTTTGCTTTCTTAACAGCCGCGGAGGATTTACGGGCACTCGCACTTACATATATATCGGGATGGTAATACTGGAAATAAGTGTCAAATTCGTCGACGCTAAAGGCTGCAAGGTAGGCCTCAACGTCTGACTTGGATTTGAAGCCCTTCAGTCCAACAGTAGGATACTGTTGACTCGTCATGGTAACTCAACTGATAAATAATGAAGCAGTATCCACTTCAGACGTTGAAATAATTAGAAGTCACAGACAACATTCGAAACAATTTAAATCTTTGTTCCTGGGTAGGTTCTACCAAGAATTTGGAGATCGGGGAAACCGGATCATAGTAGCTCCTCACAGGCAGTTCTCGGGGTCCTGATAGTATCCGCATGGTGGAGATACACGAAATACCGTGATATACGCGGCATGAAAGTGAGGGGCGAGCATGAATGGCACATGTGCAATCACCATAATGTCGGTACGCGCCAGGATGCAATTAACATTCAGCTTTAGTTGAATCACGAGAGACTGCAACAAGAGCGGGCGGGGCATCCGAGCATTTAAGGCGACGATTGCTTAAAATTCAAACAAGACAATCTGCCATAGGGCTTTAGATTAAGAACAATTCTAGTAGACCTCCATTTAGAACCTCAGAACCACGGCCAGATCAACGACGATGGCAGGACACGCTTTCGAGAACTGCCCTCCGGCTTATGTCGACGGCATCAAAACCAGTGATCGCACCGAGTTTCCCGGAACGCCCGCCTTCACTAATGGAGTCGCTCCGTGCCGCTTTCAGGGCGACATCGAAGAGCTCGAGGTGTTTGGAAACATGCCAAAGTCCATCCGCGGAACATATTATAGCATGGGCGTGGACAAGAGATTCCCTCCGATCCACGAAGATGACATCTTGTTCAATGGTGACGGGGTCGTAGGGGCATATTATATCGCCGACGGCCATGTCGACTGGAAGCGGCGCTACGTGAAGAACGACCACTACATGGCCGAGTCCAAGGCTCGCAGGAGCTTGTTCGGCAGGTATCGCAACCCGTATACCGACGACCCCTCCGTAAAGGGGCTTATCCGCACGACCTCGAACACCAATATCGTCTTTTGGCGGGGTGTCATGCTCGCCTGCAAGGAGGACGGGCCACCCTATGCGCTGGATCCGGAAACACTGGAGACCATTGGGCGATACGACTTTGACGGTCAGGTAGTATCGCCGACCTTTACGGCTCACCCCAAGATTGACCCGGAGACGGGGAACATGTTGTGCTTCGGTTATGAGGCTGGTGGAAACGGAAATGACTGCTCGAGGGAGATTGTCTTTTACGAGATCGGGGCTGACGGCAAGAAGGTCACCGAGGGCTGGTTCGAGGCCCCGTTTTGCGGATACATACACGACTTTGGCTTTACCAAGAACCACATAATCCTGCCCATGACGCCGCTGAAGGCTGATCTTCAGCGCCTGCAGAAGAGCAAAGTCCACTGGGCCTGGGACCCCAACGAGGACCATTTCTTTGGCGTGGCGCCGCGGAGGAGCCCCAAGAGGGAGGACATGGTCTGGCTCCGCTCCGACAACTGCTTCCAGGGCCACGTCGCCGGGGCGTACGAGAGCGAGGGTGGGGAACTGGTCTTTGACTTGTCCATGGCGGACGGGAATGTGTTCTTCTGGTTCCCCGAGGACGGGAAACCACCCGTTCCGCCTGGGCCGGGCTCCCAGCTCAGGTCACCAATGACACGGTACACCTTCCCGGTCGCGAGGGATGGACGGCTTGTTTCGCCTGAGACGAGAATCACGCCAGCATTGTCGTGCCAGACGTCGGTCGAGTTCTCCCGGATCGACGACCGCTTCCAGGGAAAGGAGTACACCCAGTTTTGGTCTCTCGGCATGGATGGCGCAAGGCCATACGACATTGCCCGGTGCGGCCCGCCTGTTGGAGGTCTCTTCAACCTCCTGGTGCACTATAACTGGAGTACCAGCTCCGAGAAGATGTGGTGGCCGGGCCCCACGACAACGCTGCAGGAACCGTGCTTCGTGCCGCGCGACGTGGACGGGTCGCCAGAGGGCGACGGGCACATTGTCGTGGTCCTGAACCGCCTCGATCGCGGTATCAACGAGCTCGCCGTCCTGGACGCACAGAAGGTCGGGGACGGTCCTGTCGCGCTGGTCCGGCTGCCCCTCAGGCCAAGGCTGGCGTTCCATGGTAACTTTGTAGACCATAGGGATATCGAACGGTTTGAGGTGGAGAAGGAGAAACTCAAGGCAAAGGGGCCACCGGCGCCATTACCTTGGCAGCAGAAGGGCTTGTGAGATTGAGGAATATCAGAAGGGAAGTACCATCGTGACATCATACCACTATGGGAACCATTTGCTTGGTTAGTACACTATTCTGCTAGAATGACTAGATAGTGTTCATCGGGAAAAGAGGTCCTACGAAACATGGAGAAACGAACGTCGCGTTGGTAAGAGATTACACAGCATCGTCACATCTACATCCAGGCCGTTGCCTTTCGTGACTTTGAAGCCACCCAAGAGATCTATTCGCTGTAGCTTCTCCAAGATCCAATGCCCTCTAGCTTTGATGGACAATTTTAGGGACTTGGTAGAGTCGATTTATGTAAACGAGTCAGCATTTGTCGAGTGTGTGCTTCGAGAACTGTTTGCATTTCGGGGGTGCATCTCCATCTTTCCTCGCGACGGCGGCGGCATGCATCTAATGACGCACAGTGGCTTAGTCGATGTACGAATTTCTACAATTGTGGCTCTCAGATACGAGGTAGAGGCAACTGAGACAGCGCTTTTCGGCACTCCGGGGAATAGCTTCCTCTTGTTAATCGAGGAATAATGTGTCAGGTGAGGGAGTAGGATTTGAAATATTATGTCTAGTTAATCAGAACCACAATAATGTGCCACTGGCTGCATCACATGAGCCCGATGGATAATCTATCACCGGTGGAATATTACGGCTCCGACGCTCTCATATGGATGTGTGGGTGAAGTTGCAGTGCAGTGATTGACGGCTAAGCTCGGCACTTGAACTCGCATTCCAGGGGGGAAAACAACGACAGCGACCATAAATCGCATTGACGGGGCCAGCTCCGAGGCGAGAGTGTCTCACAAACTCGAGGCACTCCGTTCCGTCATAATTGTGGCTGTACTGGAATGCCCTCAGAGCTAACAATTTAGTAACAACGGGGCAAAGTTAAACGCTCCTTGCAGGGCATCTAGGCTTTAAGTTTTGACTCGTTCAAAATGCGAGAGTCTTGGCTCACTATATACGAGGAGATGACGGCTGATCATTCAGTGGACCCACGCATGACCATGGCACTACAGAGTTCATCCCGATTTAGATCGCGTTTGGTTTCGTTTGCTTGGCAGGGGAATCGGGCATTTCTTCCCTCCCGCCCCTCCTATAAGTGTATATGAACACCCGGAATCACCGGTTAAATATCTGCTGCACGCCCTGCGATCGCCCCGTACTCGACTTCACACATCCTCAACTCAACGACTGACAAACGAAGAAGCCCATCATGCTCGCTTCTGTTATCCTGACTACTCTCGTCGCCGCTGGCAGCGCTCATGCAGCCGTAGCACAAGGTGACTGGGGCGTACGCGCCGACTTTTCGCGTGAGTTGACCCAATGCATAAGTCCATAACGGCGCAGACCAGCAGACTCCTCCACTCACTCGAGCCCACCATTTTAACACAATCCCAGGCTGCGACAGCACCACCCCACTAGAGGTCGTCCTCGACGGCGCCACCAACAAGTCCTCCCCAGCGGCCAACATCACCGACTTCGACATCCCGTCGCCCTTTGACGGTACCCTCATCATCAAGTTTGCCGGCGCAGTAGGCTGGGGCTCGCCCTACCCCCCGCAACAGGTTGGCGTCAAGATCTTTGCTGAAGCATCGGGAGGAGACCCGGGCGTCTGGGGCAACGCGACGGTGAAACCTGGCATTGGACAGCCTGCTCTTATTTCGCAGATCTCTTGGAACACACGGGACGACATCACCCTTACGCCGGGAGAGGACGAAGAGGCCTCGCTTGAGACGATCTTCGATGGAGGCAGCTTGGTTGTCTACTATGTGAGTTGAATACGTTGTTTCTTGGGGTAATTCTGAGACTGTTTACTGACGTGCTATTGATGCATAGTGCGGTGTTCCGGAGGCCGGCGGACCCGTTGCATAAGGTATTCTGAAACCCTGTCCTTCACTCTGGATTCAGAGCTTTTCGTTGTATCATATCAAAGGACATAGCCTGCCTCGTGTAAATATTCCCGAATCATGACAAGCTGTTTTTGCGACCAGCTAGGCCGACTCTACCATTAATAGTGGTCAAAACAAATGAGCCTGAAGATTATGATGCCAACAAAATCTGCGAAATAATAGTTGAAACAACACAAAGGGCTTCTTATACTAGATAAAGTGGTTATTCCATTGGAAAGCCCCCGAGATCCTCCTGAGTAGGCTCGCGGAACTCCAATTCCTCTAGAACTGGCTCGTACAACGCCCTTTTTTCGCCACCAAATTCTTGGAACAACCACTCCTGAAAGCGCCTGGGATCGGATAATTCTGTCGGTGCCCATCCAGCTAATTCCGAGAGCCATGTCCTCCAGAAGCGTTTCATAGGGTTTGGCGGCAGCCTCGCCAGTTGAACGGCTTGTTTCCCGTACTTGGTCAGTTCCCACACTGTTGCAGCGTTGTAGTCAATAAGTACCACACGCTGTGGAAGCTCCAGCGGAAGCTCCTGCGTGGGTTCCTGTGTGAGCTTGGGCGGCGGTATAAGAAACACGTTCCGTGGCGCCAAATCTCGCTGGTCGACCCCGACATGGCGTTGCTTTACAACGCCATCAAGTAGCATAGCCAATACTTGCAAGCGATAGTCTTTACTGAGATGTGTGGCATCGATTTAATGTGGACTTTTTTTAGTAAAAAGATCCTTCATGCAAATCCCTGAAAGATGTTCAATAAGAACAAAGCGAATGCTTCTTTAGTACGTTTCCCCATTATAAGAGATAGGGAGGCTGAATGTCCACTGCAGCAGTCAGAGTCAGCTAGGGCTGCCGCCTGTCTCGAAACTTCCAGCTTGCTTATCTAGGGTGTAGGATACATATTCGGAAAATGGTCTTTTGAGGGTGTCAAAACGATATCCAAAAGCTGCTTACAGAACCAAAATACGCTGGAGCAAAGGACCCCGTCTGGCCAGCTCTTGTAAGGCATTCATATGCCGCAACTTCTTGAGTATAATGATCATCGGCTCTAAGGACAACATCACACGGATAGCTGCCGATATCCGAGACAAAAGAATAGTACAGAGGGTCGTATATCTTTGCTACTGCTTCGAAGGTCGTCGCGTTTCCGTCTTCACTGTAGGGTATAACTGAACAGACAAGTAATTGAGGACCTCGCGCGTTTCCAATAGCGAAAGATCTAGTGACGATGAGCCGAGCACTCCTAGGGTCTGTCGGAGCTGGTGTCTCGAGTGGTGGATAAGTGACAACATGTTTGGTCTGAGACACAGAGTTCAGCCACTCCTCAGTGCGCGACGGATAGGACGCAGTGGGATAATCGCCGCCGAAGGGTAGAGGAGCAACATGAGTCGAAATATCGACTTCGAAGCCCGGAAGATATGGACAATTAGGTTTGTCTGGGTCCGGTGGTGGCATCCACATCTTGTGAAGGTGGGTTGGTTGTGCAGAGGCAGGTTTAGGCGGGTGTTGTTTGGGTGTAAAGAGATTTCAAAGGGGAAGTGATGACAGACAGATGAGTGGGGCAGATCAGTTGACAGCCGCGATAGATGCAAGGCCAGTACCTTTGTGATGTGTACGATGGGAGGTGTTAACTTTGAGTAAGTGCAGAGTTTCAGAGACGCTTTGATTTTGATTCGCTTGAATCCTTGTGTTGGTTGGCCAACTTGGCCCGTTTTTGCAAAGGCCCCATTCGCTGTGATGCAGGGCCAATCGAACTGGCCTGTGGCTGTGGCTGTCACCACAGGGGATGAAACAAGTATCCAACCGACTGTGCGCTCAGCTGATAGCTACATACCCAGTTACACTAAGTCCAAAAGATCCAGGGACTTTTGTTAGTCCCGGGCCGGTCCTCTTTTCTACGTTCAGTCCCGTCTCTCGCCGCTTACTGATGTTGCTTCCATTTTCGTCCGGCCACATCAGCCTCAAATCTAGTACCATCTTGTAATGACTTTTTTCTGTGCCTAAAACCATCTTGCTTATAATCCTCTCTCCCCATAGACTATTAGTATTCTTTGGCGCCCCAAAAAGTTCCTCTACCAGGCCCGAACTGCAATGATTATCCCAGCGGACAAGAGTTGTAAGCAATTATGGTCATTTAACCATGTGTGATATAGCATGTTCTATGACTCAGTGGCGTGTAAAAAAACATACTATGTTACACTAAAAGTCTAAGCGTTGGACCGTGTCCATTCGAGGTAGCGCTGTTGACAAGCTGTCAAGCCATCAAAGCTGAAGCTATCTCTAGTTCGATACCGTCATGGACTAGTTTTGTAGCGGATATCTAGCTCATGCGACTTAGGCCTTCGCATTGTGTCACGAGGTCGCGGCTCCACTACTGTGGTGCTCCGTGGCATATAAATAAGAGCGCCGTGCGCTCACAATCTTTAGTCAGAAACCCAGTCAACTTTCTTTATTCGATATGCCCCGCTCGGATTCGTGATAAATTCCTTGATCAGAACTCGTCGGGCAACCAGCCAATCTGTCCCCGCAACGAACAAACAACAATCTGCAACACCAAGCACACACCGTTTTCCCTCAAGACCATACAAGCACAAACACTCGCCGGATCACGATTACCAAGAAGACCAATACAACACAATCCACCTCGTGGCACAAATTTGCCTATACCGTTCGCAGGGCAAAATAACAGCTACAATGAGCGGAAGATCAAGCTATCTTCAAGAGGCCCGGCGGCGGGAACCAACCGAGACGGGCCCACCCCCGTCATATCACGAGGCCGTGAACACGGCGACACCTTCCCGCCCACAGGATGGTCCCTCAGCCCCAAGATCGCCATCACACCCAAATGGCGACTCTTCTCAAACCACATCTCTCCGAGCGGCTTTCTCCAGAGCGCTCATGGCGCATGACGGGGACTGCTCCGCACTACGGCGTGAGATCCAACGACAGATTGTAGAAAGGTTGAATGCGGACGCCTTCAGTGCATCGGAGGAACGAGGAACCAACGTCGAGACCATCGAGCCGATTACAGATCTGGGGGACGCGTTCAGGCAACACAGGGCTACGGAGGGACAACGGGAGACGACACGGTCGAAGAATGGGACGAGTGGTATACCATGGCAGGGTATGATTTCTCTGCGCGAGAAGGTAGACGCCAGGGACAGGATGATAAAGCGCAGAGACAAGATCATCCAGGAAAAAAATGAGATCATAGAGAGTATGTCGGCTCGGTTAGCGGCAGCGGAAGCTAAGCTCGTCAAAGAAGAACAAGAGGCTACCTACCTACGTAATGTTGGATCTGGGGCGTTATATCTAGCAGAAGCTGTGTTTAGAATATTTCAGACATTACTAGGCTTTTGAAGACCTAGAGTTGAGACCTTGACAGGGCCGTATTAGTTGCGTTCATGGGTATGGAGGCTGGGGCAGCAGAATCAACGGCGACGAGAAGGGAGAGCAAAACACTTATATAGCCGAGCACGCCAAACTGATATTGCCGAAAGTGTTTGGCAGAGAGAGTACTCAGAATCAGAAGCTAGCCTTTCTAATCTATAGTTGGAACGAAAGAGTTACATATTTGCGATGGCAAAAGAGAGTGAGCCATACTGGTAGTCCCTCTTCCGACAAGCGCTTGGATGATGACTCTGAGTCAGATGACGAAAGTCAATAAAGTCTAATTGACCAGTACATTTTTAAAACTGCGTATTGACGAATAGCGGCGTCGAAACCTTTAGTATCATAACTTGAATCAAGGGCCCTACACCTGTAGGAGTGGTATTGACAAAATGATTGTAGGCTTATTCAATAAAATGGTGTACGGCGCTTGCCCTACTGCTAAGAAACCATAGCCTCCCAAGGTTTCCTAAGGTGGTCACCTTCTTAGCCTCCTGGCGCAGCTGGTTTCGTCCATCTGGTATGGCCAACAGTGTTGAATTATGATCATGAAGCGAGATGGGCTGTGTATGCGAAGGCTGTGCAAGCGCCTCGCACTATGCTTGGTGAAGACTTGCTAGGTCTGGGTATGGTGAAACGTGCTGGTGTCTGCAATCATCGCAAAAGAAAAACGAAAAAGATTTCTAGCAAATGATTCCGGATCTGCCTCACGCCTTGGATTTGGGTGGATTGATTCTTGCAGGTGTTACACTTGTGCCACACCAAGTCCACACGATGAGACACAGACAGACTCCGGCAAATATAAGAGGAAGAAGATTAAGGGATGGAAGAGAGGAACAAAAGTTGAGAACATCAGTGCATGCAGATATGATGTTGAGAAGTATAGAGGTAGAGATGGGAGGTGATAAAGGGGAGAATGGGGAAAAAAGAGAAGAATGAACGAGAATCAGGCCAGCTCGGCTTGAAAAGCCATCTCACTTGACGCCAGCGAGCATCAGTGGAGAGGGAATGGGGGCAACATGCCTGCCAGGCCTGTCGGGAAATGGTCTTACCGTAAATGAGTGTGAACCGGTGTCAACCGGGTGGGAGGAATTGCCCCCTAAATATACTGCAGTATAAAAAGAAAAAGGGAGGGGGGGCTCAAAAAAAAAAAGAAACAAAAACAAAAACAAAGGAAACACCAAGGAAACGAGACATGCTCCTCCGTCTACTCCTCCTCCGTCACCCCACCCAGCACCCAGCTCGCCACGGCCTTCAGCTCGGCCAGCCTCTCCTCGAGGTCTTCGTCCTCCTTCTCCTTCTCCTCCTTTATCGCGGCCACCGCCGCCCGCACCCCCGACTCCACCCCGGCCTTCACCGCCGCCGCCACCAAAGCTTCCAGCCGCCGCTGGTGCTCCTCCCTCTCTCTCTCCCCCTCTCTCTCTCTCTCCTCTCTCTCTCTCTCTCTTTCTCTCTCTCTCTCTCCTCTCCCCCTCCCTCTCCTCCCTCTCCCTCCTCTCCTCCTCCTCCTGCTGCTCCCGGGTCGGCAGCCCCAGGACGCAGGCAGCCCAGGCAACAGCCCGGCTCACCGGCCGCGGAACATACTGGCCCACCGCCGGTGGGAGCTCGAGGGCGCCCACCCACGCACGCAGACCGGCGCCGCCGGCACGCAGCGCGGCAGCACGGGCCCGCCACTCCGTCAGCGGCGCGACGAAAATCGTCGCCACCGGGCCCAGGAAATCCTTGATCTCCATCTTCTTCTTCTCCTTGTCCTTCTTCTTCTTCTTCGTCTTCTTCCTCGTCGTCGTCGTCGTCTTCGTCGTCGTCGCTGTCGTCGCTGTCGCCCGAGCATTCCAAACAAAAGGGAGAACCATGGGGGGCTCGAATCGCTGGGTAAATGGTTTGTTGACCGTCTCTCAACTTGCTCCTTCCCCCGGGAACTGGCGCTCTTGCTGTGTTCACTGGGGAAGGTGCGGCTGGCTCAACGTCTTAGGCCCTCGCGGGTGCTCACAATGGCCGGAAACACTCGCTGTGATACGGCCAGTCTTAGCAGGAAACTGGGAAGTGGCAGGCCATCCTTGTTTTTAGGAAGGTCCCAAGTGTCGCCTCCACGGGTGCAGCTGTTGAGCTCACCCCGGAGAAGCTGCGCTCCTTTGGTGACGATCAGAAGCAGCGCTCGTGTAGTGATTTCCTCTTGTCTACAGCGATCAGTGCCTAGGATACTGAAAGGCTTTCAGGGGACCCTCAGGGCAAGTTCACTATTCAATCGAAGCAGCTCCACGACGTCTTGATGAAGAATATCAGGAGCAAGCTGGTCGGAATGGAACGTCTGAATCTGGGTCTGGGCCTGGGCCCATCGTTTTTGTCGGCGGATGGGGATCTTGACACTCACGCATGAAGGCCTAGTTGCAGTATTCTGATTGTTGTAACTAAATAAGAAAAGGTGCTATGTACAGAGGCCAGCGGGTTCCATCCGAAACTACCGTGATCTATGAACCTATCTAGAAGCTATTTAAATCGGTGTCGGCGTGTTTGCTAGACTGCTCGCACAGTCAGTAGGGGGACTGGGGAAAAGTGGTTTACCGGGGGCCACGAAAGAGCAGTGTGCTGGAGACATACCTGTTCCACCCAAAGAGTCCTTGGCAAGATGGTCTTCAGATAGCCTGTTGCGTGTTGTGCAACGACATGACAGTCCCGAGGCGGAATCGGGCCGAGGCACTTGACCGGTCGCTAAGTTCGTGGTGGAGTGCAGCAAGACGACCGGCGCATGTTCAGCGACGATGTTGGCGGCCGGCGCAGGGAGGAGCTGCACCACGACTCGGACGTACGAGACCATGACAGATATGGTTGCTGAGGCCGAGAGGACGCTTAGGCTGTGGACTGGCGACGTCGACGGCGGAAGGGAGAGGGCAAGCAAGAGCCTTTGAGACATGGTGGGTGACGGCAGGGAGGGTTGGTGTGCAGCGAAGTCTCTTTTGTGTGCTGCTTGTGTGATGTTGACGCTTGAAATTGACGCGGTCCCGAGTGATGAAGAAATGTAGGCCCAAAGGTTCGCGGCCGAGAATGTTGATGTTCCAAGGTTGGGGTTTCTTGACGAGTGGTTTTGGTCCGACATCTGACGGAAGGGGTGGTCAGCCACACGGTACGAAAGAACGATTCATTCCCCACCTTGGGGACAGGAGAAAATCTACCAGAGCTCTCCGGAGTGTGCCACAACTGGAGCAGATTAGAAAAGGCCTGTGTGAGGATCAAGGCAGAGAATAGAAGTGAGAAGAGAAGAAGGCAGAGGGCGAGCGACGGGAGACGAGCGTTGGACGACGGGCGGTGGACGGTGGATGGACGATGGACGATGGACGACGGAAGAAGGACGGAAGTTGACGGACGAGACTGAAGACTGGACAAGGTGAGTAGTTAGTTTGCTCGGCGTCCAATCTCGCTTTCCCGCAGGTCGTAAGGCAGGCAAATTGGAGCAGGACAGGTGCGAGTGATAACCTGCTTGGCGAAGATGGCAGAGCTGGGCCAGCTGCAGGACGAAGTCGAGCGAATAGTGCAAATCCCGAGAGTTTGTGCCGGCATGGGAGCTGCTGGAGGCATGGAGTTTGGGTTGTGGAGGACTCCAGAGCAGCCGTTGTATGAAAGTTGGCTGAGGTTTGACGATGAGCGTGAAAAGAAGATGGAAAGATAGAGACACAGATGATTGGACAATGGTCAGAAACGGTGGTGTGTCGTGGAGGAAGACTGCAAAGGATGACCGTGTGAAATGGTTTTGGAGGATGAATGAGGAGGATTGATGTTGACTCTGTGGTTGCAATTTACGCGACCCGGGAGAAACGATCAGGCATCCTGAAGTCAAGGGACCTACCAAGGCACCGCCCGCCCAGGTGCTCAATCTTCATTGTAGCAGGGAAGGAGCATGGTCACTAGATTTGCTGCCTGGGCTCACCTTCCACCGGGAACATTTGTCACACCCACATACATCAGGTAGCTCCAACCGTGGTACGATAAAACTGGAAGGTGGACCTCCAGTCGCCCAGAAGACAGCAGCACCTAAATACCTAGGTAGTGAGAGTACAGCACCTAAGTGGTGAGAGAGTTGCCCCCGCACATTCCTTATTCATGCTCAGTTTACCACTGTATGAAGGGACCGCCTACATACTGCTTAGGAAGCATATGTACACGGATTAAAAACGAAACCACACTTATTCAGGCTCCAATACCATCTTCACATGCATGTAAAAAAAAGCATCCAATATATTTAGGGGAAAATGTTGGCAGGTTGCTCTCTGATGAATCTTCTGTTCACTGATCAGTTGCTGCTGTTACTTATTTCCATCTCCGTGCATTTCCGTGGAGGGAACAGAACCAAGTGAATTTTAGCTACAGAATAAGACAGAATGAGGCCCATATGGGTGCATATTGGACTACAAATGCTCTCCAGGACAACTTACTGACCAGACAAGGCCTCCCCAGCTTGACAACCTTGGAAGGATCAAGAGAGTGTGGGCCACAAAGAGACACTCCTAGTTTGTTGGCATGGAACCGAGCAGAACCGCCATTACCGACCTTTCTGATCTTACCAGTTGCGCTCTAGTCAGCTTACAAATTCTTTCGACATCGGGGAAAAGATTGACCGGGCCATTTATTATAAATTCTACTGCTGCCCCGTAGTAGTGGCTGACGCCTATGCTCGTTCCTACTCATCCTTCTATCCTGTTCTTATTGCCTCGAACCCGTGTGAGATCGCAAATCTCTTGTACGTCGTCGCCTCCCTTCAGCCGCACTCACTCATCATGACCATAATCCGAGTCTCCATGTTCAAGATCCCGAAGGAAGAGGACATCGATTTCCTCTTGAGCAAGTACAAGACGCTGAGAAGCGAAGCCCGCAAGGTAAGTACATCGCGAGCAAGCATAACCTTTCCTGATTTTCTCATCACCTGTTTGAGTTGTGTTCACTTTCTCTTCCGACGTCCGCAGATCTAATCTGAGCTCTCGTTAGGACGGCGGCCCGTATATCCTGTCTATCGCGGCCGGGCGTGCCTTGCCGGACCAGCGCTCTCAGGGCTACACTTTGGTGGCCAAGACAACCTTCCGCACGCTTCAAGACATGCAGTATTACGACTCTCGGTGTGAGGCACACGCTCGGTTCAAGGAGCTCGCAGGGCCGCGGCGCACTGGCGATGTTTTGACGGTCTATTTCGAGGATGCTGTTGGGGATGCGTAGGAGCTCTGGATGCTGGATCTTTGAATGTGTTGTACGTAATAATCACCGTGTGCATAGCTGCGGCCGTGAGATTGAATTTATTGAATTTGGTCGTGATTTCCTTCCTGCTTTGAATCTGTGCCACGGCCATACCTTGCTCGCGTAACAACGACTTGGCTTCTCCCCAAACCCACCGCACGCGTAAGTAAGCATGTTGAGTTCGCGTATTTGTAAGTGAGGCGTTTCATAACTCAACAAGTTCAAGTTCCAGTGAATTCGGGTGGCAAATGCGTAGAAAGCAAAAACGTGATATTTGTGGTTTAAAGGAAAATCTATCTGTGGCTTTTGTGAGGTTATTGAAAGACAAGAAAGTCTAGACCAATTATGTGTTCCAGAATATTCGCAAAAGAAAGAGAAAGCAAAATAGGTAATTATTTCAGGCGGGGATGATGGTAGCAATGCTGCTCCTGGAGTGCGCGAGCATATTCTCCAAGATGCTCCTGAACAAGCCCGCCACACGTTCGATATCCCCCTCCTCGGGCCCAAAGATTCGCGGGTCATACTTGAACTTGAGCCTGTACCCGGCCGGCGTCTTCGACACCTCCAGGTGCAGCGCGTAGTCCATCGGCATCCGCACGCGGCTAAGCCCCATGACGATCCACCGCATATGCCTGTCGACGACGCCGCCCGCGGGCGCCGCGGGCTCGAAAGGCTGGAAGAGGAACAGCGCCCGGGCGGCGTCGGCGCCCCGGCGCCCGCCGTAGATGTCATCCAGCCCGACGTTCCCGTGCTCCGTCGCCCGCCAGAACAGGTCCTGCGTGGCCCGCAGGAGACCCCGCAGCCCCTCGCGAGGTTCGAAGGACGTGCGGAACGGCAAAAAGTTGGCGCAGGTGCCCGCGATGGCCTGGGCGTCCTCCATGGCCACGTTGCGCCCTGTGATGAGGTTGTCGTAGACGACGTCGTTGCGGCCGCTGAGGCGGGCCAGCAGCAGGGAGAAGGCGGTCTGGAAGACGATCGGGGCGGTCACGCCGCACGTGGATGCGAAAAGGTCGGCCTGTCGGTCCACCGTTGCCGTGTATACGTGGCTCGCGGATGGATCGGTGATGGTGCCTGGGAACGGGGGAGGGCTGTCGCGCAGAAGAGTCTCCCAGAACTCGAGTGATGGTTGACGGTCTCCCGTGGCCAAGTGCGTCACGAAATCCCCAAACGGGACCGTCGGGGGCGGTGGGAGGCCGTTGTAGAGCGCCTTGAACTCGTCATCAAATATCCGCAGCAGGGTTCCGTCGTACATGGCATGATGGATGTGGATGAGCAGCTCGCGGGTACCGTCGGCGAGGACCAGAAGGCGGTACTTGACGAATGGCTTGTTGCCCACGGTGAAGCCTTTGTCCCAGCTCCTCTGTATGTAGTCTTCCTTGGCATCGGCGTCGCGCACCTGAACCACCTCGAGGTCGAGGGCTGGGTTCTGCAACACCACCTGGCTCCAGACCCCGGCCGTCTTCAGCCAGACCGAGCGGAGAATCTCGTTCCTCGCCGTGAGCTCCGTCGTCAGCTGGACCCAGGTGTCGAAGTCGATCTCTTCCGGGAGAGGCCTGACTGCTTGGCAGTTCCAGAACTGCCCAGGCTTCTCGGCACGGACCAGGAAGTCCTGGATGCCCGGAACAACGGGGTAGATGACTTCAACATCGGCTTCGTGAATCCCAGAGCGCCCTAGCTCTGCGGCCATCTCGGCCGACATCGTGAGCGAGGCCCGAGGCACAACGCCGTGGCTCTTCGTATCCAGCGGCCTCATCCGCCTTGCCATATCTTGCAAGAGTGGGAAAGCGAGGGTGTCCCCTACCGCCAGGGAATATCCATTGCTCCTGGCTCGGCCAACGAGGTTGATGGCGGCGATTGAGTCACCTCCGTGAGCCAGGAACGAGCTCGTTGCGCTGATGGCCGAGCAGGGCTTCCTGAAGAGGTCCGCCCACAGAGATTGCAATAGGACCTCCTCTGTTGTTTCTGCCGCGACATAGTCGGCACTAGAGTCTGTGCCGGCATACTCCTGGAGCATCTCCGGAGAGAGCTCCCGGACCCACGCTGTCAGCTTCTTGCGGTCCGTCTTTCCTGATGCCAGCAGTGGCAGTGAGGTAACGGGGATCCACAGCGTCGGCACCATGTACGGTGGCAGGCTCGTCAGCTTGACCCCAGTGGCCGTCAGCGCCTCCACGTGCTCTGGTGAAGGGGGCAAGAGTCCCTCAGGGCTGCCCGGGCCCGCGCCACCAGAGGCCATGACCATGGCACAGCAGGCGACTATCGTCGGCATGCCCTGAAACTCATGCACCACCACTGCGGCATCCCGCACGAGACCAGTTCGCTGGATGGCGCTCTCGATCTCGCCCATCTCGATGCGGTGGCCGTGGATCTTGACCTGGCTGTCTATGCGGCCAAGGCACCGCATCCGGCCATCCAGGAGCCACCGCACCAGGTCGCCGGTCCTGTAGACCCTCTCGCCGTGCCGGGTGACGAACGCCTTGGCCGTGGCGTCGGGCCTGTTCAGGTAGCCCCTTGCCAGCTGCGGCCCCGCGAGGCAGAGCTCCCCGACTGCGCCGTACGGCACCTCTCTGAGCCCGTTTGTTTCCAGGATGAGGGCACGGACATTCCGAAGCGGCCGGCCGATAATGCGCGCGTCCTCTCCTGCATTTATATGCCCCACGACAGAGAGTACCGACGCCTCGGTCGGCCCGTAGCAGTTCATGACAGTGCAACCCCTGGTGGTCCATGCCTCTGCCAGGTCTTGAGGGACTGGCTCGCCGGCGAGGTAGATTCCCTCCACGCCCGGTACCTCATCCGGCCGCAGAAGCTTCGCTACAGTAGGGGTTATGAATAGTCGGGTGACAACCATGTCGTTGATCACCTTGGCCAGGTCAGACAGCATGGCTTCCATGGGCGCCATGCAGAGCGTCGCGCCGACGCCGAGCATGCAGAAGATGTCGCTGACGGACACATCGAAGACGAAGTTGGAGAACTGGAGGAGGCGCCAGCCGGGCTCGACCGACTCGGCCTCGATGATGCTGTCGATGCCGGCGGAGATGGCCCCGTGAGAGACGAGAACGCCTTTGGGCAGTCCTGTTGAACCGGACGTGTAAATACAATATGCCAGACAGTCTGCTTCCAGGCCCACTTCAGCTGCGTCCAGGGGCGCGGAGTCGAGCTGGGAAGACTCAATGGCGTATACGTCCACCACGTCCGCGGCACAAGATTCGGTGTCAAAGATGCCCCTCAGGTTCTCGTCCGTGAGAACCACAGTGGCCGACACGTCCTCGACGATGAAGTTATTTCTCTCCGGCGGGTTATCCGGGTCCAGGGGCACAAACGCTGCCCCGGCCTTGAGCACGGCGAGCGTTGCGACGATGGCCTCAATCGACTTTGGCAGACAGATTGGCACTAGACTCCCTGGACCCAGACCCTTGGACCGCAGGAAACGCGCCACCTGGTTGGCTCGTCCGTCGAGCTGCCCATATGTGCAGCTTACCGACGGTCCATACTGAATTGCCGTTCGGTCTGGACAAGATGCCGAGACCTCCTCGAACTTGCTGTGTAGCAAGGCAGGGTGGTGCCCTGCTGGAGGACTCAGTCTGTTGAGGTGTGATCGTTCGGGAGGGGTGATAATGTCCATGTCGGCGATGCGTTTCGTGCTGTCCTCGAGGATGCCCTCCATTATGGAGGCAAACTCCTGCACCAGGAACTCTGTTCTGGTCGGATCCAATGTGCCGCTCAGCCCAACCACAAAGTGGCCCGGCGCGGCTGGGTCTTCTTGAAGCTCAAGGCCTGTGTAGCCGGTCTGCCAGATGGGCTTGTCTCCATATGGCTTCAGCAGAGGAGTCTTGTCTGCGAGTCGCCCATCTTGGTTTACGACGAGGAAGTTTACCAGCGTATCAAAGAGATCGGAGGAATGCCCTCCTGCCCGCAGCGACCTGCGAAGGCCGTGTTGGGCATGTTCGGCCAAGTCCCACAGCGCCCCTTGCACATGCGATAGACCCTGGGCGATGTCCATTCCGTCTTCAAACCGCACACGGAGCGGGACAGTTGTCAGCGTCGGGCCGTTCAGCTGCTGTACGCCTTGGACGGGCACATCCCGCCCGGATAGTGTGATGGCAAAGGTCACATCCAGGTTGCCAGTATGTTTGGCCAGGACGATGGCCCAGGTCAGGTAGAGAAGCACACCTATGGAGAAGCCTGTACTGGATGTGAACTCGCGGATGTCCCCGGCAATAGGCCGTCGCGATGATGTGTTTGGGGCGCATGGCTGCTCTGCCCCCAGTTGTGTTGTAGCTGCGCCTTCAAGATACTGTGCCCAGAATTGGTCCATCTTGTCCTTGTCCAATGATTCTGCATAACTTACAAAAGAGTTGAACTGTGGCCTCGGTACTGGGGTGAGGCCTCGGTATATGTCCGATGCGTCTTCGAACAGAAACTGCGAGGACCAAAAGTCGAATATGGCGTGGTGCATGCTAACGACAAGTAACGAGCGGTTGAGAACCGTCACTTTGATGGCTGATTCGGCCACGTCCATACTGCCCTCGAGGCGTCGAGTGAAGTCCTGGAGGGAGAAATCAGGATCATTTCCATGGTTAACAAACTCCCAGGGTAAATTGAAGTGCTTTCTGACTGCCTGGGCGAATCCTGCTCCGCTCGGGGTGAATACAGAGCGGTAGATGGAGTTCTCGTCGACCACCTTTTGGAACGCCACCTGCAGCTTAGTCCAGTCAATACTTTGCGCATTCACAGAAAAGATGCGAGTGTAGACGTAGCCGCCAATGGTAGCATTTGCAGAGATAATGCCGGACTGCAACTCGGTCGCCGGGTACACGTCGTCGTACTGGTCCACATCCAGCGTGAAATCGCTTGGTTTCAGGCTGAAAGGGGTCACGTCAACAAATGCTCCGGCATCGTTGCGTGTCATTGCTTGCGCCGCCTGTGTCAGCGACTCGGCACGCATCAGGTCGCCGAGCGACACGACCCAGTCCACCGCCACGAGCTCGGCGATGACCCCCAAGGCCTTAAGGGAGTCACCCCCCAGCTCAAGGAACGCATGCCGCCTGCTTATAGAGCCGAGAGGGAGACAGAGGACCTTCGACCACACGGACCGGAGTGTCTCCTCAGCCTCGCCCTGGCAGACCTCCTGCTCTGCGCTTGAAAGCGCCCGGGAAGAGCTCCGGATCAGGTCGTCACGCTCCATAGCCTTCACCTGATTTCTCAGGCTTCGGATCTCCGTCTTTCCGTTGGCGCTGCGAGGCAGTGCGTCGAGGCGAACCCAGTACCTTGGCACCATGTAGATGGGAAGGGAAGACGCAGCGACGCCGCGGAGCCTTGTGACCAGGTCAGGCCACTGCGCGGCAGCGTCTGCGGCTGCGCCATCCCGCACCGCAGGGACAACCATTGCCACCAGGGCCGTATCGGCATCGCCCTTCACTGAGCATGCAACGACGGCTGCATCCTCGACTCCGTCCTGGACGCGGACCAGAGCCGCGATCTCCCCCGGCTCGACCCTCTGGCCGTTGATCTTGGCCTGGAAGTCTATGCGGCCGACGATCTCGATAGATCCGTCCCCGTGGCGCACGGCCATGTCTCCGGTCCTGTACAGGGTTGCGCCCTCGGTGAAAGGACTGGGCACAAAGGACCGCGCCGTCTCCTCGGGCTTGTTGATGTAGCCGCTGGCGAGCTGCGGGCCCTCGAGGCACAGCTCGCCCGCGACGTGCAGGGGCGTCAGCTCCACCGTGCCGGCGTCGAGCACGAAGGCCGCGGTGGTGTCCGAGGGCCGGCCCAGCACGTTTGGGCCCCTGTCGTCACCCGGTTGCCCCAGGGCCCTGCCAAAGGAAAGCTGAGTGCACTCGCTGAGCCCGTAGCCGTTGCGAAGATCCTCAACGTGGCCGGCCCATCGGTCCACAACGGACTGGTCCACCCGTTCGCCAGTCAGCGTGATGCGCTTCAGGGTGGGCATGCTCTCAGGATCGAGCAGCCCAATGGTGGAGGATGTAATGCCCAGTTTGTTGATCCTCATCTCGTTGATAACCTGCTTCAGGGAGGTGTGGAGGGTTGAGCGGCTGGCTGTGCAGAGGCACGCACCGTGTGCGAGAGTTGACAGGATGGACCGCTGGGCGGCTGAGAACACCGGGTTATAGAAGAGCAAAGCCCTGGTTCCGACAGCCTCAGACGCACAGGCGATGCCCGAGGCGGCGACACGGTGCGAGATGTCGACTCCCTTGGGACTTCCTTGTGTGCCGGAAGTGTAGATGATGTAGGCAGTTGTCTCCGGCTTAACATCGAGATCTAGGTTGGCCTCTTGGCGTCCCTCCTGCTGATTTAATAACCTCGTAATGTCCAATGTGTGTATCGCCGAGTCCAGTCCGCTGTCCCCAACGTTGGCCGCCATGCCGTCTGTGACAGCAAAGGAGGCCCCAACATCTCGAATGATATATGACTGGCGAGCGACGGAGGAGCTCGGATCCAATATTACATATCCCTTCCCGGCTTTCAAGACCGCCAGGATTGTAATGATGAGTTTGGCGGACGTGTCCATGTGCAGGGGCACGACCTTGCTCTGCTGCACCAGCGGCTCATTCAGGAGCTGCCGGGCAACCCAATTTGCCGAGCTATTGAGCTCTGTGAACGTGAGGGACTCACCCTCATAGGTCTCAACTGCCTTGGCCTCACCATTCTTGGCTGCCTGCTTCTCAATGAGGTCGTTGATACTGCGTGACGCGAGAGCGTCGACGGCAACGCGAGGCTGGCTGAATTGTAGCAACTGGGCTCGTTCTTGTGGGGATACAAGTCCAAGCTTCGACATGATGTGCGATTTACTGCTCTCTGACATCCGTTCCAACACCACGCGGAGGTGCTCGAGCATGGCTCGCCCCTTGGATGTGCTGATGCCTTGGTGGTGCCGCACAACGAGGCGAGAAGAGGCCAAGCAGACGCAGACTTGCAAGGGCACATCCTTCAGCCTGTCCTGAGGCTCGCATCCAGCCACATCTAATTCAGTCACGTAGAAGCCAACTTGCAACATTGGTGCACCTATGTGTTCACGGCGGCGGACGGCCATGGTAGACGTGGTTCTTGTCAAGACTTCGTCCAGCCTTTTGGCGAATTTACCAATCGTCTCGTCGGCGTTCATCGAGATTGCGACTGGAAGGATCATTTCCAGGGGGCCGATGGTGTCGCAATGAAGCCTGGGGGAATTTGGTCTCAAATTTGTGTAGAAGGCGACCTGGTCAGACTCGACATGACGCGAAAGGACGTGAGCCCATGCCGCCCGAATCAGGGTGTGGATATCCAGTTGGAATCGCCTTGCCAGTTTCATGATGAGGTCCTGTTCGATTGATACAAAGTTCTCAATAATAGGTGTCTCAACATCGGAGCTGGACGGCAGCCCTCCATACACGGGAACCTCATCCACTCCGGCTGACTGCCCATCGAGCTTTGCCTTGACCCAATCGGTCTCATCAGCCAGATGAGTATCGAAGGGGACTCTGACGGGGAAGCCAAGCCCTTTGTAGAATGCATTGAAGTCGTGCCAGACAAGAAGAATGGACCGAGTATCCAAGACCGCGCGGTGGAAGTGGAGGGTGAGGGTAGGGGTGCCCTTATGGCCTTCATCGTATACCAGGACTGGAACTGTCTTCTTGATGAGGTCCGGCTGCCAAGCACCTATGTACATAGGAAGAACGTATTGGGTGATGGTTTGCTTTGTCGGCATGCCCCCATCTTCGCGGTGCTCGAGCATGGTACGCAGAATGGGATGATGAGCCGCCAGAGCTTGCCAGGTCATTCGAAGACGATCGAGACTGAAAGTCATATGCTGGGGAAGTCGGAAAACGTGAGATGCCCACAGCTTTGACTTGTCCGATGTCAACTCAAGCACCTGCAACTGTGCCGGAGTGAGAGGGAGAGACTGGCTTTCGCCGAAGCCATCTAGCTCTGACTCTGTCACCTCAGCCCCAAATGAGAAGCCTCCAAAGTCGTCTTCGATTTCATATGGCGGGGTCGAAGGACCAGGCCACAGATGAGGTGAAGAGACATTCTTGTTAGGCAGAAGCATTTTTGATACTGTCGTGACTGCTCTATCGAAGAAATGGTGCTTCAATGTGAGGGCCGTAGTAATAGAGAAACACGCCCGACACAGAAAATTATGTGCTAGAAACGTCACCGAGTCAACAATGAGACACCACGAGATATAGGCTGTCAAGGTAGAACTTACTAGCTTCTTGTTCTGAAAGTGTAGCAGGCTCGAATGCGTTGGAAGGCCAACCAGTTGATAGTTTCCCGAGATCCAAAGCATTGGTTTAGATGTTGATACCACAACAGAGGGCGGGGCTGATATATATCAACATCTGAGGCGGGGGGCAGAGTATCTGCGCTGGTTCAGCCGGGGAGACCAATATCGGCCGGCAGCAGAGGCTGGATTTCACCACGTGAACCAGCATTCAGACATTTCCCTCCCAATGAATCTCCAAGTCTTAGCTCCTTCCTTCAGAATCTCAACTCACCCCTCACGACTCTGTCTGTGCGGCCGGGATGACTTCAACCGTCCGCTCGCCAGCCTTGCGGCTCTGCCCGGGATGTCTCCATTCACATCTCGTCTTCGGCACAGCCTCAACTGCGTGACCGCCGCTGTGCCCCGAAGACGACCCAATTTTACAACCACCCCCGCCCCCGTCCAGTAATCCCGACCAGAATTCATTCACCCTTCACTCGTATTTCCTCCATTGCCGGTGAGTTTAATATATTAGTGCTTAGTTCCGCCGCACGGGTGCATCGTTGTTGCATGTCGGGTAACAACAGCAGTGATGGCTTCTGTCTTCACCCGATGCGGGAAGACGAGTTACTAATCGTTAGGAACTTTGGCCAAGTCCAGCCAGCCACGATTCTTTTGTGAAGCCTGCGATGTTGGCCGTAAAATCCTTTCCACACAGATCGGCTGACTGTGAGCATCCTTAGATGAACTGGTGCGCAACCTCGTCGAAGAGGGGCGACTAGTTAGGCGAGTACGAATACAAACAAAGGCTTTTTTGAGCCTATGTGATTTGTGTAGAAATGTTCCTAACCGGACTTCTCTCGCGCTTGTGCGTGTGCTGCTTATGGCTTGTCAGACGGGTCCTTTGAACTTGAACAACTCGGAGGACACCGAGTAAGCTGCCATCGATGGGCGGGGGCGGGGAGGGCCGGGCCCCTTTCTTCTTCTCAGCCCTACTATAGTAATGTATAGCTCAGGGCGCTCGAATTGGCATGGAATCAAAGATCATAGCGTCTGCTGAAAGCATGTTACTGGTCAACCAAATTGGCGTTTCAAGCTAAGCACGCTCTGGCAAAAAGACTCGACGGACGTCCTGTTCGTAGATCCAAAATTACTAATTAGAGACAAGATAATCAGAGACAGTTTGAGTGTGTTTGCGTGTGCGAGGTGAGGGCCCACTTGAATTCGCCGTGTGACACAAGCCCACACCCTTTAGGATTTAAACCTGGCCCCCTCGATTTCTAGCAGAGGTTTCCCTTAGGTAACGCGCTGACTTAATTGCCCCATTGAGGACAGCTGCCCTGTCTCTGAATCTCCTCTCGCGACAGACAAAGTAATCAGGGACAAAATGCTCAGAAGTAAATTATGCATACACAAATACTTACAGATATGGAAGCCAAGGACTTGGACACACTTTAGCTGTGCCCGGAGGAGTGATATCTTTGGAATAGTAACAACGTGCTCTTTATTAGAAGACCACCCATATCGAAGAAACTTTAGTATAGTCTTCCGAAAAGGGGGACTGAAAAGAATGAGCACAATCCTACAATCCTTTGAGCTGCACGAATTCTAGATATTATTTGATTCCGCAGACAGTCCTTGGTGTTGCGAATTCATCGCTTAGAAACACACTTGGAGCGCTTATACTCATCAGGTTGCCATTTGTCATCTCGAAAAAATTTCACGTTATTCAAAATCAGAGACAATCAACTCTGTTGTGGAGCCTTGTGTAGGAAAGTTCACCCGATAGCGGTCAAGGGGGCAAGTCGGTATCACCGAGGAAGATCTCTCACACCGCCGAGGCTTATGGAAGCCTTGGGCTGATTCCCTGTCATCTAGGACCGTGCCATTGGCATTGTATCTGAGGTCGAATCCGAGCACGGAACCACCTCAGAAGCATACCTCAGTCGTAGTTTCTGGTCTCTAATTCCGGCTTCCGTTGAAAAATGGGGACACATCTACGTCTGTCACATGTGTAATCAGCCCAGGAGGCCGGCTGTAAATGTGCGACTCCGGCCGTGATTCTACTGGTGGACATGTTAGTACAACAGCTTCACTAAGGCCCCTGGACCTTCTTTAGCGCCGAGCTATTTCATGTCCTAGGACAATTATCATCCATACAGAGAGACCATCGTAGTATTGAGGCCGATAGAGTCGGCTTGTGTTCAGGATTAAGCACGCCACGGGTAGTTGGCGCCAAACTTCATGTCTTTCTCTTTTTCGTTGCGGCATTTGTCTTTCTATTAATCTCTGCAGGAATGCCTTCAAGAATCCGGCAGGATCGTAACTATACTGTAAATGCTGTGCTTCGGCAATGAGGCTCCTTGGAGTACCACCATACTGAGTAACGAGGAGGAGGTGACACCAAAAGGGGATTGGGGGCCGTGAACGGTGACACAAGAGAGGGTGAGACGAAGGGGGCGGTGACTCTATCTCGCTTGGACCCGGACCGATGCCCGTGTTGATAGTGCTTACGATGAACCGCTTCTTGGGTGAGCCCTTTCCCTCGGGCCTTGCCTTCCTGTGTTTTGACCTCTTCGTCCTCGTATCCACTAGTCAGAGGCTCTGAATCCTTCGGTAGACTTCATGGTTGCCAGCTGAATCATCATCGCCACCAACTATGCCATCAACATGGCCACCGCCATTGAATCCGCTCCTTACGATGCCGCATACAATACTTTGACCGCTACGAGCCTTGTCATGAGCAGTCACAAAGTCAGGCCATTGGTTCATCCTTTGGAAGGTGCTTAGGAATCAGCCTAGGCGGATCTCCTGCCCGAGAGCAACGTAACACCGAACTGGACACCCTAGCGATGGGAGAGCGCACGGTTGCTTAGTGAAGAGTAATCGTGCCGGAATGAGGCATTCCAAGATCGATACTGCGAAGCCTCGTTCCCAATTCTCGACATGAGAAGCTAGCATATCTCTCATTAGTCCCTGTGAAGATAAATAAACTATCGTCGTCGGGGTAGTTTCTGCGCTGCTTGATCTCCAGTTCATCACCTTTTCTTGAGCTTCAATCAGTATCGTCTATCCGAAGCACACTATCAAATCAATCCATAGTGCTGTCCTCATTATATTTACCCATATATTTACACCCTCTAGTTCCTCTGTTAAACATGTCTTCGCAAGAAAACACTTCTGCATCCTTTCAACCTCCAAAGGGCCAACGAGCGGTCTTTCCTTATGTCGACACGAAGACCTGCTCAGCAGAGCTAGCTGAGGCTCTGAAGGTCCTCCCCTTCGAGCGCAATGTCCTCAAGCTGCTCGCAAACGCTGAGGGCTTCTTCCCGCCCATATCCACGCTCCTGGGCACTGTCTTCCGCAAGACGCGCGAGCTGCCGACACTAGAGTGGCAGCTGGTGGTGCTCCGCACCGCCGCCCTCATCAAGGCCCCTTACGTCTTCGAGATCAACTCCCCCGTCGCCCTCGTCAACGGCATGCCCAACCCCAAGCGCCTTCTCATCGCCTTTGGCGAGGTCGACAACACTGAGTGGTTCACTGCGCGGGACCGCATCCTCCTCCGCTTCGTCAAGGAGCTCGTCGACAACAACACGACTTCCGACGAGCTCTTGGGGGAGCTCAGGGCCCAATTCACCCCCAGGGAGATCATGGAGGTCATTGTCATTGTCGGGCTCTACACCATCTTTGGCCGTGTTGCCAATGTGTCCCGTATTGACGAGGACCCTGAGATACCTGGGCTCATGGACTCCTTGACCACTTTGACCGGCCAGAAGGATCGTGGCGAATAAGCCTTTCTCAATTAGGATTGGGTGGTCATTATGGAGTGACGGCTGGATGTTGAGTCTCTTGAATTAGATGAATTTACAAATAATTCTTTGCTACTGTTGGTCTAATGCCGTTGCCAATCGTTCTGTGCCTAGAGATGCTAGAAAGTAACGGAGTACCTCGCTCTCAGTCAGGCTTCATAGTTTGTGCATAGAATTTTCTCAAGCATGATAGTTTGACTCTGGCAACTGTGGTTCTCTGAATTATCGGTATGCAGATGCTGATATATTGCCATCGCATTAGAGAAATGGCAGCAGACACATATCAATGTCGGCAAAGACTCAGACCTACGGCCCTGAATTCGTATCAAAACAGCATGGTAATTGTCTTCTAGCTGAGGAAAAATGCAACCCTGGTGTTTTCCTTTTCTTGTTTTTGTTGCACAATGAGTTTTGTCTTAGTTGCTATTCTCCATGTAGTAATACAATGTCAGGAAGGCCGTGCTGAACACCCACATCAGCAAGACAATCATCATCTTAGAGCCTCACTTTTTTAGTCCAACCAAGGGACGAAACTATGTGTGCTGATTGACATCCTTGTCGCTCAGTCATCAGGCTCAGGCTGTGTAACTTGACCCATGAAATGTGCACAGCTACTGCATGGTCGAGAACACACCACCCGAAACTGTGCTACCCGACTTATTCTAGCCCCATATGACGCTGACACATGCCAATGGTGGATTCTATACCTCGCCCTATCACGTTAGGGTACTTCCTTCGGAATCAGCCGCACAACTTAATAAGCCGCACAGTCCCAACAAGCCACTTATCCCCAATCTGGAGTAAATTGTTCGCTTAATGGTTTTCATGGCTTACGAAGGTCATTCTTTGTGAAACTACTTTACAATGTCTGATGTGCGGCGCAAAGTTTTTCCCGATTACAAAAGCAGTTTCTTTGTGAATCGATTTGACCATCCGTCTCACTTGGATGAATGCCCGAATAGTGCTTGTACACCGTACCGTGGGCGTAGTATAGCTCGGGAAGTCCGTGGGTCGATCGTTTTTCCTGTTAGCCCCGGGAGTGAGTGTTCTAAGTTTGTCAGCCTGTGCAGCCTTGTCGCGTTGGCTGCAATGGAGCATTGGTGACAGTATCTGCTGTGTATGTATATTAGTGCAGAGCCCATGTCGAATCCTAGGGCACTGGTGCTCAAGACTCAAGATAGAATAAACTTGGTCTCACTGATAAATGCCTTTGGGAAGCGTTCATCTCCTTCTTCGCATTGACTTTTCTTGAAAAATCCATTCCAAACATATCAGGAAACCTTCAATGGCCGTCTCTAGCCTCGACCAGAGTGCGCTCGCCCCGCCACACAAAAGCGCGGAGTCTGATTCGTCAACTCCTTCTTTCATGTACGACGGTGACGCTGAAAAGAATCTCTCGTCGTCCAGTAGCGATGAAGCCACCGCTTCAGTTGCTAAGAAGGACGAGGGACAGAGAACGATCACGGGCTTCAAGGTAGGCGAGATCTGGTTCCTGCTCCAGCCCCCGAGATTTGGTACAGAAAATTTAATGAAGGGCAGTGGATTCTTGTTGTGACAGCCATCCTGTCGAGCCATATGCTTTTCGCCTTGGACAACACCATTGTGGCGAACATTCAGCCGGTACGCATGCGTTCTCCCACCCACTGTTGTCGTTGATACTCAAATTGGGTGAACAAAGCATTGGCTGATGTATATCCAGGCAATCATTGAGCAGTTCCAAGAGGCTGACCAGGTGGCATGGCTATCTGTGGCGTTCTCCCTCTGCTCTTCTGCTCTTGTGCTGCCTTGGTCAAAGTGCTACGCAACTTACAACGCCAAGTGGCTTTACATTGGCGTGAGTTCATTCACTCATTAACAAACTCCAACCTGAACCCCACTCTGGAAGCTGTAACAGCCGCTTCAGTAATCATCTAACAAACTTTTTGTAGAATGTGGTTTTCTTCATGGCAGGCTCAGCGCTCTGCGGTGCTGCCCAGAATATGAATGCTGAGATTATCGGGCGGGCAATGGCTGGCGCTGGTGTAAGTCCCGTGTTACTTGTCATAGCCAAGGTGGCCAAAATGCATCTCGGACTGACTTGTGCTTGCAGGGCAGCGGGATGTATTTTGGTGTCCTCACACTCCTCAGTGTGAACACGACCGTATCGGAGCGGCCATTCTACATTGGACTCACAGCGGTTTCCTGGGGAATCGGGACCGTAACAGGCCCGGCAATAGGAGGTGCATTTGCTGAAAGCAATGCTACCTGGAGATGGGTATGTTCTCGCTTTCAATTTTGGATTTTGCGAACTTCATGACAACTGACCCTGCCACCCCGTCTGTTCTAGGCTTTCTACATCAACTTGGTCATCGGAGCAGCTTTCTCACCCGTCTACGTGTGGCTTCTCCCACCCTTTGACCCCCTCCCGGGCAAGACCCAGAAGGAGAAGCTCCAGACCATCGACTGGGTAGGAGCTGTCCTTTTTGTCGCTGCCCTGGCCTGTCTCATCATGGGCATCAACTTTGGAGGCGTCAAGTGGGCATGGGGCGACGGGCGCTCCATTGCACTCTTCGTCGTCTCAGGGATCTGCTTCATCGTCTTCGGACTGCAGCAATGCATGTATTGGTTCTGCAACGAGCAGACGCGGCTGTTCCCAATCCACTTCCTCAAGCGGCGATCACTCCTCTTACTCTTTATCCTCAACAGTATGCGTTCTCTCGTTCCTAATGATCTTCAATTTGATACGATCGCAGCTGACTCACCCCTTCACTGCAGCGCTTGCAAGCTCTGGCTTGTTCATCTCAGTCTACTACATTCCGCTTTTCTTCCAGTTCACCCATGTGAGTTTCATGCCTCAACTCAGTGGCTCTTGAACTTTGCCTGACCGCGTCAAACAGGGAGACTCGGCCATCTACTCATCCCTCCGGATTCTGCCATTTGTCATGGTCCTGATATTCGCCATCATTTTCAACGGGCATATGATGCAGAGGTTTGGCTACTACCTCCCCTGGTACCTTTTGGGCTCCGCGTTCGAGCTCGTAGCTGCTGTATTGATGTGTATGTCATCCAAACCCCGGCCTGCCGCTTTTGTGGAACACACCATATTGTCTACGGCCCAGTTTGATTTGAGACTCCGAGTAACTAACCGGAACAACAGATCTGGTGAAACCGGATACCTCCCCTCAAGCCATCTACGGCTATACCTCCCTGATGGCTCTGGGTGTCGGCTTCTTCAACCAGGCCGGCTACAGTGTCGTTCAGGCCAAGGTGAAGCCGGAGGAAATCCCGTGGGCGCTCGGATTCATGATGGTTTGTAAGTGCTACCGGCCGTATAACGGTTGCTTGACCCAGAAGCCTCCATTCCCGATCCCACATCCGTAATACACCTGCTAATTCGATGCCATATCAGCCCAACTTGGCGGCATTGTCCTAGCATTAGGCATGGCAGGAGCAATCTTCGTCAACGAAGCAACCGCCGGACTCCTGAACCTCCTCCCAGACATGGATGAGGCCGTTGTGGTCAACGCCATCGCTGGAACCAGTAGCGGCCTATTCGAGACGCTGTCGGAAGAGCAGCAGACAGATGCCCTCGCAATCATCGTTCAGGCAATTGACAACACGTAAGTCGCTGAGCTGGCACCGGTTCGACTAGGGAATTCGGTCTAGTTCCTAAGCTGACAGAATACAGGTACATTCTCTTGATCGCGGCTGGTGCCTTGGGAGTTCTCCTCTCTGTGTTCCTGAAGCGCGAGAGACTTTTCATGACGATGGCAGCAGGAGGCGCCTGAGGAGACGGTACGATAAGCCTGAGATGTCACTGCAATCGATTTGCCGCAAAACTTCGCGGTGCAATCAACCGATTTGCAGATATGTCTGAGATCTTCGGAGAGTGATTGGGTTTCTAGCATCAGGGTTATGAAGTTCAGCTTTGAGGGCTCTAACGGTGTCCAGTATACTTTACATTGATAATTAAAATGGTATAGAGCATGTGGGGACTATAGATGGGACAAATGGGTCCACAAAATGCAATATCGGCGTCTATGAAACCTATTAGTCAATATCTACTGTGGATCATTGAAATACCCTGTGACAAAATGAGGGCCAGCAGAAGTAAGGGTGATAAACTTCTAAGGCTGGCAGGAGTGATCGCCGCAGTTTTGGGGTTGGAGCTTGGATAGTTTCATTCCAACTCCCACTTTAGGGATTGATAATCATACAGAGATGGGAAGAATCGACATTTGAGCATCATACCTCTTAAATTATATGATAAATCCTTTTGGCGGTGTCATTCTTCTTCAAAGTGTCATAGATGAGATGCAGATGTATACTTGACGTTGAAAGGATTTGAAAAGATCGGGTAATTAGATACTCCCGACCCCATTGCATACAGGCGATGAAGCCAATGATCCTTACATTGTGAAACCCACTCGCCAGATGCAACAGTACCTTTGTTAACGTTCTATTCATTATAGCTGCGAGATATATCCATACTCTGTTTACATTGTGAATCAGGCCACTCACTTGTTACCACATTACAGATATCAAGATCACACGTACCCAGTACTGGCGAAGGCAAGGCAGTAAGATTCACTCGAGGCTCGCCAACCAATTTTCCAACATGGATTCCGGTCTCCGGCGTAACTTATCTCTTTGTGTAGTCATCTGTACCCCCACAGTGGGTGACACAAGGAGAGGGGATCTTGGTGCCCCACTAAGCGACGCTTATCAGTCTTTAGGAACATCATGAGGCCAGCTATAAAGACTCTGATAAGAAAAGAGATGATAGTCTCCGAGAATGGCTGCTTCGGAATCAGCGTGGGCGGCGTGAAAGATCGCGATATAGTGGTGATATCCCCAGATGTGGAAGTTCCATTGGTTTTGACGCCAGATCCGTCGAAGTCGGCAGACGGAATTGTGCACTACAAGATGGTGGGAACGGCTATCATTGACGGGGTAATGACAGAAGGGGAGCTGTTTGATGAGGAATTTGTCGAAGAGATTGCAAAACTAGATGAGGTGGAATTCTGCATACACTGAGCGGGTACAGCAAATAAAAAATATATTATATTTGTTGCTTGGATTTCTTAGGTATCAAGGGTCCTGGTAAAGAGAGTTGTATTTATGTGTCGAGTCTTGCCTGCAATACCATTCTTATCAAGTTTCTCTGGCCGCAAGGTGGCGGCTGGCGAGTTGGTTCTTCAGAAAAGAGTGAGAGCGTTAAGATCTCCCTTCCAAACCACCCCCACAGGACCTTTATCTCGATATGGTCAATGTCCTCCTGCTCCGCGGGAGCGTCTTGCTTGGAGGCCAACGCGATGTAGAAGCACTCGCGTACCAGGCCGGTATCCGGTCCGTGTATCATGCTTGCAGGCCTTTTAGATGGCGAAAAGCATGATCCTTTTCGTATTGACAATCTTCTCGTCGCGTATCGCGTGAAGGAAGATGTAGTAGTTTCGCGCCGCCCCCGGGTGATTGGAGATCTTGTTCAGCGCGCCAGCGTTGGCGACCTCGCGAGTCACCGCGGTTCACAGTGTGCTCTTGCTGTCGGAAAAAACATGGGACTGCATGGTGAGGTTGGTGAGAGAAGCGTGGAGGTGTTCTGAGGGAGCAGAGCAGCAAGGATCATTTAGGCTCGCGAAAGAGAGAGAGAGGAAACATGCCGGAAAGGCTGCGTTCTAGGGCCAAAATGCCCCACGGAGTGAGCAGTCAATGCGGCCCAGTGGACTGGGCCAGTGACTGGCTATCACAGCCCAAAATGTTCGGCCAAAGAAGAAGGAAGCTTGAGGGGACAGTCCAGTCTGAAGTCGACAAAAGAAACAGGTTCCATTGATGGCCTGTCAAACCAAAACAAAAGAGAGAAAGTGATAGCCAGCCACAGAGGAGGTCTCGTTCCTGTTACATGAAACACTCGCCATTCTCGAGATTAAGGCTCGCAGCAGCCTTGATTTTGAAATCAGATATTCATACAACCATTATCAGATACCATACAACCTTTCCGAACTAATCCTGCCACCCCATATACAAATTCAAGTGAACTATTAGTTCACTATATAAAGAATTGATGTAACCAGACTAACTGCTATACCATGTTATATGAGGCCTACTAGGGTTTGAGCTTGTGGGACTTGACCAACCACAAAGCCCAATAACTCCTAACCACTGTATTCCGACTTAGTAGAGGAATTCAAGCGACCATAGCCCATACTAAATTACATGTACTATTCATATATATATAATAGTATTACCTTGGGCTTCGGGACGTGGGACCTCTGTGCGTGGATGACTGCATGTGGTCGCCGCTCGGGCTGTACCAGCTCTTAGTTACACCAATGCACCCAGACATGCATTACACTGCAACTTAAACAAACCAGTCAAACAGACGTCACCCAAATTCTCGGCCCAATGTGAAATTATCCTGGAATTCCAAGCATTCCTGACACACACAAACGTGATGCAGACATGGCATTATCAAATAGCGGACTTAAGCGGGCCTATGACCGACCCTCACCGAATCCTTGCCGGTTAGACCCGACCAAAACATGAATCCGGTAAGGAGCGTAAGAATTCCGGGTCATCTCACCTGTACAACTTCACTCACCCCTTATTCTCTTTCTCGTTGCACAATTTTGATATATCGTCACGATGGCTGCCTCTCCCGTCGCCCTAGCCGCCCCAAAGGCGCCCGAGGGCATCGACCTCTACTCCCGCTTCGCCCTCGCCGGCGCCCTGGGGTGCTCCGTCACGCACGGCGCCTTCACCCCGGTTGACGTGTCCGTTTGTCCCCACCACTCTGCCTCAGCTCAAACCAGACGCGACATATCACTGACACACCCCAAAGCGTCAAGACCAGGATCCAGCTGGACCCAGCCACGTACAACCGCGGCATGATCGGCGGTTTCCGGCAGGTAATCCGAAACGAGGGCGCCGGCGCCCTCCTGACGGGCTTCGGCCCGACCTTCACCGGCTACTTCATCCAGGGCGCCTTCAAGTTCGGCGGCTACGAGTTCTTCAAGAAGCAGTCCATCGACCTCCTGGGGATCGACAAGGCGCGGCAGAACCGCGCGGCGGTCTACTCCGTGTCTGCCGCCAGCGCAGAGTTCTTCGCGTCCATCGCCCTGTGCCCCCTGGAGGCCACCCGTATCCGCCTCGTGTCCACGCCTGGCTTTGCTAACGGCCTGATCGGTGGGTTTGGGAAGATCCTCAGGCAGGAGGGCGTGGGGGCTTTCTACTCTGGCTTTGGCCCTATCCTCTTCAAGCAGTATGTCGGGTCTCGATAGGAACCTCGGACTGGGCGTATCAAAAATGAGGCGAAGCTGACAGATGCATAGGGTTCCCTACACCGTGACCAAATTCGTTGCCTTTGAGAAGATCTCCGAGGCCATCTTTGCTCAAGTAGACAAGTCCCAGCTGTCCAGCGGTGGTCAGACGGCTGTCAACCTTGGATCTGGACTTCTTGCCGGATTCGCTGCTGCCATTGTTTCTCAACCCGCTGATACCATGTTGTCCAAGATCAACAAGACCAAGGGTCTCCCTGGTGAGAGCACTGTCTCTCGTCTCATCAAGATTGCTGGTGAACTTGGCTTGCGCGGCTCTTTCGCCGGTCTTCCTACTCGTCTGTTTATGGTTGGTGGACTGACCGCTGGACAATTTGCTATCTACGGCGACATCAAGAAGGCTCTTGGTAAGTTCTATTACCCTCTTCCATTCGCAGCTCACGCTAATCCTGTAACCTAGGCGCCACAAATGGTGTTGAGATTTCCAAGTAGACGACGGCATTCTGTGACAGCCATGAATCCACGGATCGTTTCAGTAGAAATGAGTTAGAAGGCTCAGTATAGAGATGGGTGGACGGCTCTTTTAGACAAGAACATTTACTAAAACTGACCTAAAGACAAGATTTACTAAGGAAGGATAGAATAGACATGTAAACTTATCATTCTAGCGTCCTCTAGCATAAGAGGGTGGACTTGTACTACAAGGGAATAAAAGGGGAACATTACTAGGTCGTAGTCTCCCTTCCCTATTCGATACAAAATGTCCTTTCCGACAAGTCAACCTGGGCCAAGCATTGTCCCTCCATATACCCATCAAGGAAACATTCCCCAACAAAAGCCCAAGAATCCTCAAGATCAGAACGCCGCCGTAGCACAACAGGAACGCTGCATCCAAACAGGACGCAAACAATATCCCCCTTCATGGCCTTGATCGGGGCAACGCCGATTTTTCCGTTGCAAGTAACGATCAAACGGAGCGACATTCTCACCACGGTGTCGAAGAACCTGTTGAAAAAAGTGTTCTGGACCATCTCGTCTTGATTTGGAGCTCCCGAAGCTGTTGACGACTCGATGATCGCAGATGCCTCCTCGCTGTCCCGCAGAATGCCCTCGAGGCTCCGCCCGTGAATCTGAAGGGCCTTTGTCCAATCGAACCATTCTTGGAACCCCCTGATGACGGCAGGTGCTGTTGAGTCCGACCGTATAAGCTGAGCACACAGCCACATGAAGTCTCCAAGGAACTCCGAGGCAGGCATAGCCGTCTGCAGATATCGATCCTTGCGGTCCAACACCAGACTTTTGCAGACGCTTCTGAGGATTTCGGATGGCGAGCGTGCCACAGGATCGGCAGACGTTGCGGGAAGTTGTGGAGAGTTCAGCGGGGAAGTACTTTGTACCAACTCAGTACTCCCAGATGCGGCCAATCCATCTATTGTATCCAAGATGATACCGCGAGTGAAAAGTTTCGAGCCCGCAAATTCGTATATCGCTGCATTGTCCTTGGACGCGGCGTAGCAAAGCGAGGGCTCGCTAGAGTCAGAAATAGCCCAGATCGGCCGGAGGTTTCCGATATGCGTCCTTGCGCTCTGACTGACCATCAGCGGAACCACCAGAGGGTCGACCGTCGTTCGCCAGTCAGGTACCCAGGATGGCAGCGAGGAGCCAGGTGTGTGTGAGTTGAAAAAGATGGAAGCAAAGCAGATGATGTCCAGGGATTTGTAGTGCTCGATGAAAGACCTCGCAAAGTTGAGGTATGTCTCCTCGACGCTGATGGAGTAATTAACGGACAAGACCGAGCCGTCAGTGGCAAGTCCCCGGACACCATACAGACGGTCCCGGTCGTCCGTGGCCTCGAAACATGAGCTGTAAGCAGCCAATGTCACAACAGAGATGCTGCTGAGCCTGCCAGCTCCAGGCTTCATCCGTTCATCATGCAGCCACTGTACTAGTCTCTTCCGGTTCCACCCGGACCGAAAGGCCGGCGTCCATTTGAACGGAAGAGCTGTGCACTTGTCCCCGGCCGTCAGGGCAGCCTCGACGGCAGACCTGGTGACACTCCGCGTCCCGTACCAGAACGAAAGGCTTGCAGGTAGCGCATATTCCTGCAGGGTCCAGATCCGTGTCCACCACTTCTGCTGGAAGAATTCCAACAGTGCGGCCCAGTGTGGGTGGTAGCGATCGTGCTGAAACAACCGGCGGAGCTCTTCGAGGCCGATTTGTCCCTGCCGGACTTCCTTGTCGAGAAGTTCAATAAAGTCGATTGCTTGGTCGGTGTTGTCAGATCCCTCACCCAGCCAGGCAATCACCTCCTGGGCATTGCTATATATCTCCCCCATGAGTTGGACTTGGTGAACCCTCTCGGTGACATTCAACAAGTCAATGCAGATTGAATCAATCCACCACCACGTATCGTCAAACAGAGAGCCCTTTGATTTTAAGGCGTGGAGGAATTGCTGCAGTGAGTCGAGGGCTTGGAGCCGCTGCTCGCCGATTTGAAGGGTATGACTTCTTGTGGCACCTGCTTCATTGTATGACCAGGTGTAGGAAAGGGCAAGATAGGGAGGAATGGGTCCTTCGAGAGAGAAGGTCTGGATGATGGCGGTTGTGTGATTACCATCATGACCGAATTTCACCAGTCGTACCTGGTTGGGTTTGATTGGAATGTAGAGACCAGCCATGGTATTAAGATCAATCGCGGGTGGGAAGGTGTGACAATTGTGAAAGTTTTTGGTTTTGAAAGAATGGGAATCAGCTCGGTATTTATTACTTTGCATTCAACGTGACCTACTACTGTGAGTGTGTGAGAGAGAGAGTGTGTGTGTGATGTTGGGCCCCAACTGCATCCGCTGTGTGGGTTAAGCGCCCACAGCCTCCCAAGGATTTAAACCTGGTCCATACGATTTCTGGCACACCTTTTTCCCTTTGGTTACCAGTAGAACGTATCACCAACTTAACTCCACTTCAACATGTGTAAAATGTCCTGGCCAGAGTTCCATTAGGCGCTGATCCTGTGGTTGGTGTGGGGGTGGCTGTGAGCAACCCAGTACCAACAAATAAATGATTGGTCTTGGTGAGATGACCAACTTACTAGCCATCCATCAATGCCTGAACGAGGAAGACACTGCAGCGTCTTATGTATTGGAAATGGAGAGAAGATCCCTTGTCTTTATACACATAGCTTTACCGATGCAGATGGTAAGCATCAGGTGTTGTCAGGATATCCTCAAATTCGTACACGACCATGTCGGCCCATCTATGGAGTTAAGTAGTCTACACATATTGATCCGTTCAATACCCCCCCCCCCGGACCAATGAAACCACCTGTGTGGGGAAATATGGCACCCATTACGAGTGTGAAGAAACACGCGAAGCCTCAAAACCGAGGCCGTCCAGTACTCCTATGCAGATGCCGCCGCCAGCAAACGATGAGGACGAAGGCGTCGACGCGGAAGTAACTATTTAGATGGAGAAGAGAGAGAGGGGTGAGAATCATTGCCAGAGGTGATAATCATTGCCAGGGGAAGAGTGGTGAGAAGCCATCCATCACCACGACGTTAAAGGTGGTATCACAGCCCAGAGGTCAAAGGGCTGTGAACGTCATCATATCACGGCTTCCCCCCGGACCCGGAGCCGTCCGGCCCGGGCGTGAACCAGCCGGTGAAGGAAGTCTTCATGCTGTTCATGGCCTCCTTCTGCGCGGCCTCCTGCAGCGCGGCCTCCTCCTTGAGCCACTTCTCCCCGTTCTCCCGGATCATCTTCTCCATCTCCTCGTAGTTCTTCTGGCCCCTCTCGCGCGCAATGTCCTGCAGCATCTTGCCCTGCGCGAACGCCGTGGCTGGGTCCTGCTCCCCCTCGGGCATGACCATGACGCTCAGGTTCTGGGGCTTCAGGCCGAACAGCCCGCCCAGCGCCGCCATGCCGCTGTTGCCCCTGTGCGGGTGCCTCTTGCGCTCGGCCTCGAGCTGCTTGTTGAACTCGGCGCGCGCGATGCCCTCGCGCCGTGCGAACTCGGTCGGGATGTGCTTGCCCTCGAAGGACTTGAGCACCTTGCGCACGTCGCTGTACTGCATCGTGTGGATGTACTCGAGGAAGGGGATGAGCGAGACCAGGTCTTTGTCCTTGGGGTCGCCGGTCCATTTCGGCAGGACGATTGCGTTCTCGGGCTGGGCGCGGACGTGTTGTGGGTTTGTGTCGATCATGATGACCTTGGAGAGGTCTCGGTTCAGGTAGGCAAGGTCCTGTTGATGTGCGGGAGTTGTCAGCAAGCTCAATCACCAGGCAAAACGTCGGACACAGAGGACGGGAAGGGTGCTTACCTTGACAATCTCGCCATCCTTATACTTGGTGGCCTCTCGGAACAGTGGCCAGACAATAAAGCGGTAGGGGTCCAATTTGCGCACAAGAGGCTCGCCCATGGCGAAAGGCACAGAGGTAAAGAGTACAAGCTCATAATACTGGCTGAGATAATGCAGGAAGTAGTCGGCGCCAGGTCTTTTCGCCAACCGCCAGCCGTGTTCACGAGTCCATTCGCTATGCACAAGCATGTCCTCGAGACTGATGCACAGTGTGTATGGCCGCTCGAACATGGGGTCTGGGTCGGGCAGCAGCTTCTCGAAGGCAGGCTCGTGGTAGTACGTCATGACCTCGCTCATGCGCGTCGAGGCGCGGTTCCACCAGAGACCCAGGCCCCAGCCATTGGGCACCTCTGGGTGCCTGCGCTCCTCCTCGTCGTCCCAGTTCCGGCCAAGATAGACAACGCCACCGACCATACCCGCGAGGGAGGCAGCAAACATGTAGTTTGCGAAGCGCTGCCGGCGCTTCTCGGTCGAGGAGACGTATGCGGAGGCAGGAAGCTCGCCCTTACCACGCCCGCCGCCTGCGCTCGTAGGCGCATCACCCTCGACACTCTCCAACGCGGCCTTCTGGTTCGCGGCTGCCTGTTCGTACGCAAAGGTAGATGGGATACCCTGTGTAAGGTCGGGAAGCTCAGAGAGGGGGATCTGCGCTTCGGGCTCGACAGCCTTTGGTTGTTCTGAGGCGGCCTTGGCGGGTTCTGAGGGAGCGCGTCTCGACGCGGGCGAGGAGGGAGTCTGCTGTTGAGGCCTGGATGGTCTTTGGGGCGTCGTATTTGATGGGGCGAATCTCGAGGTCGGTTTGTTGTCCTTGGCCATTCCCCTAGTCCATATTGTTGAAGCAGCTGCCAATGCAGGCAGAGGTCTGCGGGTTGGTGCAGCAGAGACCCATCTCGACACAGCAGCCGGCTGGGCCAGGCGCAGGGCTGCCCGTGAGAGCATGATGGAGGACTTGTGGATTGACTTTTTGATCGGATCCGAAAAAGAAAAAAAAGAAAATCAAGTCTTGAACCGTTGCCAAATTACAGCCCAGACAGGCGCATCGTTGGGGAGGGGGCGGGCAGAAGAGCAGAGTCGAAGGTGGAGTGGAATCGAATCCAGGTCGAGCAGCCGGGTCGCCAGGTTATTTCGTCACCATAGAAAATTCAGAAGCGACAAGCTCATCGGAGGAGGGCGGTGGCCCGAGCTCCTCGAGAGTTGTTATCGATTGGGCCCTTTTGTTGGTACACCGTTTATCGTCCTGCATGAGGGTTAGGGGACATTGAGGGTGGGGGCAGGAGGGGTTTGGGTTCGGGTCGCAAACGGTGGCGTGTTCGGCGTTTCCCGGCCGGCGACTAATAACGTGCGTCTGCAAGTGTGCAGGTGCCGTCACTTACGGCAGTAACGGAACGGTACTACGGTACTACGCAGTAGCTCAACCGGGTCCAGGTTTCGTCTGGAGTCGGTCTTGTCGGTCTCCCGTCGATGCGACTTGACGATGCTACTCCTCCTCACTTGTTTCCCCGCAAAGCATATGCAACCTCTCTCTCCTTCCTTTCCCCGCCTCACACGACACAACCTAATCTGAACTTGTGTCTGTGATTGATCGAGTGTCTTCTGCTCCTACTTTAACTGTGGCGACCCTCCTCATATCGTCACTTCTACAACATCCGACCTGCAGACCTGCCCGCAACTGCAAGTCATCCCATGTCCCGCATCAGCCCTTCTCCATCCTCCCAAATCTTCACGATGGCCGGTGCGGATGCTGCACTCTGAGGGTGGTTCCCAGTCGTCGGTCTGCCTCCCAGTTAGCACTCACGATGGGACCACCCTCTGAGTCCTGCACATCATCATTCGAACCCACATTCAACCACGCATAGACGTTACTCCCTACACTTTGCCCCCCGGATCGGGAGTTCCGGCACTTACCGCGGAGACCTTCAAATCGAGAATACCAAATCGAGAATACCAAATCGAGAATACCAAACCATCAAACCACCACCGCAACACCGTACTACCACGCGAGTTCCAGTCGGCTTTGGGTCAGTCACATCACGCGACTACAATTACCGAGCATACAAGATACCCATTGGCATATACCATCGATACCAAACACCACGATTACTGCTATCGAGCACAGCGAGTTGGAGTTTTAACGGACATCGCCACCATACAGAATCCCCATCAACCCCCCAGCCTACCGACTCACGATGCCTCGTAGGCCCGTCAAAGGCGCCCGAGCCAGGGGCCTCGCCTCCCCCACCCCCATCTCGTCCAGCGTGACCACCCCGATCAGCTCTGCCTTGACTTCCGCCTACACCACCGAAGCCGAGCTCGACCCCGACGACCCCAACAACCTTGCCATCGGCGCCCTGACCCTCGACGTCCCCATCGCCAACAGGAAACCGCAAAAGCAGATGGTCAAGCCCTTCCGCTTCATGGACCTTCCCTCGGAGCTACGAATAAAGATATATGCCTTCCACTTTGGAGACATCGGCCCCGTCGTCGACCTCGAGCCGGGCAACTACTTCACCATCCACAAGAAGCTGTCCGTCCTGCGCGTCTGCCGCCAGTTCTACCGCGAGGCCTCACACGTCTTCTACAGCTCCAAGACCTTCCGGGTGTTCCCCATCGACGGCCGGTACTCGAGGAAGAAGCTGGGGCTGCTCGCCCGCCTCAAGCCCCAGTCCCGCGCCCACCTCACGTCCCTGGAGCTGCGCCTGGGGCCGGGCTTCAACAAGCCCTACCGCAGCTGGGCCGTGAGCGACCTGCTCGGCCTGAAGGACTGTGTGAACGTCAGGCACCTCTCGGTCTATGTGGAGATCGACCCCAGCGACAACATCTTCAACGGGTGGCGCAGGTCCAACGGCTTCTACGAGGCCTTCTCGCAGGGGTTACTGGATGGCCTGCTGCAGGGGCTGCCGGGTGTCGAGTCGGTGCAGTTCGACGCCAACACCGCGGTTAAGAGGGCGGGCGACATGATGCAGGGCCTGCTGGGGGTGGTCGCCACCAGTGACCTCCCAGTCACCTGGGGCCCGGAGAGGGGCTGGACTGACAACGAAGACGAAGAGGTCGACCACGAGCCACCCATGGGCCCGACTGCTGCGATCGACTGGAGTCTTCCCCCCCACGCCGTCATGGCCGCACTGGCACAGGAGGTTGTGGCATAGGAAGTTTGGTTTCAGGCACTGGAGTTCGCTGGGTTTTGATTTATAGCGGCGTACATTGGAATTTGGCCCATGGGATCCAGGCTTTTCGTATTGTGCTGTTTTGCAAGGTAGTGTGGGCTCGCTTTCCCGTCGAGGACTCTCTTCTCCCTACGAGCGACGAATGAACGCGCTCAGTTTGTCGGCTCTTTCTGATAATCATGAATTAACGACTACTCGTTTGATTATTGCTTCGCTTTCGTCCGAGGACCGAATGTATCTCCGCTTGCGATTGTTTGGGCGACTGACTGGCTGGCTCTGGGTGGCATGACAGCCGAATTGGTGATCATATAGTCATTACCTACGTATCTATATTATATCACAATCAAATCCTCGCACCTGCCTGGAACCTCCTGAACGCATGTCTGATCCGCGGCAGCCGTCGCCATCCTCAACTCACCCCGTCACTCGCCCTCAAGATTAAACCTGGGTCCCAAGCCCCTTCATATCCACCAAACTAACAACCTCCCGAATCCGTCCCCTATCAAACCAATAAAACACAATCTCGGGGATCTTTACGGGCCTCCCACCACCACCGACAGGCGGCGCCACCCCACCACCAAAAGACCCAACCATCGTGCCGGCAAACTGAAGCCGCGCAGCAACGACCTGCCTCCCCTCGTCGACGACCAAACCCAAAACCTCGCACCTGATATCGGGGATGGCGGCGGCCCGGACCTCCTGGATGAGGGCTTGGTACTCCGGGGCGCTGAGGGGGCGAGTGTTGTGCGTGACGGGGTGGCGGAGGAAGTATGAGAGGGCTGTGGGGGTTGCGGGGTTGGCCATGAAGGTTTTTATGTAGGCCTTGTAGGTTTCCGCGAGGGGCTGGGGCGTATATCTAGTTGAGAAGGAGGGCGGACGCGGGTGCGTGGGGATTGTGGATGCGCGGTGGGCCCCGCCGCTGTTGGCTTGTGATGGCTCGTCTAGGATGATTGATGTTGACGAGGAGGAGGAGGGGTCTGGGGTGGTGGTGATGTGTGCTGCCAGCTCGGTGGTCGGCTGGTCCTCTTCCCCACCGGGTGAGGATATGTTGCGTAGGGTGAGGATTACCCTGGCTACGATGAGAGGAGACGAGGCATCTCTGACGAGGAAGTCGAGTTCCGAGCGGACGATCTCGTGTGTGACGTCCTCGATGGTTATCTCCGCGTGCTCGTGCGGTTTGTTTTCGAGGTGCCGGTTGAGCACTTCAAGGAGCACGGCGTTGGTTGCTGCATTTGAAGCCATCGTGGTTTGGCTGAGTCTGATGAGGTCCTTCGATTAATTTTGGTGAGGTCTCTCGGCCGTGATTGATCGTTCTGCGGAGGGAAGTAAACAGCAGTGCCTACACGCGCCGTTTGAACAGGCCGCGTGATGTCATTTTAAAAGACCAGGATGCATATCGAGATAGTAATTAGCCGATATGCTTATTACTCTGCATTTATGTCATCGCGGGCTTGTGTCACCGAACAAAACATGCGACGTGTCCTGGCTTTAAGCATAAGGGGAAGAATTCGAAATCCGTGGTGCATATAGAAACTTGCAGCCCAGTGGCATATATGAACTCCATTACATCTGGTCCATATAATAAGCCAGGACCGAGAACGGACTGGCATCTTGGAGTCCTAGAATGCAATGTCTCCGAGTGGATTGGAACCAATTGACATGCATCCATTCGACCGCTTTCATAATACACAGTACTATGGATGTTAACGTTCACGTCTCTGAGCACATGTTGAATCCAACATTCAAACCCACTAGGGCGAACTACCTACAGTAGATAGTTATCTCGAGGGTTGCAGGGTTACCCTGATCTCTATAGCCGACGCACCACGCACCTGTCATCCAACCCCGCCTCCCTGGGCAGCGAACCACGCGTATCTGCCAATAATAATGCCGGGAACGAAAATTCTCAGGCAAACTTAAAAGGGCTTATTCCCTTATCTGCGGCACAAATAGAAGATCATCATGGTGAGAGTTTGATATGGGGACTCCGCACCTGGCAGATTGTGGTCCAAGTCTGTGTAGCTAACCATGACATCAAAGCCGGGCCAGGCACGGGCTCCAGAAAGCGACCCGATATCTTGGGACGCAGATAAGCATGCGACGCTGGGTGGGAATGTCCCGCTAGTGGTCTGTATAATAATTGGACGGCTGCGGCTCCGCAGCGTTGCTTTCGTCACCTACCGGTCCAGTTCTTGTCTACATACTTAGCGGTCTCGAGATTCCATCGCTACTGGTAGTAGACATTGACATATCAGAGACTATGGACCTCGCTTCGGAAGGCTCCGCCACTAGGCGGTTCATCAGGCGTCTTGAGGTACCACCTCCGAAGGGCAATACCTACGCTATTACCGACTGGGTCAACGCCGACCTGATTCCAATGGACAGCTCGAGGAGGACTTGGAACGGGTGGAAGTACGTTGTGTACTGGGCAACTGGAGGCAAGCTATTGTTCCTAAGAAACTACTCTCTAACCGCGGCCACGAATCACCCATACTTACTTGCATCGGATGTATCCAGGCTTTGCTATATATAACTACAACACAGGCTCCGCCATCATCGCCTACGGCTTGAGCGCCAAGCAGGCGCTTGCCGCAGGTATCCTCAGTCCCATCGTACTGGTTACCATGTGCATTCTGTGCGGTGTAAGTCTCAGCTGAGGGCCAGCTTCTATCAAAATGGCGCTTCTCTTCTTCCCTGGCGACCCCCTCTTATTGACGGTGTGTGTACCTCCCAACAGTGGCCCGGCGGTTCTCATCACATCACCTACACCGTGGTCTGTCGACTAGCCTGGGGCATGCGCGGGAGCTGGTTTGCAGTCTTCTTCCGCGTGATGCCGGCGGTGGTCTGGGACGGCATCGAGGCCTGGTGGGGGGCCCAGGCCATATCGACCATGATCGGGACGTGGTCCCTCCGTTGGGCGGACTGGGAACACCCCCTCGCGAACGGCACGATGGAGCTGAAGGACTTTATCGGTTTCATCATCTACCACTTCCTCTTCCTGGCGGTGATGTGGCTGCCTCCGGAGAAGCTGCATCGTCCGTTCCACGTCTCCTTCGTTGGCTTCACGATGGTGATCATAGGTCTTGTCATCTGGTCGACTCATACGGCCGGCGGTGGTGGTCAGTACTTTGCAAGTGATTACAAACCTCCTCCAGCGCTGGCAGGTTCTATAGGTAAGACGCCGCTTCTAGTGGCACGTGCCGAACACGAGCATGAACTGACATTGTCCAGGATGGGCTTCCGTGTACGGTGCGACCGCGGTCTTGGGAAATACGGCGGTTGTGACGATGGGCGGGTCAGCGTGGTGCCGCTTTGCCAGCGAGAACCGCAGGTCCATGATCGCACAAGCCATCGCCTGTCCCATTTTCATCTACGCCGCGTTCGCCCTCGGGATCCTAGTGACTTCGGCCTCGAGCAACGTGATCGGAGAGGCATACTGGCAGCCCTTCCTTCTACTGCGACAGATCCAATCGCACTACAACAACTCTTCGGGATCTCGAGCTGCTGTTTTCTTTGCTTCTGCGGCTCTGGCGTTGGCGCAAGTCACTGTCAACATGATCTTGAATAGTGTCGCTGCTGCTATGTACGTCTGGTTCTGGCCTGTCTTTCGGTCCTGATTCCTTTGGCGCATGAAAATAGAATTCTTACTGACGAGACCGCTTGGTATTGGCAGGGACATGGCAAGTTATAGCCCAAAGTGGCTTACGATCCGACGGTGCAGCTACATCATTGCTTGCTTGGGCATATGTACCAACCCTTGGCAAATAACAACGACTGCGGCCACTTTCATCCAGGTGAGTGGGCTATGTACCTATTTCGAGTTGCCCCCAGGTTTCTCTAACGTCTTGTCCATACAGGTTCTTTCAGGCTTCGGGACGTTCTATGGTCCCATCTCCGGCATCCTGGTGGCGGATTTCTGGATTGTCAGAAAACGCCTGATCAAGATGAGGGACCTGTATATCGGAAACGAGGAGAGCATATACTGGTATTCGCACGGGTAAGTGAGCTTTAGCATCTTTCTCAGACCACAAAACCTCATTCCCAAATAGGTTCAACTGGCGTGCGTTCGTAACATTTGCCGTATCGATCGCACCCGCGCTCCCGGGCTACATCATGAGCTGCGCAAACATCGACGGGGAGCCCAACAACACCATGAAGCTCTCGCGGCTTGGGTTCATCATCGGGTTCGTGGTCGCCGTGGTGGTCTATCCTCTCTTGAACTTCATCTCCCCGCCGAGAGGGCTCGGGGAGGGGGTGGACCACCATGATGAGGACATGTTCGTCTTGCCGAGCGCGTTTGACCAGAGCAGGCCGACGCAGGGCAAGTACTCGGTCGTCGAGGGCGTGGCTGATGTCGATTCGAGGGATAGCGACAATGGCCGCGCGGAGAAGAATGTGGTTGGGGCAGAGAAGTTCTGATACGCGGAATCGATGTCTGGCTGTAAATCACTCGTTTATTCAGGGTGATTAGGCCAATCGTTCACAGTATGTAGGGGTCCAAGGCCTGTCTTCACGGTAATTTCGGTGCATACGCGTGTTGAAACGAGCTGTATTCAATCTGACTTGAACTCTTGAGGGGGCTCCTTTACCATGTAGTCCCTCCGATGTCGTTTTTCACTATCATTGGGTGCCAACGCCTAGCAAAATCAATGCAAGTGATTATTCCAATCCTGCAAACCATGCTGTGGTAAATTCAAAGAACTACTCTCCCCCAACGTTTATATCTCAGCTTTTGTATCATTCGCTTGTATTATTCAATTGGCGTTAGAACCGGTCGGCAGGCAAGCGACAACCATACACGTCAATCTTCATCTCTTTTTGACCCAAGACTGCTTCAATTTCACAGGACCACCTCTGATGCTCACAGCCCTCTGGTGCTTCACCCCTCGTGGAGGCTTTACAGTGACAACTCGGTTGGCTGAGTGTAAGGCACCCACTTGCCCTGACATCACTGGGCCATATCCAACAAGTAGGATTTTGAATATCCTCTGAGTACCGCACTGCGAAAGAGAGTCAAAAAAGGACAACAGCGCCGTCGCCCAGTTGAATCCTTCCACTTCGAGACTGGCGGTGTGCAATACCTGGAGGTCGATGATGATGAACACGGGGCCACTGAGCTGAACAAGCACGCACTTGAAGATTCGGAACCACTCCTCCGCGGTGATGGCCGTGTGGAACTGGGAGCAAGTCACCGCGAGAGACTTTTCATGGACGAAGGCCTGTGGTCTCCCTGCCTTGAGGGCCTGGAGCGTGAGGTGCTTCAAGATGTCCACCGAGGAGATTTGCCTCTTGTTTGAACCTTCGCTGTCATTCGCCACATTGTTGAATGCCCAGAGGACGGTGACGCCCGACTGCTGCAGTTGTTCCACAACGGCCACGCAGAAATACCTCACGGCAAGTCGGGTTCTGAACGAGCCCTTTATCGCCGCCGCTTCAGATGTGTCGGAGTTGGACCAAGCCATAAGTATTCTGGAGGAACAGAGACTCCCCATGGACTGCTTCTCTGCCCGTTTACCACTCTTGGCCAAGCGTGCGAGGTTCTGGTAAGCCTGAACATGGTCCCCCAGCGCCGACAAGGACACGCTGGAGATGATGTTGGAAAATTGGATATCTGTAACCCGTTGGTTTGTGTCGATGGCTGCACTGGAATTGATCGCTTGGAACTCTGCAGAGAGTAAGTATAATCCCATATAGCGACGAACCTAACATATCGATATCGAACCTACCTGCCATCATCTTCCTCATGTCCATAACAGCGGTGCGGGTGTCAGAAAGCTCTAAGTGAATGGCTCTTACTTCAGCCTGCGATCCTGAAGCAGCGAGCTGGTCAAGTCTCCGAGACTGGCTTTCTATATCCTCGAGAAGGTCCTTGTACCGGAGCTCAGGCGGTCTGGTGATGCTATGTAGGATGTGCTGGAATGGGTTCTCCCGGAACCATTCAATTGCCCGGATGAAAAATTTGATGGTGTAGGCGTAGAGGTCCGCTAACGCTGACTTCATGCGGTCCGTTGGGTAAAGGACTGTGTAAAAGTCAAGTCGAGGGAGAGCATCTGCAACTCGTGATAGTGCCTTCGCAAGCAACTCAAAGACCGCTTCGTGGTTTTGAGCACCCTAAGGGTTATTAACAATCTCTATATCGTATGTAGTTCGCGTGGATGCCGGTAATGAATCCCATCCCGCGCGATGGTGGAATCGCTTACCACGAGCAAGATCTTGAAGGCACCCCAGACCAAAGACGTGTATTCAGGATGATGCTGTACAAAGACGTCTAGGATATTGCCATAATGGTGTACTTTCGAAGTTAGGCGCAGGATCCACTTTCTGAGTTTTTGGCTGTTCCTCTTCTCGTTGTATCGAGCATGGCACTCGCCTAGAGTCTTGAGAATGTCATCGATACTGTTTGTCTCTCGAGCTAGGAGTCTTTTCCTATCGTCATGGGTAAGAAGCTCGCAAAAGCGTGCTACGGCAGTCTCGTAAGCCTCTTGGGCTACGTTTGACAACGATCTTCTCCTCAGTTAGCTAATGGGTAGATCATTATGACCCGGGCGGTAAGGCTTTGCCCCTCCGTCTAATTATCCACCAAAGGTCTCACCTATGATTGATGCCGTCCTTGGATTCTCCATACCAAGTCTCAAGAAGCCTTGTCTCATTCATCATGTACGTCGTGGAGTCCCTTATGCCTTTCAAACATTCAGGATGATCGAAAATAGACCAAGGATGAAAAATGCACATTTACCTAAGACCTTAATATGCATGTCATTTTTGGGCTGTAGATGATTAGGCAGCTAGCCACATGACCCGCATCCTACTATAGGTACCTACATATGCAATATTCGTTCACTCAACACAGTGGCTGCAGGTAGGCGGCAGAGCTGACTTGACCCCGCTCCAGGTCTCTGGGGGCGCAGAGACAAGAAGCGAAATTCACGTCAGCCTCAGTCTGCGAAAGCATCACTTTCCAAGCTTCGATCTCCCGCCAAACTGGATCCGCCTCAAGTATCCGAGGCCCCGTCAAGGGACGCAGAGGTTCACGATAGTCTCCCGAAACCAATAGAACAAGCATTGGGAGATCTTCAGGAACCCTTTGATCAGCCTACAGCGCTTTCCTCAGAACTCAGCGGCCCAGCGTCTGTCCTTTCCAAGGAGAGTGTTCGGAGCGACCTTGGAGCCCAACCTCGGACCTTGCGACTCGAGCAATTCGGGGCCCTTGAGTTTACGCCCATCAAAGCCGCACGTCCTAGTCGTTCTGTCATCAACTCAAGTGATCGCTCGGTCCTTGGAATTCCGGGATTGGACGATTCAGAACCAAGACGTCGTGTTATCGATCCAAAGCGCCTGGAATCGTGGGTCCATGAAGCAGGTATCGAGCTTTTCGGTCGAGAAGGCCTGCAGAAACTCGAGCAACGCCTTCGCGACGAGCAACGCCTTCACACTGAGCAAGGCGAAATACGGGCCACATCATCCGAAGATAACGCCCTACTGAGCTTCAAGCACCTTACAATCTCACGAGACCAGACCGCAGCCAGTGACTTCGAGCGGGAACGTCTTTTGGCCCTCTCTGGCATTCCGAATCGCTCTGCTACCGATTCAGCTATACCGCCACCTGCTGCTTCGGCCACCGCTATTCACGTTAGAACTGGCGCATCTAATCCATACTCATTCGACCCTCCTAAGACAGCGCCGGCCGTAGTACAGACACTTGAATCCCTCTCGCTGTTTCGAAAGTACCATATTGATTCAACGTCTGTAGCCGAGGCTAAAATTAACAATATGGACGGAGAGACGGGTCCGCCCAGAATTGTACCGGGAAATATTGGCTCGACAGATATCGAGGCAAGGATCCCGAGTCCTCCCATATCGGAACTAAAGGAAAGAATCAAGCAGCTGGAGATTGAAATTGAAAATCTTAGACAACCACCTTCTTCAGCACCGGACACTACGCCGACGAAGACGGAGCCACCAGTATTCCAAATATTGAATTACATTGTTGGTGCGCGTACCGCTTTCTTGGGCTGGCCAACTTGGGAAGCGACAGAAGGCTCCCCATTGACCATCAAAGGCAACCAACCGGTGGGAAATGTAGAGACGCTGCTGCATCGCAAGGGGAACGTAGCCTTCGTGGTTCAGAGATGGTTTGCTGCGGGCGTCATGCCCAACGCAAAGGAAGTTGAAAAGGCCAACAAAGACGGCCTTAATCTTCCGGAACCTATGCCAGCATTTACGCGCACCGTACTCATCAGCGAGGAGATGAAGGGGGCTTTCACAACATTCCTGCGAGCCGCGAAGGACCACTTTGGTGAATTCGAGGATTTTGAGCCAGGACAATCCTTGTCGAGTCCTTATACATTTTGGTACCACTGTCGAAAGACCCAGATCGTTGCAGGGATGCCAGCCGAGGAGCAAGAGCTCATGAGACTCCTAACAGCATGGATAGAAGAGTCGTATGGAGGACAGTATTCTGAGGCCGAGGACCTGTTCCAGAAAGGCGTCGTCAAGAGCTCTATGATTCCCTACCTGATCGCGCCGGGCGAGCTTTTCACTTGGAAGGAGCACGGCCAGCATGTCGTAGTCTTTAAAGCAGAGTCGTGGCCACGGACTAAAGGGCCCAAAGTATCTTCTGATTCCACAAACTCAAGCGAAGAGGCGTGGGAGGTCGACGCATGGGCATACCGGTACGATGGGAAGTTCTGGAAGAACTACGGGCAACTCAACGTTTACTATACCCACCCACCGAAAGAAGATGCAGAAACGGCGATTTCCATGCTGCGCGCAATACCTCTGAGGTTTCAAAGTGAAGAGCAAAGACTGAGTCTTGAGGCAAGGGGGAGGACTTTCTGGAAGTGTCGTCGTCAAAGATTCGTGTCCTACCAAATGGAGGATGCAGAGGACCAGCTTAGCAGGGTGAGCAGCTCAATCTCTACTGGCGCAAGACTCGATACTGACAGCCACCAAAGCTTGATGAAAGGTACATGATAGACTTCTCCGTGTATCGAAAGCTGCATTCGGATACCCAGGGATTTAAAAACATGTATCCACGAATTGACCCCAGCGATTACGAGGACTTTGACATTACGGATGACGAAGGCGGCCCAAAAGGAGAAGACATAATGCTGCTTCCTTCAAGAATAGTTGGATATGACATGCGTCGGAAAGCTTGGAGTAAGTGTTTACCGTTCATATGTTGGGACTGCAGCTCATTGAAACATAGGCGACTTGGACATCGACCGCATCCGAGAAGTCCAATGGCGAAAGGAGGCATTCGATCACCTTGTAGTAGATGAAGACACCAAAGATCTCATACAAGCTCTCATCACTAACAAAATCGCGGCCAGTAAGAGTACTGGTAGGTTCAACCATGCGGCTGTGTCACAAGCTTGTTAGCCCTGGAGCATGGCTTTGCTTCCCTTTTCTTTTCTGTCTTCTTCTCACTGACGCGTTCAGACTGGATCGGAACCAAGGGCAACGGTCTCATCATGCTCCTCCACGGCGGACCCGGGACAGGAAAGACTTTCACTGCAGAAAGCGTCGCCGAGATTACTCAGAAGCCTCTGTATTCGGTCACTTGCGGTGATATAGGGACGAAGCCGGAGGATGTGGAGAAGTATCTCCAGTCCGTTCTGTATCTTGGCAAGGTCTGGGATTGTGTCGTCCTGCTTGACGAAGCCGATGTCTTCTTGGAACAGAGAACTCTAAACGACCTCAAGAGAAACGCCCTAGTTTCTGTTTTCCTGCGAGTACTTGAGTATTACGAAGGGATCATGATTCTTACCTCGAATCGAGTCGGGATATTTGACGAAGCATTCAAATCACGCATCCAGCTAGCTCTGCGCTACGAGAACCTCGGCCGACCCGAGCGTACCAAGATCTGGAGGAACTTCTTCGACAGGCTGAAGCTAATCGGCGAGGAGAACATCGACTACGACACTATCGAGTCTTATATCGAGGAATTGTCCGAGTACGAGATGAATGGACGGCAAATCCGCAACGCGATCACGACCGCTCGGCAGCTGGCGCAGTTCAAGAAGAAACCAATGACGTGGGGACACCTCCGACACGTTATCAAGGTGTCTGGGAAGTTTGATAACTATCTCAAGGGTGTGCACGAGGATATGTCTGACGACTTGATTGCAAGAGGAGAAGGGTTCCGGTGATCGCTGGGCCTTGCCCTGTCGACTTGTCTCTGTAGCAGGTAAATGAAGGAGCGGGTAGGCACCAGAGGACACATAAATGTGCTGGTCTGTAGACTGTGCGGGGAATCGATACAATGTTGGCCAGGCCTGGTAATCATCACGCAATGCCAGTGTCTGACCGAACAGGTTGAGTTCCCCAGGGTGAATCATGTGACAGTAGCCCTCGAGTGGCAATGTCAATCCCAATGAAGCCAATCGATTTGAGAAGTTCGCTGCGATGGATTGGAGGTGGTTACAGAGTCATGACCTTTCCAAGACTGCGACGGCGTGCCGCAGTTTCCGAACAGATCGTCGGTCAGTCCGTCACACCGGAACATCGTCACCAGCAACCCGCGTTACAGCCGGCAAACCTTACAGCAGTGAACTCGCTGCGCTGCTATTGTCACAGCCAACCGTGCGCCATTGAGCCATGGCATGGACAAATTCTCAATTTTCGCACACTCGTCACAGGATCTTGAAGATCAGGAGTGGCTTATTGCAACGGAATATCCTTTTAACATGTTGGCCTTGCTCTACGGCCTCGGACATTGACGAGACACCAGCAATCTCAGTCTTTGAATGACGTCGAGTCGCCACAATGATTTTGCTTCATCTGAACCCTCGAAATTTCCTCTCCATCTGTTGATCAAATCCTGGTAACTTTGTTGTTCAATTGCAAAGCCTCCTTGGGGTGCAATGGACGGGACCATCCCTAGTCAACGTTCCATGACGTCCATCCGGGAGATCGCCGCCGTCAAGTCGGACGAAAAAGGCTTGAGAGGAGATGAGTGACAGCTGTAAGAATTTTCTTTCCGTGATGGGAGGCGCTCATAAGGGGCCATTTTTGAGGCTCAGCTGGACCTCCACGCCCCACTTGTTCGGGGTACCTGAAACCGCAGGCGAAGCGTCACAGCGCTGTTCCATGCGTCATGGCAAGGGCGTCTAAAACGTCGAATCCCACGGCAGGGGCTTCGTTCGGCGCCTATCCTGCTGCTGACCCTTGCCCGGGTGGCCCCCAAATATAGAACTGACACGGGCGCGCAAAGTCCACTCGTTGCCTTCGGAGCCGAGCTGCGCTGCAGATGAGTGGCCTCCGCGGTCTCAAACTTCAGACGCCATGGAGCCGAGTGCTCATGACGCGCGGTTCACGTCGGATCGTAACGCCGCCGTACGCGAGCTGCGCCCCGGTTGGCTTTCTCGTAAACAGAGTAAATAAGCTGTACGGGGCCTTCATACTGCGGAGCCATTCTTCCTCACGGACTCTGTCCTTTTCAGTCTTGCCTTCCGGTCGCTTTCCCATTGAGTCTTTCTTTCTTCAATAGATGTTGACCATCTCGACATCCTAGGCCTTGACAGGAACAAGCCGTCGATTTTCCAACCCTTGATTTTTTTTCCCCCTGCACAGTGGAGCCATCGCAGTGCGAAGAATCCCCCAAGAAATCCACAACTTGACACCTGGACTTCTACGACAAGACCGAAGAGCACCTGAGTCGGACGCAGGCATTTGCATCCTGTCTCACTTCTTCACCGTTCACTCGACCAAATCATGATACTATGTCACCTCTCAATACGAAATGTTATCGCCATCATTTACGCCATCCTACTCCAGCTCACTCTCACCTTGGCCTTGCCCACAGGGGACTACACCCAGGCATCGCAAATCGAGTCGAGGAGTAGTGTTCAGACACTGCATCTACCAAGCAAAAGAGAAGAACAAATCGATAGTTCATCAATACCAAAGATCGCGGGAGGTGCAGTCGGCATCGTGGCACTGGGGCTCATATTTGGTCTCGGGTCGGCATCAATCGCCGTGTTTGGGTCCCTTGAGTGGCGGACACGGCGTGACAAGAAGAAGCAAGAAAAGGGCCAGGTTGACCCGGAGAAGAAGCTGGACGACAGCTCTAGCGAAAAGACAACTATTAGATAATGATAATGTCTTGAAATATTCATGTGCCTTGAACATGCGCTCCTCCTGCCCAGGTTGACTCAACACCAGATTTTGTGTGTTCTCCGCATCAATGAATTTCTGATTTGCCGACGACAGAATCTAGTCAGTGGCCATTGAGTACAATAATGGAATTGCAGACACGAAGAGTACGGCCGAGGCCAACAGGCCAGTACTTGGGGTCTTTTTCAAAAGTGGAAGGCCGTTCATAGACGAATCACCACCAGTGATGTTATTGGATTGGATTGGAGCTGGATCCGAGCCTCGATCCAATCCAGTCCAGACGTGGGGACAGGCAGCCTCCAGGATATCCAGAACCGATCCAGTTCATATCTTTACCCTTTTGGGACAATCAATGAGCCGCTGAATAAGCAGACTTGGAGTAGAACTGTTCTTGTCCTTGGGTTATGACACCACCTAACTACGGAGCTCATGTTCTCTAGCAACTTGCGTCTCCAGTATGTTCTTCTCGCTTCCATCATCTTCGCCGCCTTCCTCTCCCTCACCCAGCCCATCCGCCCCAACTGTACTCCCTGCCTCACCCTCCATCAAACCGATGGCAGAGTCATCAAATGCCTTCTGCTCCGGGCGACCATACCAAGCTCGTAAGCACTCGCTGGCTTCAATGACGTCCATCCGGAGCCGCGAGCGATGATCTGTAAGGAGGAGCTTGGCGCTGCTAAAAAGGCGCTCACACTCATCTGACATGGGAGGCAGGGCTAAAACGTCCAGCGCCATGCGAGCTAGGTCCGTCTGCGAGTGGTAACGCTCATTCCAGTACTGGATGGGGTCGAATTCCTCGTCATCATTAAGGCCGATAACGTCAGCGGTGATAAACTCATTGTAGTGATCCGTTGAGGGCAGTTCGGGGCTTGAATTAGGGTCGAGGTGGTGTAGTTTGAGACGCTTGTGGTTTCTCACTGAAGTAAACGATTTCTCTTTCGGTTCTGTGGCCTTAAAGACGTGGGTAGGAACTGGCGCGCCGTGGGCGAACTTGCCTTTGTATTCGTCAACCCAGAGCTCCTTAACTGCTCCAACAGCAGCTTGGATCCAGGCACGCTTATCATCACTGCCATTCCAAACCTGATAGTACCATTGGTTCTTAAGGCTTGGATTCAACGATATGGCGGCGTAGTAAGCGGGCGATTCATCGGCCTTGTTGTAGTACTTCTCGCATTTCTGCCAGGCAACTTCTGCAGCCGCAGCAAGCCAGTTATAGTCGTCGAATTCGTTCTGCTTATCCTGTCTATTCGGGCCACGCTTCCGCATTGCGTCTTCGGCGAGCTGTTCAAACTTTCGCTGAGCAAGGTGGATTTCATCTATAAGCCAGTCTAGCGATTGAAAATGATCTGCAAGAGTCCACTGTCTGCCTTCGTTCATTACTGTGGCCTCGTAGAATGTCTCGAGTTGGTCATGGAGGTGTCCGAGTTCGTCCCACTGCCGTGGGCTGAGGCGTTGGTCCAGGACGTCTCTGTCGCTTCGTGGAGGCTCATATTGATCGCAGAAGAGCTGGATACGTTCTTTGACATTAAGAGCGCGTCCAATCGACAAGAAATAAGAATTCCAGCGTGTTGACTGACTTTGAACAAGCTGCAACAAACTCCAACGTCAGTACTGAAACCGGAAGTGTAGGACGCCGCGACTACCTTGCGGCGCGCACTAGGGGGGCTTACCTCCAATCCGTCAAATGCAGCCAGATCGCCGCCAATTTGTATTGATCTGAAGAATTGGCGCCGTTGAGGGCTAGCTCTAATGTATCGTACGATATTATGGAGCCTCCCAATTGCACCGCGCTTCTTCCACAGCTCACGAATCCGTGTGTAGTCCCCTTCTCGATACGCAGAGTCCAGATCCTTGCAGGTCTTCGCAGCATCCTTTCCCATAATAAACGCCTGGGCGCAGAGATTGACGATATGGCCAAAACACCGAAGGCGACGTCGTACGCGATGTTTCCTGCTCATGTGCGGGTAAAGAGCCTGCAGGACCAGGTCGATGCAGGCATCATTCGAACTTGCATTGTCTGCCATGAAATAACCGATCCGGCCACTGATCCCGTAGTCATCAAATATATGTAGGAGGACATCTGCCATATTCTCACCTGAATGCTCGCCAACCAGTTCGCGAAGAGCCAGAACAACCGTTCTTCTCTTTCCGCTTCTGTTGATAAAGTGCGCGACACATCCGAGGATAGCCTGATAGTTCGGTGACGTCCATAAATCGAACGATATCGATATATTGCTGTGGGCCGCTTGCATTTCTTGACGCAGGTTGTCCTTTCGTGCCTCAAAGGCCTCTATTATCCATCTGCGAATCACTAGTCTCGCCTTTGGAAGGAGTGTTGCCAGGCCAGGGAAAACATAGAAGAGGAGTTCGCGAAAGTATAGGTTCTCGATTTGAAAGAAGGCGATGTGACAATAGACGATCCATCGAATCAGAAGTTCCTTGAACTCGTCAAATCGGCGTTTGAATACAACGGTGGATATGTTGTTGAAGTCGACAATTGATGGCTGCGATGGGTGGCGCTTTGGATGTCCGTGCTCACCAGTCTCCCTATCGATTTGGTGTTTCGATTCCAGGTGGTCTAAGGCAGTACAATTGCCCTTGCCGGAAATAGGAAGTCCCTGTTGGCGCTGCTGCTGTTCGCACAGATAACAGTACCAGAACCTCTTCGTCGGGTCCTGCTTGAGTTGTATGTCTTCACCATACTGCCAGACGACTGATGTCCTTTTCTTGGTGTGCTTTTGGGACTTTGCCACAACAGAGTAGCGTACATATTGCTTCCCATTCAGCTTGAATTCGTCGGGTTCGATCAGGGTTCCGTCGGGGTCGTTTGGGCGAGGACTAATATATGTTGGAGCAAGAATAACTCTGTCAGAATCAGGACGGCGACCGCTGGCAGCACCGAAATAGCTGGAGATAGTGGCCATGGTGTAGCTGGTGAGTGGACTGTTCAGACACGTCTGCCACAGTAGAAGGACTGCTGAAGTCGCGAGCGACGCGTTTGCCTCCATGCTTTTAATAGCGTAGCAATCTGCACGCGTTGGATGTTAACCCAATAGCGGAACGATAGTTCGCGCGTCGTGTCGTGGTCTGCGACGGCAGCTGCGACGGGAGACTCCTCATGACCACTCAATTAGGCTTAGCTCTTGCCTTATCAGGTTAGACCATTGGAGCTCCAGGAGCTGGTTGCCAATCAATCCAATCCAGTCCAAATCTTCGAGAAACCCAAATCCAGTCCAGCCATTTTCCGACAAATCCAGTCCAATCCAAATTGCCTCCAATCCAATAACATCACTGATCACCACTGGGAAGCTCGGCCATCGAACGAGGTGGGAACGTCGATGCAAAGCTCAGCACGGTGACCGTTGAATATCTACATGGCCAAGGACAGCTACACTTCTAATTTCCTCATTATCCTCTTGGGTTAGAGCCAACTTCGGCATGTCGATGCACCCAAGAATGAGGCTCCGCATGCCATGCCGCCATCTCTACCTTGGCTGCTGACTGGGTCTGCCTTCGGAATATCGAGCCGATCTGGCAAGGAGATCAGTTGAGTACCAATGTCTTGGGCTACCACCCTCCCTTACAATAACCACGACGTGGTGTGGCTCCTGCAGCTGTTCTAGCCTTGTCGGTGCAGACGTTCCCGAGTCTCCAGGCTTGGCTGCGCGTTTGGTGAGGGGGAAAGCAACCGTCGGGTGAGACGTTGTGCCCGGAATGGGGTGAATTGCGCAGGGGATGCGGGCGAGACCAGAACACTAAGCCCTGTCAAGAAAAGCTTCGTGTTCCTCTCCGAGACGGCACGGTAGTGGGGTCCCCTTCTCCAAGATTTGATTCCCGCCGTTAGTCTATTCCCCGCTGAGCTTTTGACCGAAGTCTCTTCGTGGAGTTGCTGCTTCAACACCACGATGTAGCTGAATGAGTTCAATGCTTGGACATTGGGACCGAAACAAAAGTCATTCCCTGCTGACTGCCAAGTCGTAGGATACCTCGTGATGTCCCGGTAAACGTGCCACTCCAGGACGACGAAGGCGAGCAGTGGCCTCGTACGAGACGAGCTGCACGATCCCGAATGCTTCCCCGGATTCCCCAAGCCGCTGTGGATTTCCCATTCCCGAACAATGCTACGCTCCCAAGTCTTTGACCTAAAATCCCCACACAGAGGTCCAGGGGGTATGTTATTCGAGTGCAACCTCCACGAGAAGTTCCACCAATCGTCGATATCAAGACCCCACGGAAGCTTTCTGCAATGTCCTGCAAAGGCCTGCAAGACGCTCTCAATTCCGACCAGACGGGCCCCCATGCGCACATGGCGCAAATCCTTCACTGAGGTCTCCTGCTCTAACGGTCTTGACGGGCCGGTGGTCCAGTCACCTGCGTTTGTAGAGGCTGGGACATGTACCTAACATCTGATCCCTCCTACAGGCAGTCCTCATGTGGTCTTATGTGTGAGGGGACCTGCATGTAATAAGAGCCACGCGAGTCCCCGATCACAATTAGACGCGGCTGCCACCGTGACATCTGCCAGCTCTGCTCTCGCGCCGATACCACTCGTCGTCAATTGTTTCGAGTTGGAAAACACCCGGACAAAGTCTCCAGACTTGAGACCTGTTCAAGTCAGTCAACATGGAGCCGACAGAGAGCAAGGAGACCCGGCCTGAGCACATTGACGAGAAGGGCACAGCGCCCAACCTCGACAATGTCAAGGTTCTCAACGATGAGGCCACTCAGGCGACAGTCGCTGAGCATAGCATGACCCTCATGCAAGGTCTCAAGACACACAAGAAAGCCGCGATTTGGTCCGTTCGTAAGTGCAACCTGCGGCCATGCGATGGGACAATGGCGGTCCGCAGCTGCTGACAAGTCCCGGTCTTACAGTCGTCTCCGCGACAATCATCATGGAGGGTTATGATACACAGCTGCTGGGCAACTTCTGGGGCTACTCTTCGTTCCGAAGAAAGTTCGGCGAGTACAGCGGCGAGGAGCACGGCTACCAAATCAGTTCTGCGTGGCAGGCCGGTCTCAACGACATCAGCGGCGTGGGAAATATCATCGGAGCCATGCTTAACGGGTACCTGACCGCCAAGTACGGACACCGCATAGTGCTGATGGGCAGTCTGGCCTGGCTAGCTGCGGCCATCTTCATATCCTTCTTCTCGCCAAAGATTGAGGTTCTCCTTATCGGCCAGTTCCTCTGCAACATCCCCTGGGGCGTGTTCGCCACGACCGGCCCGGCCTATGCCGCCGAGGTAGCACCCCTGGCACTCCGTGGATACCTCACAGCCTATATCAACCTGTGTTGGTGTATCGGCCAGTTCATCGCAGCCGGCGTCCTCAAGGGCCTGATCAACAACCAAACCGACTGGGGCTACAAGATCCCCATGGCCATCCAGTGGGTGTGGCCCGTCCCGCTCTTCATCATCGCATTCTTGGCTCCCGAGTCCCCCTGGTTCCTCGTGCGGACGGGCCAGCTTGACAAGGCCAAGGCGTCCCTGGTCCGACTTTCCGAGCCCGAAGTTCATAGCGACCACGACGCTACCATCGCTCTCATGGTCCGGACCAACGAGCTGGAGAAGGAAGAGCGAGCTGGTACCTCCTACGTCGACTGCTTCAAAGGGACCAACCGGCGCCGGACGGAGATCGCCGTCATGTGTTTCGTCTCCCAGATCACCAACGGCGGTGCTCTCTGCTACACCGGCACTTTCTGTATGAACTCTCTCATCACGATAATAGGTGTGGCAATAGCTAACACGGTTTCACTCTAGTCTACGAACAAGCCGGCCTGAGCGCCGACCTCTCCTACAGCCTGGGCCTCGTCGGGACGGCCATCGCCTTCTGCGGCGTCGTCGTCTCGTGGCTCTACATATCCAAGTGGGGCCGGAGAAGCATCTGGCTCTGCGGCTTCTACGGCCTCCTGTGCTGCCTGTGGCTCATCGGCATCCTGGCCTGCATCCAGCCACAGACCCACACGCTCGGCCTGGTCCAGTCGATTCTCTGCATCGTCTGGCTCGGCGTGTACTCCATGTCGGTCGGCCCCATCGTCTACACCATCGTCGCTGAGATCGGCTCCACTCGTCTCCGTACCCAGACTGTCGTCCTGGGCCGCAGCGCGTACTATGTCGCGAACATCATTGGTGGTGTCTTGCAGCCGTACTTCATGTCTCCCACTGCATGGAATGCCCAGGGAAAGACTGTAAGCCTCAAATCTGAAATCCATTCCATCCGAATTCGTTCGTTTGTTGCTGACTTATAATCATGCAGGCCTTCTTCTGGGGCAGTCTGTCTTTGCTCACCACCATCTGGGGCTTCTTCCGCCTGCCAGAGACGAAGGACCGTACCTTTGAGGAAATGGACATCATGTTCCAGCGCAAGGTGCCCTCTCGCAAGTTCGCCGACTACAACATCAACTCGGATGACAGGTACCTCGTTCACTAAGTGGGCACGTAGGGGTATCGCGGTGTCATGTATATATGCAGCGCGTAAATGCATGCTCGGCATTATGATGGCGAAATACCTATTGCAGAATTTTCAAATGTTATAAACCAGCCTTGTTCTAAACCACATGATTCTATCTATCGATGTCCAAAATCGTGCTGTGTTGTTCGATCGCATGAGATGAGACACCCGAGTCGTGCTTTATTTAATTACATTTGGCTCGCTATTAACGTTGTTCCCTTTCTAGGCAGTCCCGAAATTCAATGTGACCGTACTGTTGTTCTCAGGTACGTGGAAACCAGTATATAATCTCTTCATTTAGTGCATTCATCAATCTCGATTTCCAGTAAATGTGGCCCCCAAGCATGTGCTAACCTATTGGCTGTGCTCGTGAGATGTTGAGGCAATGTACTTCTGACAAGCCCTGCTCCATCTGCTCGTCCTTTCGTGGCCGCCACGGGCCAAACTAGTTCCAGGATCAATAGCATTTTTTCAGCTTCCTTTGTCTACTGACCTTTCTCCCCCCAGCTGATTTGAAAATCATTTCTCATCCAAGTAGTTCCACTCAAGTTGTTCATCTTGCACCAGCTTCCATCGCCCGCATCCAGCAAAGATGGCAACGCAACTGGCTCTGCACTCAGGGAGGGCCATGAAGACAGCTTTGGGTTTCATCCTCCATGGAGGCCTGAACAAAATACTTTGGGATCACTGCCAACTCATTTGGGACTGTCGGAGCCTGGTTGTCGATACACCATCCACAGATCAAACTGTCAGTAATGACCGCATAATATTGTCAACACTCGAAAACGGCATAGAAACTTGACAAAAGATTGTACAGATGGCAGTATTTGGGGCAAAGGGCAGGGTTCAAACCCCTGACTGCGAGCAAGCAAACTTTGAGCTCCGACATGGCTTCGACTTCAGCGCTGGAACTTACCGTTTGCAGGCTGTGTTGTCAACACTCTCGGGACGGCAGGAGGAGGCCGTGGATATCAGACTCGTAGACCTGTCTTCCGATCAGGAGCCTGAATACTTCAGGTCTACTGTTCTGGCCCTGACCAAGCAGGTTGAAGTACTCGGACGGGACCAGACTCTGAAGAGGCTCTTGACACCGTAATAATAATCGTCAAGCATTTGGGCATTGTCATCATCGTCTCAACTCTATACCTTAGAGGAGGTCAAGAGCGAAGTGTCATCGAGGCTCTCAGCACTCGGTACACAGAGCTGTAAGCGAGCAGAGGGGATGGAGCAGGATATCTGAAGGTTAGTGGATCGAATAGGTGTCAGGTAGCAGTAGGGTGCCTGGAGGCCTTGTTGGGACGCTTGAGAGTGGTTCGGACAACTTTGTATTGAATTCGAGTGGGCTTCTGTCAGCCCTCCTCACAGTCCCTCCAATATTGTCTTACCCGCGGGCACGCATGGGTTGGCTCTACCATGCACCACCACCATCCGGCACACCCCACCATCCGGCACAGCCAAATTTGCCGCCACCCACCAAAACTCAACAACTTGACTTATACATTACTCGACCATTAGTGAGGGTATCCAGAATCTAAATAAACACGTAGATAGAGAAATGGCAATTGAGCTTAGCGGTCTTTTCAAATTTTAGTGGGGCACCCTTACCGCCTAATTCTGCCTGTTTGTAAATAAACCTAGATGCGAGATTGAGGACGTGTTTTTGCCATCAGGTCCTTACCTATATAGCCACCTAAATCGCCAACTACAATGCCTCTAAAGACATACACCGAGGAGGATGTAGCCAATGCCTTATTTGATATATCTGACAATGGTTTTTCTCTAAATAAAGCTTCTTAGAAGCACAATGTGCCGCCATCTACCCTCTCTGGAAGGCAAAATGGCCGGGCATCAAAAAGCAACCCTAAAGCCTAACCAGCCTATAGCCGACTATTAATTGCTCAAGAAGACAAGCTTATTAAGTAGATTCTATGCTAAGAAAGGCTTGGGTTTACTCTAAGCCATTCTTAGGTTAAAATAATGGTTTCTTCACTTTTTACAGAAATTAATAATAAGAAGCTAGTTGGCATTTACTAGATTAAATAGTTTATTAAGCACCGGCCTAAAGTTTACACCAAAGTTGGGTGTAAGCAAGAGGCACTATGTTTCCACAAATTTACCCCGAGGGCAGTTAATTAGTATTTCGACATCTAAGAGGGCAAATATGGGTAGGTAAAGCCGAGCCTCATAGTTAATATCGATAAAGCCGGCTTAATGGCAGGATTTGGTACAAGATCTTTGTCTAATGAAGCTATAACTAATAGATTTAACTAATTATATATAGGACTTGATTCCCTGGTTGTGGGAACTTTTGATATAAAGAAGGCGATGGTTAAATGCAACTAGTCTAGGTGGTGGTCTACTATAATTAAGAGTATTATAGCTACTGGCAAAGTCCTTAACCTAGGAATTATTTTTAAGGAAAAAGAACTATAAGAACAGTGGTTTATTAAATAATTTCGTTAATTAGTACCTTCTTGGTACTTCATTATATCCCCAAACGGTTGGACAAACAATTAAATAGGTATGGTGTGGCTACAGCAAGTTTTTTTGCCGTAGATGAATAACTGCTGTAAAGACGATTTAGATACTATTCTTTTAATCCTCGATGGCCATTTTAGCTATATAACTGTAGGTATAAAAGCTAGGATCGGCGGAATTAAGACTAATTGATATTAATAATTTCTGCAGAATGAGTTTATAACTATTTGCTTTCAAAACAATGTCTTCTACTGCTATTTACTGGCCTATTATTCTCATAGGCTTTAGCTATTAGATAACGGAGTCTTTAATGCAGTTAAAAGTTACTATTGTAACCTTCTGGGTATGTGGCAGTTGCTTACAGATTTGGCGCCTATAGACAAAATTAATTTTATTAAAGTACTTGCTGTGGTATATAAAAAGGGATTTACTAAGCGAAATATTAAGTCTGCATGGCGTATGACTGGTAATTGGCCAATTAATCATTTAAAGGCTTTTACACACCCAGAATGCAACGAGGATAAAGAAAAATAATATGCTAAGCGAGAGCTAGAATCTAACAATAAGATGCCAAAGTCTAGGCGAGATATTATAGACCTTGCCGGCGCTAATCTTACAGCAGCAGACTGGTGTAAATTCAGGAAGATAGGCCTTGCATTTGATGCCAAATAAGCCGAGTTAACACTTGCTAACTATAGAATTTAAGAGTTGGAAGCTTAAATTAAGTGCATGAGAGCCAAGAAACGAAAAGCTATCCTCAACCCTAATTAGAGGTTTATGCAGTTAGGGGATATCATGGGCGGCGAGAGAGAGGCTAGGAATGCCCTTATTGAAGAAATCGTGGTGCTGGAAGAAGAACCTGCTGCTAAAATTAAAGTAGTGGCGGAGATTATAGATGATGAAGAACAGGTTGAAAACGACCTGCCTCCGGAAGTATATACTCGTGTGGGAAGGGCTACAAGGGTACCAAAAAGATATATTGATTGAAAGAGCTTTTTTTAAGCTTTCTTTTAATGTACGAATCATTTGTATAAGTAAATAATTAAAGTGGTGATAGCTTCATAAAGTTGTTAAGTTTTGGTGGGTGGCGGCAAATTTGGCTGTGCCGGATGGTGGGGTGTGCTGGATGGTGGTGGTGCATGGTAGTACGCAAATAGGGAGGCCGGAAAATTTAGCCCTTAGACCTACTATCTTTAACTTTAAATAACCAGCCAACCCTAACCCTAACAGTAACCAAACTAAATATAGATAAACTTTAGAAATCAGGCTATCTAATAAACTAAGTATCACGACCCTGACAGAAATAGGACTAACGGTTGGTTCTAACCTGAAACAGTTCCACTCGGCCAGCAGGACAGGCCAGACAAAAGGCATGGCAGGCATAGCCCCGATCGCATGTAATTAGGAGAATCTCTTACGTAAACAGGATCACTAGGATTACCAGGCCTTGGCAATAAGCCCCGGTAAGCCAACACCATAGATTACTTTGGATTACCTAGATTACCAGTAATCCAGCAGTAAGCTAAGTAAGCCAGCCTAAAGAGATAAACTATATAAAATATGCTTATTACTAGTAGATAGTATTAGGATAGGACAGCTCTTTAGCAGTTAATCTAAGTATTTATCCTAAATAACTTTTATTAGCTTGTAATTATTGTTAGAAACTCTATTGCTTAATTAACCGCCTTTCTGAAGGTTAGTGGATCGAATGGGAGTCAGGTAGCAGTAGGGTACACTGAGGTCTTGTTTGGAATCTTGAGAATGGTTTGGACAACTTTGCATTGAATTTGAGTGGGCTTCTGTCAGCCCTCCTCACACACCCTCCGACATTGTCTCAACCCTTGGCACGCTGCGGGTGGCTCTGGTGTAGGAATGGCGAGGCCGGAAAATTCGGCCCCCAGACCCACTCTCTTCAGCCATGAATAACTAGCCAACCCTAACCCTGATAGTAACCAAACTAAATACAGATAATCTTCAGAAATCAGGCTATCTAACAAACTAGGTTACATGCTTTTTGGGTAAGAAATAAGGGGAATGCAGAGGTTCGAAGTTAGGGTCTTAAAACAGCCCAAAAAATCGGCTCACGGCCACCAAACTCATCTGCCGCCGCGCACGCCACTAGCACTAAGTCTAGGGTAACTCCTTACGTGAAGTCTAGGGTAACTCCCTACGTGCAGCGCCTACACGAGCGTTTCCGTTTAACAAAGGTTTTCTAGATCCTTTAAACCAAGAGATCGGGTTTATATCTAAGATATATAACAAGGCGGTTAATTAAGCAATAGGGTTTCTGACAATAATTACAAGCTAATAAAAGCTATTCGGGGTAAATACTTAAATTAACTGCTAAAGAGCTATTTATGCTATCTAGTAATAAGCGTGTCCTTATATGTCTATCTCTTCAGCCTGGCTCACGAGGCTTACCTGGCTTACTGGTAATCTGGTGATCCTAATAATCCGGTTGGCTTACTTAGATTACTGCCCTGCTGGTAATCTAAGTGATCCCTCCTTAGGTAAGCAAATATCCTAGATCACGTGCACCAATGGTTGTGCCTCTTCCTGCAGGCCTAGCCAGCTAGCCTATAGGGTTTACCTACGCCTCCAGGGGACCAACAGTCAAACCCTGGTTCTATTCCTGTCACGTTCGTGACACAAAGCTATATGCAGTACAGTAGGGATATTGTAGAATAGAGACAGAGTAGATAGATGTTAGAATAAATGTAACAGAAAGCTAGAATCTATAACTTTTAAAGTAACCTACATTTAGATAAAATTTATACTTTATATTAACTACTAAAGAGCTATTTATACTATCCAGCTATCTGGTAACAAATGTATGCTTATATATCCAATTCTTCAGCCTAGCTTGCTGGGAGCGGTGATCTCTTCTGGCGATCTACTATAAGGGAGCAGCTAGGATGCTAATTGCTCCTATCGCTCTAATTACTCCTTCTTTATGGAAGCGATTATTATAAGACTATAGTTAGGTTTGTCGTACTGTTTTGTCTAGCCTAATGAACTAGCCAGGTAAATCTTGTCCTACTCTAAACTAACTGTTAGTCCTATTTTTATTAGCGTTATAATATAGTACCGCCAAGCTTGATAAGAGACTTTACCTTTTAGTTTTCTAAGCGGGTTAGCGCTGTGTCAACCCTGAAGCGGAAGGGCTGGAGGGGCAGGCGGTCCAAGGGTCGCGGGAATAACTTGTATTTGTCGACTGCCCACCAAACAGGGTCCCTCCAGGCATCAGCGCGAAAGTACGTTGAGCACGTAGCACCGTGAAACCAGAGATAGAAATAATGCCAATGTGACTTTAATACGACCGGTTAATTTTCTGCTCCCCAACGGTTTGGAAAAGAAAGTGGAGGACCATTTACCTTGTAAAAGAGTGGGCCAGTGAGTGGCAGGTTGGTTGCGGGCAGTTCTGACTCTGTTAGGTAGTGCATAGTACAGAATACGACGGGAGAAGAAATGGTTCTACAGATACAGTATGTAACATCGTCCGTGGGACCGGGCCATAGAAGCAGAGACGTCAGTAAACATGCCCACGCTGGCCCCGTATTACTATCTCTGCTTGGGAAACGTGCGTCTGGAAAAGTGCCCTTTTGACTTGGCAAACAAATTGATGGCATGCGGACAACTGCATTCAAGATTCTAGCACACGTGGACGCAAGGAAGGTGGTCTTATGATAAGATAGGGTCTATAAACTAAATGGGTTCCATAGAAAACGATACGCTTTGGGCCGTGCCCTCCATACCAGATTTTCAGATTTGTCAGTAAGCAGTGGTTTTCTAAGGGCTGCTTCAAGCCCGCCAAGCGACGTGGCCTGATCTGGTCCTGTCTTGGAAACATGCACAGTCAGACGATTCGCTTCTTCGAAGCTTCACAGAATTGAAAATCAACAGCTGCACCTTACATTATATTTCTTGTCATCTCTCCTCAGTTCAGTCGATTTGTTGACAATGAGGAAGTTCGCGTGAGAAAGGCGGCGTTGCAAAATAGAAGGAACCGGCTTTTCTGATATAGATCGGGGTTTAGGATTACCTCCCCTCGGGATCTGATCGGCTATTACCAGGGAATGCAGCCTCTGTCCTTTGAACCTGTATATATAGATGAAATATTTGAACGTATGGCTGTATTTTATCAGCTGGGGGCGCGGATGGATTCGATGATGGATTCCCCGAGTCAGCTGTGTCAGACATAAATGCGCTCGCTAGATCCAGCGGAGGATGTGATTGAAATAGGTTATTCGAAATCATGTCATCCGGAGATGTCAACCTATAAAAATATTGGAAGCAAATTGTACAATACAAAGTACATTGAGAAAGCGAACTGAACACCTTGCACTGCACCTGTTCCCTAATTCTCTCATATACAAGCGAACTTGAGGCCAAAAGCCAAGCTCAGTTATAAATAATCTGTGATACACACAAGCAGAGTGTAGCGTGAGTCTTAGTGCATCATGGTGATGATAAACCCTTCCCAAGCAGCCAGCAGCACAATCTAGCGGACAGATTCTCCAGCACTTGTTACTGATGCAGCCGCAGTTGTCAAAACATCGAGCGATTTTTATGAATCTCTGCCACGGTCCCGGTAGGTTGTACCACTGGGACCATCAGCCCTGCTTGGGCAGTTCCGGCAGTGGTCGATTTGGTGGTGGGCCGGGGCATGGGGGCAGCTGGGAAGGTCGCTGTGTACTAGTAGACATCGCGTATTGAAGGTTCAGGAAACTGTGCGTATCCTGTATGCTGCTTGCGGACGCCCGAAACTAGGCGTGTTGTATAACAATGAAGGGAGACTGCAGACAAAGGCAACGGGTGGCTGACGAAAGGTAGGAAAGACGCACCTTTTTTATCTACCACTTGAAAGATCTCGGTTGCTATGCGGTCTTGTGAGATAGGTACTTCTTCCTAGTGGGGAATCGAAGGCTCTGACTGCGGAGACGCCATCAGTGGTTGGTTGTACTGTATAGCTACCAGAATCATAACGAAAAGTAGCTTGTCTACTCTAAAGTAGATCTGACCATCTCCGCGGAGCCGCACTTGGGGAACGTTGTCACCTCGCTGGGCGAATACCAAGCCGAGGGAACAGGGCCAGTCTAGCACACACCGGAGCAGACAACGCAGTCCGGGGCGCGCAGTAACTCGCGCTTGCCAGTTGCAGCCGAGCAAGCAAGCCTCTCCAGGCATTCTTGCAGAAGAAAAATCAAAATCCGGGGAACGCTAGGCCTCCACCCTTCTCCACATTCAAGCCAGAGACGTCATGCCACGGTCACGTTCAACGTGCCGTAGCAATGGGCTTTCTCAATCGGCCATTCCCATCGAGTTGTTAGGCACCACGGCTTTCGTGTGATCATGAATGTTATCTAACCCTCCGAGGAGAAGCAAAGATCACCAGATATGTTTCGATTTGAACTACAGCTTGCAAGCGCGCATAGATGAGGTGATGGACTCCCGCCGCCCTTCCTGCATTGATTTTACATAATAGCTGTCGCCCGCTCGCCGAATAAGACGTCTTTCAGCAAAGACGTTTCACACCACTGCTGTCGCGCAGGTCAGCCACGAGCACCAGGCCTGTAGCTCTCAAGCTTCCCTTTGCCTCTGTCTTGCGAGTGAGTCCCTGGCACCTTCGGATCATCGACGTTTTCGCTACCTCACTGGCATCCAATCAGCGAGCACCTCAGGCTTTCCGGCCATGGTGCGTTGTTGACCACATCCGAGTCCTTACTTGATGATTATTCGATAAGTCGTCACTGAAACTCATTCAGCTTTTCACGGCATCACTGTCGGCCTATTTTGTCTGGTCCAAGTGGATACCAGTGTTCTTTCTTTTCAAAAGTGTACAGTACAGTGAAACCACAAAAGCTACTATTTTCCCACTGAAGCCCGAAATGAATCGTCTTCACGACGTCTTCCAATACCTTGCGCTGCCTCCCGGGTCTTGAAAGTTTTGTCGGTTCCACTTTCTCCATTCTCACCAAAATAGACATCTCACAGCAAACTGGTTTACCAAGCCACTACTTCTCAATGCTCTACAGTACTGTATGTACCCGTAGCCACTAAGAAAATGAATGAAATGTTCGTATTATTCAAAGCCATTCTCGACAATTTTCACAGCCCCGAATGTATTACGGCAATAGCTTTCACAACAGCTGGACTTCGGGTCAAAATTTGCCTTGTACTTTTGGTTCAATAGTCAAAGAAAAGGCAGGTGCAAGCCTATGCAGCCTCTGTACTACTATTTTTAGGGGTGCAAAAAATCAAGCAAGCTCCGGCCCTGAAATTTCATTATGGCCCACGCTTTTCGAGTAGCTCCTGCCAACGCACATTCGATATCATAGCATTCCAGCACTAGCAAGTACCTTGTAACTTGATTGGTCAGATTCAAGGCATGATCTCGTTGGAGGCTGGCCTGCAACTAGTTCAGCCATTAGGAAATCAAGTCAATGGTTGGTTGAGTGGCAGGTAGCTCATGACCAGTTCGCGCTCTCCAGTACACCACTAATCCACCAAGCCACAGAAGCGACAGCTTCACACCACCATTACTAAAAAAGACAACTTAATTAAAAATTTCACCGGCACCCAGTTCACCCTCCACTCCAAAACATCACGTGGCAAGTATACTGTATACAAGCTCATAGCCACGGACTGTGTCTGCCATACTTAGCAAGTGCTATAGTCTAAAGATAATCATTTTTGCCTGGCTAATCGCCTCGGCGGCGTCCCATTTGTTTCTTGATAGGTACTAAATCGGGGTTGCAAAGTGGGACGCAGCCCAGTGACCCAATTTTGGTCAGACGTGTGTAAGAGGGTGACGGATCAAAGTTGGTACTTCGTCACACCGTATGAAGAAGTCACACGGCATTATGGGTTCAGTCTGGCCCACTCACATGGCCAAGTCTGACTGCCCAGATGAAGGGCGGAATGGTTGCGTAAGCCTCCTACCGAAACTACTACCTTCCATCCTTTTCATGTGTGCTGTTGTGGAAAAGCAAAGATGGCCTTACATGCGTCCCGAGGCTTTTTCGTCTGCATCGCACATGCCCAACCCATCCTGCGGATTGCCACAGTCAATACGATGCACTCACCCAGAGCTACCACCTAAGTTCCCGATCAGAGTGCTACCTACATGCAGGGGTTGAAAAAAATATTTCGACCGCCGAGATTCTATGTGAGGACAACATAATACACACCCACGCGTCACTCATTTTCCTGGCACCTCACATCACGGCTCTTTCTCTCCCAATCGCCTTGACCTGCCTGTATGCTGTTTCTCAAGGGCAGGCCCACATAAAAGATCGTGGCCTCCCTCACACTTGATTCATTATCGAACAGACACTACCGCACCGGTGTAGCATCTCCGCCCTCCCTTGGAATATGTAGTGTTGTGGTGGTGTTTAGCTGTGGGACACTTCGAGGGTGGGAAAGGAGATGGAGAGCCTGCCCCCCGGAAGGGGTCTGCCCATGCTTTAATATACGCAGAAATAAGCAGTCTACCTCACCCATTGGTTGCCTAGAGCGATCCTCATAAGCTACGGGGTCTGGTTTAGGATGAAATCTCCGAGGGCGTCCTCGGAATGGCCTTGGAGCGCATCGTTGGCCACCAACCTTGACGCGTGCAATACACTTACTGACTGGTCTTGTCCAAAATATGGACGACGGCGGTTCTGTGCACCCGCCCCAGGGTCCTCTCATACCCAGACGTATACCATGCCATCATTTGCGTGGTCTTCCATTTATCAGAGATCAGAGCCACCAAACACGGAGACGACATTCAGCAGTATCTCAGCAAAGGCTGAGGGGAGGGGGTCATCGTGCCAGTGGAACAGCTCAGCTCGGACTCGGACCCTTACAAATTGCAACATTAGCTCGGCAAGCGACTTTCCCTTCATCGCAGAAAGGACAGGCTTGTGGTAAGGCGCCCGTCGCGTTTCTATAAAATGGTCACGTCTCCCACTGCTAGCTCCTCCCGTTCCCTCATTTTCCTCTGCAGTTATAGCTTCAAGGCCCCCCTCCCCCTTTTGTCGCATAATGCCGACCTCAACAGGATCTTCAGAATGATCTGACAGGTCTAGCAGGTGTACCTTTCACTATGAGGTTCGATACGTGTCCGCGCACGGAATGTCATTTTCCCAGCTCAACTTCTTGTGGAGAGGTTACCAGCGTACAGTTGTGAGGCTGCCTGGGGGAGGAAATGCAACAAACCGATGCCTTGTCTCGACGGCTCAGGCATCGCGGGCTTGGCCCTTCGAAAGGACTCGATCATTCTCGAGGGAGGTGCCCATGTGCGCGAGTAGGCTACGGAGGCGCAAACCACAGTTGGTGTGCCGGAGGCTTGCATCACCGGGGCGCACGATTGATGCATAAGCGGAGATCAGCGACTCCGGGGTCGGCAACAACGTCGTTGCTTCTTCTGAACGGGAAGACTCAGACACGCATTACAGACTTCTACAAACCGCTGAAGGAAACGAGACCTTGAAGAGGCTGCTCCGCAGCTAGGGGATCGAGATCAACTATGAGAAATCGGAACTAGAGTCCCAATCGCTGGTCTTCGTCGGACTACGAATCACCGAAGGGAGGATCGGCGCTTCACTACCGATCATCCCATTTTCCATTCCTCACTCCGTCAAGGAGTGGCAGTCGGCACTTGGGTTCGCCGAAATAGGCAGCGCGACAGGCTGCGGCTCAAGTAACCCGTGGCACTTCTGAGAACATCTTCCTTTCAACCCATCTCTACACAACTACCCGATTTTATCGCCATCAAAACACGACCCCACTACGGACGATCCCGCCTCTAATACCTGACCGTCTCTTCGGATCCACAGGGTATGGCTCCCCCTCCATTCTACCTTTCCCCGTTAACTACTACGCGCTAACCTTGTCTCCTTTCTCTAGACACCTACAAAGAGGAGCTAGAGAATCCCCTCTTCCGACGGAAATCCTTGTGTCTTGTCCCACACCACGATCCTCACTGCTTTTGACCGCGGTTTGATCGGAAGGGATTAGAGTGGGGACGCGTCGGAGTCGTCTGTTAGGACAGACAATTGCCATCTATAGGTCGAATATAGTGGCAAGAAGATAAGGAGAATATTAAATCGGTGGGCATAGATGACAACCTCAATAGAATAGTGCCCAGCAAAGCCGTCAAGAAATAGCGCTCACCAGATTAAGCCCTCAAAAGCCCGCCTACCCTTTGCCATCTCTGGCGGATCCTCATTGACCCTCCAGTCAAAGCAGAAGGTCTAGTCAATGCCAAACCATTCCTTAAGGATTAAACTAAGGCGATTAAAGTCAGCATAATGGCGGAAGGAGTGCTGATTAAAGTGGCAAAGCCAGTCTAGCATAATATCACTATTCGAAAAGCCAGTCTATGACTGGGCAAAGGCAACATCCTTATAAAGATCCTTTGCTCAAGCAAAGTTCCAATTTGCCCACACTTTAAAGATACAGTATATAGAAATAGTATCACCAATAGCACTCCCACAGCCTATAAGGGTCATAGACTCGCGATTATTTGGGTTATAAACCTTAGGGTTTTTGGCAAGTTGGTTTCAAATAGTGATAATCGTTAGGCGCCCTTAAAGCTTGCCGATTATATTGCTACACTCATCGGCATTCTAGACGCCAAAAGAAATAAGCCAGTACTTAGTTTGGGAGGCCTCAATGTAATCAAAGAACAAATTAACATCGTGGAGGGCAACCTCGTATCCTTTCCAAGCCAGCTCAACGGGTTTAATGTATGCTTTCCTCAGCTCGGAATGTCGACTAAGGAAGCGAGAGAAGAAGTGTAAGTCGCAAATAGGGGCCAGTCGTCTCAGACGGCGAAGAAGGTTGGCTTGGTCGACAACCATTAAAGCAACTAGCCCAAAGCCGCCGTTACAGAGGAGCTGGATATACCAGACAAGAATGTCCTCCTCCTAGGGCAGAAGAATACCTAGGCGACCGGCAGATCGTAAAGATAGCTATGGTCAATCCTCAGAATCGAGAGAATTGAGATGCTTCTAGACGGCTGTGTAGCTAATTGGCAAGTCTCTGCCGAACGTACAAACAGAGGTTCTCACAGGCTTCTTCGGCTTAGGGCTAGGCGAAGGGGCAAACTTAGCTAGGCGCCCAAGACGCTCACAGCGCTAACGGCTTTCCCAGGCATCGTATGCCTTGCGCCACTCCTCCTCAGCTTCATCCTCCTTTACCATCAAGGATTTTTTCCGCTAATTACAAATTTCTTTCTAGTACTTCCATACTACATATTGTTGTCGGGCAGAGTGTTTTACTCATTTGGCTCTTCGGCCTCATTTGGCTCTTCGGCCTCATTTGGCTCTTCGGCCTCATTTGGCTCTTCGGCCTTATTTAGCTTTTCGGCATTGTTTGGCTCGGTGGCTCTATTTAGCTCTTTGGCCCTGCTTGGCTCTATTTAGCTTTTACCCCGCTTAGCTCTTTGTCCCTCTAGCCCAACATAAAACAGGTCTCTGCTCTTCCCCTCTTCCATAGCTTAGAAGAACAACTCAATCGTCTTATTATCTTATCTGTATCTGTATACCCGTGTCTGGAATCCGATCCCCTTTTTGCCTCCTGGGCACCTAGTAACAGGATTCTCTTTCTTCGCGCAGATGCACCCCTTTCCTTCTAGTCGGAGGGAGGGAGGGGGTGGTCTGTAGAACAGGCAGCTTGGTTGTCCGGTTGCCCGTTTTTAATATTATATATACTTAATTTAGATGCTTATAGTACACACACACACACACACACACACATACACACACACAATTTATTCCGCCCGGCGGCCTTAACCCAAAAGGGCAACTATTAATAATTTAACTATATATTTCCCAAGATATACCTTAATCTCCTTAAAGCCTATATAAAGTCTATTTTAGCTTATTTGCCTTTTTCTGCCATTTTTCTTTAAATTCTTATAGGTTAGTAGAATTAGTAGTAGGCTGGCTTAAAGACAATTCTCTAAGTATTTAACGTCCTATCCTTAGCAGCCAAAGCAATGCCTACTATCTGTAGTACAAAATTATAGATATTATTACCTAAACGGCCTTTAAGTTTAAAGACCAGTCTTTATTATCCAATGCTAATTTTCTTTCTAGATAAAAATAAATATTACTTCTATAAATATTTATTATTGAGAAAATAGCCGCTATACTAGCTGCAAAAGCAACGCGCTGCACTTATAAGCTAGTAAGAACAACTTATATTTTCAGGACACTGTTTAACATTTATATATTAAAGTATCTTTATTTAATATACCGTCTATTTTCTACATTAAAAGAAAAAGTATTTTACTATCTCTACTACTTGTCTACATATATACTGCTCTAATAGGGCTACCCTAATTTAGTAAAGATAAGTATTAAGTTTTACTATATCTATTCTAAGTTAAGCAAACAGAGTGGCTTTCTTCTATATTAGACAGTTATAAAGTTATATTATATATTTGCCTAACAATACTATATCGACTTTCTTAGAGTAATTTCTAACCTTTTCTGGCAAATACTTACTGGTATCTATTTTAAAACAAGCTATATTAAAAGTAGTTAACTATATTTTAGGCATTTTTATTTTTAGAGTAGCATTTCTGAAGGTTAGTGGATTGAATGGTCAGGTAGCAGTAGGGTGCACTGGAGGTCTTGGTGGGACGCTTGAGAATGGTTTGGACAACTTTGCATTGAATTTGAGTGGGCTTCTGTCAGCCCTCCTCACAGTCCCTCCGACATGACCTCAACCCTGGGCACGCTGCGGTTGGCTCTGGTGCAGGAATGGAGGGGCCGGAAAATTCGGCCCTCAGACCCACCATCTTTGGCTTCAAACAGCCAGCCAACCCTAACCCTGACAGTAACCAAACTAAATACAGATAAACTTCAGAAATCAGGCTATCTAACAAACTAGGTTACATGCTTTTTGGGTAAGAAATAAGGGGAATGCAGAGGTTCGAAGTTAGGGTCTTAAAACAGCCCAAAAAATCGGCTCACGGCCACCAAACTCATCTCCCAGCGCGCACGCCACTAGCAAAAAGTCTAGGGTAACTCCTTCCGTGAAGTCTAGGGTAACTCCCTACGTGCAGCGCCCACACCTAAATGAGCGTTTCCGTTTAACAGACTTGGCACTAGATTTCCTCTAAGTGCCCATAGGGCATGCATGCCGGCAGATAAGTTTGGTGGCCGTGAGTCGATTTTTTGGGCTGTTTTAAGACCCTAACTTCATACCTCTGCATTACCCTTATTTCTTACCCAAAAAGCATGTAACCTAGTTTATTAGATAGCCTAATTTCTGAAGTTTATCTGTATTTAGTTTGGTTACTGTCAGGGTTAGGGTTGGCTGGTTATTTAAAGCCAAAGATAGTGGGTCTGAGGGCCGAATTTTCCGGCCTCCCTATCTGCGCACCAGAGCCAACCCACGCGTGCCCAGGGTTGAGACAATGTCGGAGGGACTGTGAGGAGGGCTGACAGAAGCCCACTCAAATTCAATGCAAAGTTGTCCAAACCACTCTCAATCGTCCCAACTCGCCTCCAGGCACCCTGCTGCGACCCTGCCACACACACACTGCTGAAGGCACTAACCTTCAGAATAAGTACCGACTAGCTTCTGCAACTCTAAAGCAGGAGCAACAATTTAACTCATTCTTCTCTTACTATAACTTGATAACCTGTGACTGTGTCTGATCAGAACCCAACACCCGCTTTTGTCGCCATCGTGGCCCTTCCGGCCCTTTTTCATTATCTCTTCTTTCTTTGCGTTAGAGTCCTCTGGCAGTTTTCTCTCTCTCTGAGGGTCCAGCAGAACGCACACCTATGCTCGGCTTTGTGTCCCGTTTTTCATACTAATGTAATAGTTAAGGTTTTATTATAAGTAGTGGGAACGAAAGTGTAGAGGTAGGGTAAACTAATTGAAAAGCCCTTTGTGGTTTGGTGGGGTTTTGTGGTTTTGTCGCAAATTGACGGTTAGGCCAGCGTACACAATGCTGCATGCCGTGACGCGATGTTTTCACACTGGCTACAACCCTTTACCTTTCCCTGTTCAACTTTGGCCCCGCAAGCCTGGTCACACTCAGCCCCGGCAGGCATCGATTCTTCTGTACAGCCATCTTGCTCTTGCATATGTGGAAAGACATTGATACAGCCAGACAGCCCTTCCGTTCTAGTACCAACCTTCCTTGTTCTGGCTGCCACATCCTTGATCGTCTTGGGCAACGAAGTGCAGGATGTTGCACAGCGTGACGGGCTTCACACCAGCAGCTCTCACTTGGGATGATTATAACATGGATTCGCCTGCGCGAGACAGGCAAGCCAGCCAGAACGCTTCTTTCCTTCCCTTTCGGTACGCGGAATTCCTCAACCAAGGAAATCATACCTTTCGATACCTTATATGCACTCCACGATACATTTCACCTTTCCGCTGCTGCCGAGGTGCAATACCCAAACCCGATTCAAGAACTTTACGAACACGAGCCGGAGGTAGCCCGCAAAAGCTACACTCACACGTCATCCATGCTCAACTTGCAGCACTTCAAAAAAGTGTGTTGATGATCACATTGAGAAGCTACCAGAAATAACATCATGGCTGAATGATCGTCGTCAGCTGGATTGGCCCAGAGTCAAATCCTGGAACAGGGCTCATTTCGAGGAGGCACAACGAGCCTGCTGGCCTCATTCAGAAAGACTTCGCGCCTCCTCAAGGAATCGCGCTGAGAGACTTATCGAAAAGCTGTCAAGAAGGGGTCGAGTCTCTGGTCCAGTTGGCTTCGTTTCAAGAGTCGGTCAAGGCTGTTGTGAACGCAGAACGAGTTGAGAAGCTCACAAAGCTTGCTACAATCTTCTTGCCGCGGGGGTTTCACCTGCTCATTTCTTCGGTTTGAAACGTCTCTGATCTCGGCCAGGGCTCTCTTGGTCTCTGGGTCTACTTCGCCACAACGGGTGGTTTTTTTTTTGTTAATCCTCTACTTCTCTTGGAGATTTTGGGATATTGTTTCAAACACGAAGAGCCTCTTGCACACAAAGGCAATGCAAGTGCCGTAAACCAGGGAACTCGCAGTTTGATTGAATGATATTGTTTGAAAACACTACGCGATGCTTTTCAAACCTGAACTTTGTATCATCGAGGGAGGAAGTGAAACCTAGAAGCCATTTCTCAAAGGTTGAATTTTGCAAACGTACCCTCAGTCGTGATATTCCTTCCCAGAGCATTACCTAAGGATACCTGGGTAGATTCAGTTCTAAAGTATCTGTCTGCCAGTCTTGAGAACCACAGGCCTGTTTGCATGCAGAAGAGCGTCGTGGACAAGATCGATCAAAGGTAGGTCAGTGCCTAGCAAAGTATCAGCTTGAGGTTCTCAAGATTTTCAGGTAATTCAGTAGTGGACCCACCAGGGGAGGACACAACAGAAACACTAATTGGAAGGGACTCCTTCTGATGTGTGATCCCTGAGATGTATGGAATCTCACCAACTGGAACGAAAACGTAAGCCAAAACTTTCTGTATAATCACGGCTGCTATCAAATGCTCGTGAGCACGAGTACCTACTTGGCAGAGTGATCTCGGGAGACCCTGCGATGGGAGACAGGTACAGAGGATGGTAGCCACTCAAGAGGCCAAAGGCACTGTTTCGGATATCCGCTGTCAGACTGGGTAATAGAGAGCATGTAGAGGGGAAAGTATTTGGTTCACATACGGTGGGGATGCGTCTCGATAGTTCGGCTTCCCTTCGTCGAGTGGGAGAATCACGATCGTTGCCGCTTTCAAGACGTGGGTCAACAGCCACTCTCTGTACTTGTAGATCCTGCTCCAACCCTCGTCTCTCTCCTCAGGTGTGAGTTTGTCTGCCATTTCCCTGGTGCAAATTGTGTCAATGAATCTTCAACGTTGCACGGGGAGTTGCGATGACCATATCGTTCCTTCAGCGTGGAACTTACCATCTCCACCGTAGTGCTCGGTGGATGAACGGGGATCTTCCATGCTGCTCTCTGTATTTATCTGTCCACTCTTTCACAATCTCGATTGCATCTTTGTAGTATGGCAATGTGGCAGCCTGCTATGTGTCAGTCTGACATGACATTGATCCATTGGAACACTGTTGACAGTCTCACAGTTTCGAGGTATTTGGAAAGATCGGCTGTTTCCGGAGTCTCTGCACCCGTCTTGCGCCATTCTTCTGCCAATGAGATTGGGGTCCGCTTCACACCAAGGAAGGCCTCCAAATCTGAAACAAAGGCATCAATGATCTTCATTTGCTCGGCGTTGTTGGTTGGAAGGTAATCGGTAGGATAGAGTATAGTTGCATCCTGTCGCGGTGTTAAGCATGATCTCATGATTTGATAGCTCCACGACACACCTTGGTCAGCGAGGCTGAATTGTTCAGCTTGCTGGAGCCTCCGTACCACAGGTCTGCAAATTTGTGGAAAACACCTAAATCGCGCCCAAAGAAAGTTGGCACATCATAGTACCTCGGGCCAAATTTAGCTCGCTATACTGTGATACAGAATGCATTGAAGGACTTACGGGCAAAAAGAAGCCACCCCGTCGGTGCTCAGCACGCCATGTGTTGGCCGAACAGCGTAGCAACCATTCCAGTAGGCGGGCTTTCTGCAACTCCCATTTGCTGGGAACTAGATATTAGCAGTTGATAGAGCTGTAGTATATCTGACAAGGTAATGTGCACGTGATGGGGGGAAAGAACAACTGGATGCGAAAAAGAAAGGGCAAGTAAGAAAACATACTGTCGGACCCGATGGCAAAGTCTATCCAAGGGTAAGCTCCAAGAGCCGCGCAGCTACCACTGCTACTGCCAGAAGAAGTTTGATATCCATCGCCTCTTGGATTGAACGGGGCAAGGAACTCGACGCATTCCATCGTCTCTTCCCTGACTAACATAGCATTGAGGCGTGTCTTGCCAACAATGCATGCTCCAAGGTCTTGTAAACGGCGGATGCTGGACGCAGTTGTCGACTTCACACCGTGGAAATCTCCCCACGCTCGGTTGCAAAGAGTGGTCTGTGATCCGCTAATGTCAAACATATCCTTGACGGCAATTCTCCATCCCAGCAAAGGCTTGTCAGGCGACTCTTGGCCGTAGTAGGAACGAGACGGTACAACGACTCTCATGGCCCCTGGCGATGAGTAGTTGTCAAGTTCCTCTGAAGAGGTGTGATGGCCACTTTAAAACAGGTTAGCCAAGTATGTCAAGTGATTCATCCTTTCTGGAGGACGTACCTGGTACATGTAAGCAGGGGTCCCTTTGGCTTAAACGTGGTAACCATGGTGAGATTCTTGTCGTCATAGATTCTCCATGGTTGCCAAATCTTGGACAAATAGGACACGTATGGACCGGGATCTAGATGCGTGTCTTGAATGCATGTGAACGTGTACTTCTTGACACCCCATGCGTCCAGGACGGCATTTGCTGATGGGTGCCATTCGACCTGAGTCTCTTCACATCCAGTGAAGAGAATGTGGTGGAGAAATTGTGGTTGAAATACATCGTCTGGATCCAGAGCTGTGGCTCGAAAGTTTGAAAGATTTGAACCAGTGATTTGGAGGCCAGGCTTGACACGATAGACTGTGAAGACCGAGAACGTTTGGGTTTGAGATGATGGGATATCCTCCGACACGACTGAATTGCCCTAGTGACGAATCAGAATCCATGACAGAAATTGAGATGCAGGTGGCGTACCGTGTCGACGAGCAGGAAGTTTACCCCATTGATTTCGAAAGTCGGCTCCATTTGAAGCTGTGGAGCAGCATCCGGTACGTTCCCCAGTCTCTGAAATTTCGGTGCTCTAGTATTCATCTGCAAATCGCACATGCATGCGATGAAGTGTCGTCAAGTTGAGGAGGGCTCGGCAGATTGGGACTGAGCTTGTCCTTTATTCCTTCTTTCGATTGGGTGGCTTTGAAGGGACGCTTCCGGCGGTTGCTCCTACCTGCAGCGACTGGGACGGCAAGCAGCCCAGGTCAAACAAAGAGAGGGGAATCTCGGGAATCTAGGGTAATCTTGTTGAGTTTGCCCGTACGTATCAGCACTGCCAGCGCAACTATCACGGCGGTGAAGGTGCAGCTGAAGGTGTAGGGTTCTGGGTTGTTGATGAAAGGTTTGGTTTTCTGAAAGGTGGCGAAGAAATGCTCGGTGTTGTGAAGCTCACCAGTCGGTTGCCTGACGGTTTACGGAAGCTAGCCTCAGCAATGCAAGGACATCGAGATCATCAACGAGTTTCGTGTCTAGGAGGCAAATCTAATTGAGGAATGAGGCTCGTAGATACTTAACTGCAGGATCCCCCCCCGCTCTCGACAAACTCGCAGTCACCAGCCAGCATCTTTCTCAGCAAACGAAGACAGGCTGCAATATCATACCCACTTCCCCCATACTGTCACACATCACGTCTCCTCATAACACCATGTCCGGAATGACCAAAGAGCAGCCCTGGAAGAATGATTGGCCTTCACAAAAGGTGGCCAATGACCCGACAAATGGCTGCCCTCCTGGCACGATGATTGTACCACGATGGTGACACGGTCAGCAACCCTAGAGACCGACAGCCTTCGCGGGTCACGTCCTATGCCGACGGCAAGGCGATCACCGAGGCCGCCCAAAATGTTGAACAAGAATGATCCATCAACCCTGGTCTGGATTAGACTGGTTAGCCAACGTTAGCATGGGATAGCTACTGCTCTTCCTATTCTGAAGTGGGAAGGAGGGGCCGGTGGAAGGCATTCGCACGAGATCGGGGCCGGTATTTTAACGAAGTTGGTCTTATTTCAAACTCAAATTTGAGAGCATGGAAGAATGCCTTATTCTCTATATACTGTCTGTATCCTTTCCTATTTTCTGGCCAAGGCTGACCGCACGACGCCCTCAGTCTATCTAAGATATGCATTCACCGACACTCACTGGGATTCGCCTCTTGTCTGCTCACTTCTCCACTTCATGCCGTTCTTCTGTATAAGCCACGCCAAGGGTAGTTCAACGAGCAGAAATATCGCATAGATGGCAAAACACCAGCCCAAGCCAATCGAGTCTGCCAGCGGCTGCACGGCCGCAACGGCAGCACCCGCCCCCAGGCACCTGACAATACTCATAGCCGCTGAGGCTGTTGCTGACCGTTGCATGTTCAGATCGGTGAGTAGCGTGCCGGTCATCTTGGTGGAGTCAGTCACTTGCTGGTGATATAGTTGGGGTTCAATGTGTTAATCTCGCGACTTACAGCGAATAGGCTCGCAGTCGTGACTCCCGTCAGGAATTGCATGATGATCATGACAGAGATATGCTGCGCTTACTATCAGTGAACCCGACTTTTTCTCAACTGTGCAAAGTTGTGACTCACCGTTCTTGTCATCAGAGCTAGTCCATAACCCAAAGTGCCCAAGCCACTGACAAGAATGAGCATGTATGCCCCCTTCAGGCGCGTCTTCTCGATTGGGAAATCGGGCTCATGCCCATTGAAGGATCTTCCATTCCCATTCGACAGCTTCTGCACGGTCCGGCGGTAATAGTAGTTGAGAAACCTCCCTGGAATATGTAAGCATGGTATGACCTGATTGCTGCTCGAGGTCTCTTCATCACCCACCGGTACAAAATGCTCCAACACCACCGGAAACCCCCGAAGGTAGGTAGATTAGCCCAGCATTAAGATAGTCGAGTTGGTAAATTTCGACGCACTGTGCTCCTAGGGAAGCTTGCAAGGTCATCTTGACCGCGTACGTGATAGAGTAGAGCAGGATGACAATCAGAGACTGCTTGTTGGCTAAGATCGGCAGACACGCGAAGGGATTAGGATAATGGCGCATAGGCTTCACGATGTGGGTCGAAGGGCCTTCCTTCTCGTGTTTCTGCAGGGCGCTGAAGAAGCTCCAGTAGACACCCCTAGCCTTGCCGCTCCCATCGCCGACGATGTTGCGCTGCGTCTCCGGGAGGAACAGAAGCACGATCAGGAAGTGGGATCCTGTCAGAATGACGAGAAACCAGAATATCCACCTCCATCCGGATTCTTGTGCGATGACTCCTCCTATCACAGGGCCCAGGCTGACTGCGAAGTCCGTTCTGTGAAACGGATCAGTCAGTGATTCATGAACAAAAAATCGCCATCGAATGAAGAGGAGAATCGCATACGCAACAAGCATACTGCCAACGAAGCCGCCTCGTTCCCCAGCCACCGTGATATCCGCAATGACTCCATACGCAACCGAAGTCAACCCCGAAGAACCAGCGCTTTGGAGCATTCGCAACACGAAAAGCGCCGCGTACGAGTCCTGAAGCGCCATGCCGATGTTGGCGCCAATGAGAAGCGTGAACATCAGGATGTAAATAGGCCGACGCCCAGCCTGGTCGGCCATGTCTCCCATGAATGCCGGAGCAATCGCCGCGACAATCAGGTACGACGTGACCGTCAGGTTGATTAATGTCACCGATACCCCGAGTGACCTAGACATCGGCACCAGAGCTGGGTAGTAGATGTAGCTCATTAGCGTCGAGAACATGGCTGCGAATGAGGCGACTAGGCTGATGAATCGTTTCTGGCCCTTGGTGAACACTGTGTATGGGCGCTGAGACGCAACCACATCCTGTATTTCTGCATCCTGTGTGTCACAGTTCTCACCAGCGTTGTTTTTCGCATAAATGAGTGTCTTGACATCACCTGTGGTACTTGGATCAATGTCACCCATGGTTAGAACGACTTGGTAGCGTGCTGAGTGTTTGATTTTGAGTGAGGGCCATCCAAATGGCTGCTTGGGATGTTGTTACGCAGTGAAATTGAGGTGCATCGGGTCAAATTCGTAGTGTGTCAAGACCAACTTCTGCTCATAGACATGGCAGGTGTTCAAGTAAGTCATTCAGGAAAGAGGGCAAGTTGGCCCCCTACTCCCTCCGTTGTAGCCGTCTGGGGCGGGGTTCTCCAGCAAGTGCTATTTATAGGCAACGCTGCATATGTATGTTGGTTCCTAGTGCAATAACGGTGTGTCCATCCATCACGGAGAACAACACTCTTGTGCACCGATGGCATTGTTCGACTATTTGCAGCACTGCCAAGCAGGCAGGTATTACAGAATGTTTGCTTCCCAGAACTGACTAAATCTACGCAGAAACCCAATATTCCATACATTTCAATGTTCAATTCCCAACCGCGTCACTCATGGTTCCAGAAATCTCAGCAGAGCGCACAAGCAGTCTCATGTTTTCGATGTACCTAGAGGTCATCAGTAATAGCTTTCACGGACAAGAATCAAAGCCACAAGGTCATATGACTCACAAATCTCTCAAATTCTGTTCCTGCGGATACAGATTCGCAAGACAAACTTGATTGCGAATCAGATAAATCAGAATCCGATGTTCAACGTCCTCTTCCGGCTGGGAAATTGGCACGTGCTTGAAGTATTCATTAATGTAAGACTTCCCCAGAGGATATCTTGGGTTACTGTGCACGCCCAATTCAACTTGGGCGAAAGCACCGGATGTCAGCAATCGCAGGAATAGTGGACGGCCCCGGGAACTTACATTCATGGTGACCCCAAACAGCATTCGCATCGAAGGTGATGAGGGCCTCGTTATCCAGCCGGAACTTGACATTGCCTGGCCACATGTTTGTGTGGCAGAGACACGGCTGGATAGACCTTCCTCCTGTTTCCAATGGCCTCAAATATCTGGGCAAGACCTTGTTGAGAAAGTCCTCCACTGTGATTCTCTCATCACTGGTGAACTCGCCCCGGATGGTCTCATCGCGTTCGAGGATCATTTTCATGTGTTTTGTCCACCAGACCTCCCAAGAAGCTTCCCAGTCGTTGGTCTGTGGCAAGAAGCCGAATGTCGTATTCACGGGAAACCCAAATTTTCCTGTTGGAGACTGCCCTAAACTCCGGGCATACAACTTGGCCAGCGGTGCCATGTACATGTCTGGGGGCGCAATATCGTCGATCATTTCCACGAATTCCATCAGCATGAAAAATGTGTCCGGTTCAGAACGGTACTTGTCGAAGGCAATCGGTTCCGGGACATATTCAGGTATGAATTTGTGTATCATGGATTCAGATACCCAGTGCGACTCGATCTGCTCTAAGCCAGTAGGGCCGCTACCGGTCTACATGCACGGAGTTCATCAGCTGCAATCCATGGAAATTATGGTCTGTGGCCATGTGCGGCGCACCTTAGTGAAGAAGTGTGCAACGCTTCCATCCGGGCGCTCCAGATCTATGCGATGATTGCGGCAATAATCGCTTAGACCCAATTCTGTTACCTGGATCACTTTCCCGTCACCCGGGAGATCTACCGCGCAAATCAGCATCAGCCGTTTCAAGTCCTCCGAAGGAAAACAAAACGATTGCCTGCTATCTTGGTGATAGTGAACCTTGAAAATGCTGGGAATAGGAACATACGTTCTAAAACTGCCTCGTCCAATCTGTTGTCAACCATACGAGAGTCTTCGGCCATTGTTGATCAAGAGCTCGGAGCTTAGCAACTTGTGCTCTGCCTATGCTTGATTTTCTGACGTGCACACTTTCGCTCGTCAATTCGTGGTTTGGGGTGTGAAATGCAATGCGGAGGATGGATAGATACTTTGGAAAATTGAAAATTGAAGGCAAGGGCTGTTGCGGGATACGTTCTTAATAATTCTTTACACACGTCTTCCATCGGCAAGCTTGCATGGGAAGAATACAGCGCTTAGCTGCATTGACGAAGTCACCCTGGCATGCAGGGATGCGGCACAGTGGACGATAGCCCCCAAATCGCCAATTCTATTGGACCGGATGCACTCGCCAATACTGTTGGGTTCCGCAATTAAATGTGTGAAACGAGGGCTTCTGGCAATGCTTTGTTTTAACCGTACGGCCGTGCTTGTCCTTTTCAAGGGGCTACTGAAGCCTTCGCCGAAGGCTGAATTTAGCTAAAGGGGCCCTTCACCGCCTTACATGTGCGACCCAGGGTAACATTCTGCCTGGTGTGAGCTACTCTCAAGCGCGGGGCAGTCGGTTTCGACGACATGGTCGTCAATGGTGCAGTAGGCTTCGAGGAGTGAGGCACAGCAGATGCATGTGCAAAAGATCCTGCGCTGCAACTGATGCCATGTTTCATGCCGCAACGGGAGCTCTTTGAACAGCGGCAACTGTCAGCTTGGCATATGTGATGGGACAATGTTACACTCAGGATACACCAAGGTAGAAGGCGACCCATCGTCACATCTCAGCCATGACGCCAGCCACGAAGAATTTGCTGACCATGTGCAGGTCTCCGCATCAGCCGATTCAAGGGACTCCAATTCTCTGGCACCACAGGAGTCGTTGATCGGGCGTCAGAGACACCAGTCTGCTCCAAGCCTGTTTCGAAGGAGGCGCAAATCGAGTTCATCCGCAATCGGTGCCGCTGACGACTGCAAAGGAAGCCTTGGATTGGTGACCCTGTATGAGCCATCAGAAACGCGTGTCGACTTCATATTTGTCAGTCCAAGGCCCTGCTCCTTGTAAAATCAGGTTGCTGACACTACGACGGCATAGGTCCATGGGCTCCATGGCGGCTCGAGGAAAACGTGGAGTCTCCATCCGGAAGACCAGTCGACCTTCTGGCCCGAACAATGGCTCCCAGCCGAGATGGGCTTCAAGCACGTCCGGATTCACAGTTTCGGCTACGATTCAGACTGGTCCAAAACATCCCATAGCACACTCAGAATTAGGGACTTTGCACAGGCATTGCTGGCCAGTATTTTCAACTCTTCTATTTTGAAGAAGACCAAAGATGTGAGGCCTTCCAAGACAGAGGAAAGAACGGAGCTGAAATCTTGAGAGAGAGGATTCGCTAACGTTGTGTAAAGGTACCGCTAGTCTTCGTTGCCCATAGCATGGGCGGCCTCGTTATCAAGCAGGTGAGTTCTGTGCCGCGGTGGCAGACACGTCCTTCAACTGTCAGCTAATCATGAGGCTAGGCATATATACTTGCCAGAAACGATCCCGTCTATCATGACGTCGCAGCTCGAATACACAGTCTTTACTTCCTGGCCACACCTCATCGGGGGTCCAACTCCGCTGTGTATCTGAAGGCATTCCTTTCTGTTTCCCTCCCCACCGGACCCAAGGCATATGCTAAGGAACTTCTTCCGGATTCCCAAACTGTCGCAGTAAGTTTGCCCTGTAAATAGGTTTCTGGTTCCACTCGCTGAAATGCTGAACTAGGACATCAATGAAGACTTCAGGCATGTGTGCGGAGATGTTCAACTGTGGTCATTCTTTGAAGGTTCTCCCACGGCAGGCTTCATGATTGTTGATAAAGCCTCTGCTGTGGTGAACCTTCCTGGAGAGCATACACAGTACTTGTCAGCAGATCATCGGCACGTATGTAAGTTTCGTGATGTGAACGATCCAAATTACATTACTTTAAGAGACTGCTTCAAAACAACAATCGAGGAGATCAATGCACATTGTAAGTCAATGCTCATCGTAAGCCTCAATTTTATACTGGTGTTTTCAAGCTAATCTTGTAAGACACGACTCGCCAAACTCAACAAATGAAGACGATCGCGGATTTTCTCGACGTCAGTCATCAACCTAGTAGAGACCTTCTTTCTGTGTCAGAAAAGCTCCACAATGGGACTTGCGAATGGATCACTCAGCACAAGGACTTCCATCGATGGCTTGACGTTGCCGACTCTTCATCTTGGGGCATCTCAGAGCACGGTCAATACGATATGCAACCCCGGGTTCTATGGCTGTCGGGACCTCCCGGATCCGGGAAGTCCGTGACAACGTCGCATGTCGTCAAATACTTAACCTCGTTCAACATGGACTGTTGTTATTTTTTCTTCAAAAATGACACCAAGTTGGGCATTGCGTCTCTACTCCTCAACCTCGCATACCAAATGGCCAGTTTCAGTTTCGACATACGCCAGATCTTCCTGACCATGATCAGCGGTGGCGAAACGGTCAATACCCAGGATCACACTGTCATATGGAACAATCTCTTCCAAGGTCGGCTATTCCAAGCAGATTTCGCCCAGCCATGCTACTGGGTAATTGACGGCCTTGACGAATGTCCCAAAAAGTCGTTGATCTCTCTGATCCAGGTCTTTTCCAGATTAGAGGCTCGACTTCCCATACGGATTTTCATGACCAGTCGGCCAGACTCCCCAGATGCTCCTGTGGAACAACTTCTTAACGCAGAAAATGTGAACAGGGTTGAGTTCCGTACGGGACAAGAGGGCTCCCTCCGGGACATCGCGGCGTATGTCAGATCGCAGCCCAGACTCTCTAGGATTCTCGGTAGCGACGAGAACGACCAAATCGTGTCAGATATACTTGCAAAGTCTCAAGGAAACTTTCTTTGGGCGTCTCTGATTATTGGGCGTCTGGACGAACTTTACAGTTCCGAAGACGTCAGAGCCGCTCTCCGTCAAGTCCCTTCAGAAATGAACGGATTCTATGACAGGATTCTGGACAATATTTCGAGTGCTTCTAACTCGGAGAAAGCAAAGTGCATTCTGAAATGGGTCGTGTGCGCTCCAGAGCCTCTGTCCACTGAAGAGTTAACCGAAGCTGTGCATCTTGACATCGGTCATACACTGCTCGCGGCCACAACTGGAGATATCTTCTCCGAAATATGCGGCAGTCTTGTTACGGTAGACAAGGCAAACCGAGTACAGCTCATGCACCAGACTGTGAGAGAGTACCTAATCTCTTCGGAATCGAACTTCTACGTCAACTATCGTCAGGCTCATGAGCAACTCGGCAATATATGTCTTTCCTTGATGAATGGGCGCGATGGGCTTCGAAGAACATCTCGAAGAACCAAATCGGCACCCGGGAAGTCGGGTCATTCCTTACTTTTGAACTATTCCTGTTTACATTTTTCATATCACCTGCTACACTCGCACTCAACTTCTGCAACCACTTTCGGCTCTTTGGCAGAATTCATTGATACCAAAACGCTGGTCTGGATCGAGCATATCGCCAAAAGTCAAAAGCTCAAGCCTTTCCTCAGGACCATTGGGAATATCAAACCATATTTGGCCCGCCAACTTGAAAGGAGTCCCCCATTCAGTAAGAACTACCAGAAGGTGCAGTCTTGGATCGACGACTTGACACATATTGTCAGCATATTCGGGCAGACGCTCCTAGACTCTCCGGAGTCCATCTACGCCTTCATTCCACCATTGTGTCCATCATCAACATTTGTACATCGGCATTTTGCGCAGAACAGCCCACAGAAGATTGTTTGCGACTCGCACAAGGACTGGGACGAACGCTTGGCCTGCATGAACTTCCAATCTTATTCCAAGAGTATAGCAGTCACCGACAACCACATTGCTACTGGGCACATGGACGGAATGATCCGGATTCACAGTGCTTCGACATTCGAGGAGGTGGCAGTGCTGAAGCATGGATTCCCAGTTCGCCAACTTGCTTTTGGAAATATTTCCAATGTGCTGGCGTCTTGCAGTCCGAAAGCAATCTCGCTATGGAGCACGAAACAAGATCTTGTATGGAAAGTCACGGTACCAGGGATCGCTTCATCCGTGTGTTTTAACGCTGATGACACGAAACTCTTGGTCACTGTTAAAAACGATGTCAAGCAAGCTATACTCACTTTCGCTTCTGCTGATGGCACCCAGCTTGATCCAATTGTTATTCCTGGGGAAAGTTCCAGTTCAGACTCCGAGTCTGATCAATTGAGCCACACCACGAAAAAGTTCTGCCCAGAGGTGGCCTGCGTCTCCTGTTCTCTTGGCCTAGTCGCAGTGACCTGGAGAAGTTCTCACTTGACGATATTTTTCATGGATTCCGACAACAACCTGGATAAGTTTTGCAAGCTCGAAAAAGACGGATATCGAGACGCAGCCCGGCCTCCTCAAATTAATGGCGTCATTCTCAACCCCGCCGTTGAATCTGATCTAGTGGCTGTCGCGTACCAAGATGGCGAGATTGCCGTGTTCGAAATGGACGAGTGGAACCCAAAGCAGACCCATTCATACAAACTCCACACAAGGACCATGGCAAGCTCACCGGATGGCAGAACTCTTGCTGCCGGCGACACTGAGGGAGGCATTTATCTCTTTGCATTTGAGACTCTCCACCCACTGTATCGCATCGACTCCTTAGACGAGGCTGCCTCAAGCATTGTCTTTGCATCAAGTAGCCTCCGGCTATGTGATGTCCGGGGACGGTCTTGTAACATTTGGGAGCCCTCCGTACTCGTCCGAAAAAGCTCCATGGATGACAATTCGAGCGACCCAGAAGAGCAAGCTGTGCCGTTGCTCAAAGGCCCTCGTGATCATTTTTCTCGCTCTTTGGTCGATACAAAGACCATCACTGTCGTTGCATCGGCTCATGATGGTCGATTCTTCTTTTGTGGCAGAGAAGATGGGTCGATAACTATCCACGACAATCGCAACGGCAACGTGGCTTTTGAACTCAAGGTCCACTCGGTCCAGATTCGACTCTTGCATTTCGAAGCTGAGTCAAGTATGCTCCTAAGTGTTGATATATCAAGGAGATCTATACTCACGAGCCTGAATAAACCGTCTGTGGGCAATCCAATGTGGTCTCAAGGATCTTGCGTCCTGGACCACAGAGCGTCAGCCTCAGTCACCCAGGCACTAGTGAAGCCAGGAGGCTCGGTATTATTGCTCTCGAATCAGACTGGCGAGGAACTTTGGAATGGAACTGAGACCTTACAGAGCAACATCTCCACTGAAAGCTCCTGGTGGGTGTGTCACCCCACTGATGCAAATCGGCTACTTCTTGTTGACAGCAACAAGATTCGGATTTACCAATGGGAGAATTTGCAAGAAGTCACCGAAGGTCATGGCTTAGCAATGGTGTTCTCGCAAAACATCGGTTGGAAGACTGCCGCTAATGACTGGTCATCTCATCCGGGATGCAGTGTCCTGTGCCAGACTTTGGCACTTCAAGACACCACGGGATCGGCCTTCCTGATGTTGGACCTCGATCAAGCACAGCTCCAGTCTTCATCGGTTGCTGTGTCTTGTACTCTCAGGAACATGGTTGCTGGTGTGAAGTCAATACTTGCGGTAACAAAGTCGACTATCATATTCTTGGATCGTGATGGATGGATTGGCTCCCTGAGCATAAAGGGCATCTCAGAGGCCAAGTATTACACCCGTCATTTCTTCTTGCCAACATTCTGGCGCACGAGAGGGGATTTTATGATCAAGGTCGTGGCAAAGAATATTCTTGTGGTCGCCTACAAGGATGATACTGTGGTCGTCCATGGATTCATGGATTTCACTCATAAGATAGACTTCCCAGCTTTCCCTGATGATGATGCCACACCTCTAGTTTTGAGACGGCGGGTGACGAATCTGTAGTCTCTTCGGACGTGGATTTCCTGTTAGCCTAGACGATGTATTTTGTAATGACTATGCTCCATGCATCCCCAAAATGACATTGCTGAATGCGAACTTGGTACCACAGCCATTGCTTTCCGATAACATTGAGGCAGAGAGAACGTGGGCTCCTTAACTCTTTCCTGACCGTGGCCTTTGTGACAACACGGCCACCTTCCCAGGTATATTTTAGGTGCGGCGTATACGGCTTGGCCGCAAGTCCGGCCATTCAGCAAGGGTCGTCGGCCAAAAAAATCCATGAATCTAGCCAGGGGACATATGGCGATTATCATTCATGACGCCTCATATATTTCTGTCTAGTGATGATGTCCCTTTGAATGCGGTCGATCCTTTGCCCAAGTGCCAGCAAAGCCATGCTTTGCCAAGGCTGCATCTGGCGTAGATCCATCAGCAGTTGAGTGCGAATGAGGCTGGCCCATCCCAAATCCATCTATTGTCAAAACCAGAACATCCCCAATAAGCTTCGGCTCCGTCAGACCGGACAGGTCTTTCGGCTCTGTGAATGTCGGATCCACCTTGCGAAGGTATTCGAAAACCACATCTGACCATGCTGACGGCCCAGTGGTAGTGACAACTTCCTGCTGGGCGTTAGTCCCATCAAAACTCTCAAGGTCCACCGTCTGCACGAATTTTGACGACGATGATGTTTTTGGTGCGTGGATAGGGAACGGGGGTGGAAGACAAGAGGAAATGTGATAGGGCAGAAGAAAGACGGTGCGATTCCTTGACGTACATGCCCGGTGGGGTCGAGGTCCGTAATCGACTCTTGTCGAGCAGCAGCCAAAGCTGCGATTCTCTCCACAGACATCATGGCGGCATTCTTGAAGAGTGGGTGCCCAGCGGCGCCAGCGAGAGTCCATTGACAGAATTGAACCTCGTGCGTCATGTCAGAGGGCCCATCGTCAAAAGCAGGCCATGGGTCACCACCCAGCTGGTCCCACTCAATGCCAACAATCGCTCCAACCTGTCCTTTCATATGTTCAGGCACCCAAGCGTCCACCGGCTTGAAGGCCCAGGTGTCCAAGTCGGAGTATATGCCACCCTCGATCCAGAGGATGAGGTATCGAAGAAGGTCTGTCTTCAAGCCCGGGTTCCGTAGCGCGAAGTATGTATCCATAATGGACTTGTACTTGTAGTGAGAAAAGTGCTTGATGACGAAGTCATCGCCGGATTCGAGCCCGATCCCCATTAGTTTGTATTGGTAACCTGGGTTTAAGCCGATCCAGGATCTAGTATCGTGGAGGATGTCTAGATTTGTCGAATGCGGATATTCAAACGTTGAATCTCTCGGGTTGAAGAATATTTGCCATATCTTGCGTGGGAAAGGTGAGTTGTCTTGAACTGGGTAGACCATCGACATCGCCACGTCGTCCGGGGAAATGACAGACAGGATCCCGAACACAACAAGAACAACAAGCACGAGAGATATCCCGAACCCTTTTCGGGACCCGGACCGTAGCATTTGTAAAAGCATTTTGATACTGGGCCAAGTGAAGGCTGAATGATGTTAAACGGAAAATAAAACACAGTTGAAATTTCGTAGATGTCGAAGGGAAGAACGAGAAAATACGAACCCAAGGAAGTACGCCAAGACTCTTGAACTCGACTGTTGGTTATAATGTATCCACACATAAACTGTATCCACAGAGGCATACATTGACCCTCTCTCTCCTCGTCCCTGCCTCCAATTTGCTCGGTAGAGAAGCTGAAAGTCAGCCGCGTCCCAACAGTGCCCATTTTGTGGGGTCCAGCAAAGCTGCCCGGCAGCCCTGGAGGCCTTGTGACTTGCTACGACTAGCATCCGGCGCCTAAATCCTTTTCCAGCACCTCGCCCATATATACCGGTAATCTCGGAACAGTAGTCGAGTAAAGGATCGTGGAAATGTTATAAGCTTCTACATACCAGTTGACTGCACTCAGGAAAGACAAATGGCAGGCTGGCATATGGACTACCTAGTGTGGTAAACCCACTAATAATTATCTGCCCACCACGGCGCGAAAGAGCACTTTGCATGCTCTGAGGACTGCCCGCCGATCAGCACGAGTCATTCCTATTTGGAGGCGTGGGATGCTGTTGGGTTCAAGCGAGGGCATCATCCGCCGCCGACTCCAAGGACTGCAGGGTCATTAATTTCCGCAAACTGCACCTGTGGCCCACTGAATCTGCACGTTGGTAGTTCCAACACCGAGTTTGGTCCATGGCAAATGACACACTCAGCCGCTGTCTCGAAGTGGTTCTGAATCGAATCCTTTGGAAAAGGAAATCGAGCTGCTGTGTTGCTGCACTTTGGTCTATGATGTGGGAAGAATCGACTGCGCCGCCCGAAGCTTGGGTGCTCAACCATTTTTCTTTCCATTCCACAACATCCGCACTCACTGTTTGTCCTTTCGGTATTGTCTCTCAATCTCCAAACCGCCTGGGCGCTTAACCGTCTGCCTCTCTGCGTTTCTACACGGCGCACGGCTGGAAAAATGAAACCTACAGTCTCCTCAAGGTTGGTCTACTGGGTTGTTTCATTGAACGCGGTTCGCTCGCAGAGCACCTGTCACCAAGCATTGTCTCTGACCGTAGGCAATGTCACACTTGCCAATGGTCAAATAGCGAGGGGCGCTGCGGTGGGAGTAGGGACTCCATCACAGCCCATGGCGTTCTTACCCCAGATGTAAACTCAAGCCCTTCCAACGTGTCGTCTTCTTCACTCACTTGCAAGGCCCCTTGCTGACATCTGGATGATCACATCAAGACCCATAAACAACTCCTTCGTGTACGGCAACAGCGGCTACTGCAATAGTATTACCCCGGGATGGGAGGTCGATGGTTGTACAACGTTCCGAGGTGGGGCCTACGATTCCGCTGGCTCGTCGACGATGCACGATGAAGATACTTCTGCCTTTGCTTCTGACACGTCCGACAACGTCAACATTCCAGACCTCAAAAGAATCTCGGACACAGTCACTCTTGATTCGAATTCTACCTTGGAGAGCTTTCCTATCGGGGTTGTGCAGGATGACTGGGGCGGGCAAGGCTACTATCCCCAAGCAGCCCTAGGACTCGGGCCCGATTCTACATTGCTATCGACACTGGTTGACTCTGGCACCATTGCTTCGCGGACATGGTCATGGTTCTGGGGACTAAGTGGCGCGCCTTCGAGCGACTCAACACAACCCCAGCTCGACGGTAGTCTTGTCCTCGGCGGGTATGACAAAGCCAAAGTCGACGGAGAAGGTTATAAACAGCGCATCATGACAGGCTCCGGTCGCTGCGACACGGGGCTATTTGTCACGCTGACAGATGTTATCCTAAACTGGGTAGACGGCACCTCTTCCAGTCTCTTTTCTGACGGCGATACGTCCTCTCTTTTGGCTGCCTGCATTGATCCCTCATACCCCGCGCTGGCAACGATACCACTGAATCCATACTGGAGTAACTTCCAAATCACCACGGATGCGAGAATCACTGGACACTCCACTGGCTTACAGTGGTACAACATGCTGTACGAGGAGGGCGAAACTCCGTAAGTCTCCGAAGATCTTATGCACATAGTTAGTCTACCCGAATTTCGGTGCATTGAAGTACTTACCTTTGCGTAATTAGGTTCACTGGAGACATTACACTGCAGTTCGCTTCGGGGCTTTCGGTTCGGGTCGACAACGCCCAATACATCGGACCAGATGTCAACATCGATAAGACCACGGGGGCTCTTGCGACCAACAACTCTGCGCCTGATGTCGTCGCCTTCATCGCCCTAACAAGCGACAACGCCAAAGACGTGATCCGTATTGGGCGCAACTTTTTCTCCGCAGCATACCTCATGGTGAACTATGATGCCGGCGAATTCACAGTGTGGCCTACTGCGCAAGATATAACACCAAGCCAGAACCTGGTCGCTGTCGACACATCTGGCGCGGAGCTTGACGATCTCTGTTCCTCGGACAATACATCCACCGTGACTGCAGGAGGTTCGAATAGCACCGGCGGCTCAAGCACTGCGTCTACCGCTTCTGGCGACGCCACCTCTTCAGGCGGAACTCCTTCCCCCAATGTACCTGCCATCGCTGGAGGTGTTGTGGGTGGCGTAGTAGGGATCGCCTCGATTTCCGCTCTTATCATCTGTTTCACTTTGAGACGGCGGAAGGCAAAAAAAGACGCAGGCGTGACTAAGCTTCATTATGATAACATACCCGCAGGAAGCCATGCATCGATCCCTAGGGCAGCAGAAACTTTGCATGAACTTGCACCAGAATCAAAATCCTATCACGAACTTCCTTCTAGAGGGAGCGGATTTAAGGAAGGAGAATTACGTGGAGAACGTGGCTTTGGCTATGAGACTCCGAGGTTTGAATTATCGGACAATCCGGCCAGGCACCAGATATAGGGTGGGTGAGGTGGATATGTTGAGCCAGGCATCGTAATATGGATAATTTTGGTCTGGGAATCAAGTAGGCGCACCTATCGATGGGATGATTTACAACAGGTCGATGAACACTGTGTCTCTTCAATCAACCTGCGAGTATCGTCGAACATTTCTTTGGGAAAGTTGACAAAGAAGTGGATATCTAAAGCTGGACTTCCCAGCTTTCCCTGACGATGATGGCTCGCAGTCGGTCATAAGACGACGGGTGAAGGATCTTGAGACTCATCGGGAATGTATTTCCTCTCTTACTAATTGATGTATTGCCCGGTGACTTCGGTCTGTTCGTCTGCAAAATCACTCCGTTGAATACTAGGGAACTGCTATGCCTCTAGAGAGGCCACACCTTCAGCACTTTCTTGACTGATCAAGTGATGTGATGACCTTGAGCCGGTCATCAGAAGCTCAATGGGCACGGTATGGCCAAATCACTCGGCTTGTGGTGTATTTGTCTAGCCCAAGCTCTGGGCCAGTGATGGCCATTGTTCACTAGGCGATCTCATTCTGGTAGGCCTGAAGAAAAAAGCCATGTTATCCCAACCTTCGCTTAGCACATGAAGGCAGGCGGTACAATAAACCTCCAATTTGGTCCAGTCTTTCATTGAAAAGCAGCAGTATCTACCAGCGTTGAACTTCTATCGCCGCTCATTGCTTAATGACCCCGAATGATATCTGCCGCCTTCTCCGCTACTGCGTACACCGAGGACATGATGTTTCCGCGCGGGATCAATGGGAAAACACTGGCGTCCACAACGCGCAGATTCTCCGTGCCGTACACAATCAAGTCCGAGTTAACAACACCGCCCTTCTCCCGGGGCAACATAGCAGCGGTGCCACACTGGTGATATGCGCTCGTCGCAGTATCAAGCGTGTATTTCTTGGCCCCCTCCAAGTCCTGTACGTGGAACGCGTCCGGGTGGTTGCGCTTCCCGTCCGGCTTGAAATACTTGGCCAAAGGCTCCGTCGGGCGCAGCCTGGTATCGAGGTCCCGCACGTGGCGGGCAAAGATCTCCAGGTCGGCTGGGTGGGAGAAGTAGCGGGGGTCGATGGCGGGTGGTGCACTGGGTTCTGACGAGGTGATGTGGGTGCTTCCTCGCGAGAAAGGGTGTGACTGGATGCAGCCGAGACTGGCAAAGTTCTCGGGGTGAAGCTTCGAGCCGACGAAGCTGCTGCCGCCTTCGTGGAGGTTCGCTTGCGCGAGGAACATCAGCCAGGCGCCCGATGTTGCGTCGGGCTTCTCGAGGATCCCGCGGAGGATGTCGTACTGCTCTTGCTCCTCAGGGCGTCGGGGCTGGCCCACAGCAGTTTTGAGAACCTCAATCGCGTCTTGGGTGGACATAAAAGCGTGCGACTGCATGCCTCCCATGGTGAACGGGCCAGCCTTGTGCTCAAAGTAGAGTGTCTGCGCAGTGGCCATTGCTCCCGCCTCCTGCCGCAGCAACGGGTCGCCAGTCACAACACCATCAATCACCTCGTAGCTCAAGCCAGTCATAAGGTGATCTTGGAGATTTTCTCCCACACCTGGAAGGTCGATAAGAACAGGGACATCATGCTGCTGCAAAACGTCCTTGCCGCCGACTCCCGAAACCTCAAGAAGCTTGGGAGTGTTGAAGACACCCGCAGCAAGGATAACCTCCTTTCCGGCGGTGAACTCTTGGGACTTGCCGCCGACCAGGACCTGGACTCCAGTAGCCCTGAGGGAGTCAGATCCAGGCCCGCTGAGCAGGATCTTTTGGACTTGGACCTCGGTCACGATTTGGACATTGGGCTTCTGGTGGATGCCGAACGCATTGCCGGCATAGCTTCGAATCTTGGACTCTGGGTCCACAGTGGCTGCGTTACTGTACGCACCGAGCGAGTTGCCCGAAAAGGGATCTGTTCAATGTCAGCAGGATGTTCCAAGGGCTCAAATGGTCCAACTGAGTGGAATTCTGTTCAACGTACCGCCAGTTGTGATACTGTTCAAGGTGCGGAAAGCATCTATCCACGCCTTGGCCAGGGGGTTTTGCAGAACGCCCGGAAAGGACACCTTGATAGGCCCCGAGGTACCGCGGAAATCATCGTTGATCCAGTCGATTCCAAGATGATCACGAGTCTCCTTGTCAGGTGGGGGAATAAGGGTATAGAACTTCTTGAAAAAGGGAACAAGTCCCGCCCAATCCCATCCTGGGTTGCCTAGTTGAGCCCATGCGTCCACTTCCGCTTGTGACGGGGCGATGAAGGCTTGGCCGTTGATGGCAGAGGACCCACCCAAGGCCTTTCCCTGTGGTGCTCCGATGGTACGGCCTTTTAGACCCTGCTGGGGAACGGACTTGTACTGCCAGCTGGCATCCGAGCCCATGAGTGTTGTGAAAAAAGCAGGCACATTGACCCGGGGATCAGCACTGAGGTCTTTGCCTGCCTCCAGTACCAGAACCTGCACATTGGGGTCCTCAGCGAGACGGCTGGCGACGACCAGGCCTGAGGTGCCGCCGCCAATAATTATGTAGTCCGGTGGTGGTGGTGGAGCAGTCATGTCGTCGTGAAGGTCTGCTGTGTGCTTGTCTTCGAAGCTCTGAGACAGCACAAGAGTCAATTTCAAGTGAAATCAGAGATGAGCTTGGCAGGCCGGATGAAAAGTGAAGAGAGAGCTGAGATCCGATGTTGTCAGGATTTATAACAAAGTAAAGCAACGCCGCACGGTGTTATCATGCGGCTGAACTTCAATGTTGCGAGCCCAACCCCGCGCTCGTACTTGTTCCCATTCTCCATTGTTATCCAGCCTGGGTTGGTACTGCGTCTCGGCGCGTATGGTGGACTTTTCGAGCCAAAGGTCACATTTGGATGCATTCTAGCGCCAACAATCGCATGGGGGCTCATACGGGCCAATGTCCGGTCACTTGGCATTAGTGTGCATCGCTCGAAAGTCTCGAGCCAACTGTTACATTTGAGGCAGACTTGGGAACCAACAATCACATTCAGACACATCTGACCCAATGTGGGCCCACTCTGCAAGGTTACATCTAGCCCCACTGCTGCTCAAGCCTTGCACAACCGGTCATCCGCAGGCAGAGCCCAATAACTCGCTCTCCACTTAAAATCGTAGCGTTGTAAACATGTTGAGGGTTGCAAATGCCTCTGATGGCTTTCAAAACGCCGTAAGTGGCGCTACAGAAGGCTCCTCACCAGCCCTGCCTGTTTGAAACCGCCTTCAATAAAATAAGCGCAACCATTTGTGGTAAAACTCTCGATCCCGCATTCACGTATGCCTCGGACATAACACAACAACAAAGCTCTGAAATGGAGGTCGACCAGTCAGCAAGTTTCTTCCGTCTGGCGTTCGGCTCAGTCTGTGCCGAGACGACTTTTATCGCTACCTTCGTTCTCATGGTGATGAATAACACGGGCGCGATCATCGCGGTCCTATCAGGTCTCTGGAGGCCTGTCGACTGTCCACCACCATTCGGTTCTTTCTTGAAGCGTACACGGTTCGTCTCTTTTGGGGGTGAGTTGACGTGAGCTGCAGAGCACGAGTGTGAACGATCGATCTAATATTCTTTTGAAATGCAGTATCAGTTGGCACCAAATGCTCTGGTCATTCCTCACGGGGCACGCTGACTTGATTGTCGGCAAGACTCTTCCCATTCTGCCACCCCGCTCAGCTGCTTATCGGCATACACGCTTGGCAGATGCTTTTCTCATCTCCGGCCTGATACACTGGCGCGCCGATCAGGCTCAGGGTGTTCCCAATGCCGGAAACGGGGCGTTGGTCTTCTTTGCTCTACATGCTGCTGTTATAGTTCTGGAGGACCACCTTGGGTCTGTCTTTGTCGCGTTGCTACCCAGATGCGTCCGTCATATCATGGGTTACCTTTGGGTTCTCGCTTTCTTTGCTTGGAGCAGTCCAAATTACATGTACCCCGGAATGAGACTCGGATTTGACGGGGCTGCTTTGCTGCCCATCCGCGTGATTGGGCCCTACATACGTGAGTAAACAGATTGTAAATCATAGCGCAGGGTTCTGAACGATGCTTGTTAGCAGTATAAAGGATAGGTTTTATATTACCGACGAGGGCATTAAGAATTGCAACAGCATTGTCATCGACAGTCAAAGTGTCAAAGAAGCTATGGAAAATCCAATCTTCACATGGAGGGGATGAAAGAAATTGAAGAAGAAAAGCAAAAGAGTTCTAAGCCCGTCGAAACTAAAGAACACGGTCCACTTTCTTCCATGTATTTGGTCTAGGCACGACGCCTATGTATAGAGGCATGCGTGACTTTTCCGGCCTGAGTAGGTTTCGATCCAACGGTGGCATTTCGCCCACCTTTCGGCATCCATGCTTGTCAGAGAGTTCCCATTCAAAATTGACAAGCATTTGGACAAGAACCAAATTGGTCTTAAGCTTTGCAAGCCTTATACCAGCTGTTCATTTCTTCGGGTCAGATTTGATACCAGGATCGGCTAAATGGGCAAGAGCAGATGACCGCATAGGTGTCTCCAAGAACCCCAGCCCAGAAATGTGTGCGGGTCCCGCTCATCATAGCCATCTTGGTGACGGTGATGAGGTGGGTCGAAAGCGAGGGGATCTAGGTATAATTGGGGATCCATGTGAACATTGTCGGGGAGGTAGGCAGCTTAAGAATTATTCGGCACCACATCGGCGGAGTCGCCGATACAAATGTCAGAGCCGTTGATGTCTTTGCGGAAGAATGTTCCACTAGATGTAAGGCAAAGTGTTTCCTACAAACATGAGTATAAGACAGGGAATTCAGTCTCCCAGTCCTGAAGCGATTGACTCTCGGGGATTTGATTGGGTGATTGCGACGGTGTCTTACGGTGTTTGAGTAAGACAGCATCGCCTTCGCATCTGTAGTTTGACTGCCACTCGAGCGAGTCCGCCAGGAATGCAGGGAGACACGTGATGGAAGCGCTGTCATTGTGACGCTCGACGAAAGAGCACTGAAAATGAATTGTATTTGTCTTGAGTGTCAGCCGCATTCCGACCCGAAGTGCTGTTGATGGGGTTTGTACTCACTCTGAAGGTCTTGTCATCGTTGCTGCCATACTCGTCATGTACGTGTTGGAGGGCTTCATCTTGTTTCTTGGTCTTGCGTTGCTTGAGGATTTTCTTGATGATCATATACAACCTTGCGCCTGCGATCAGTCTGATGATATAACTCGGCGTCACCAATCAGGAAAAAGTAATGTGAGCCAGGCCGGTACTGCATTCAAATATTTCAAAATATGAAGACTGTGGCGCATCAACTTGTCGTTCTCAGCCATCTCGGTGGCGCCTACAGGAGGGTGTATACACTCTGAGTCACGTCTGTCATTCTCAATTCCACAACATTCATCAGTGAGGCTCCTAAACTTCGAAAAATGGCGGTATGTACTGACTCTGGCTCAGGATATTCCTCCACATTCAAGTCGTTACAAAAGTCACGAATGTTGCTCGTCGGCACCGGCGGTGTTCTGGCGAGTTTCTTGCCATAGTCATCGCGAGCGTCGTTAGCAAAGACCAAACCTACTAGTTAGAGCTATCTAACAACTGGGACATAGGATAGTGTCCCATAAGAGGGTAGGAGGGTGTACCATAAGAGGATAGGAGGGTGTCACATAAGAGGGTAGGAGGTTGTTCCATAAGAGGGTCAACTGGTAGGAGGGTAAGTGGGTAGGAGATCCTACAAGAGAGTGTCCTACAGAAGGTTGTCTCATAGGAGTTTATCCTACAGGAGGTTCGGTGGTGAGCACTGTGTAGATGGCCTACTATAGATGCTGTGGCGTGTAGCAGACACCCAAGCAAGGCCAATAGTACATGGAGATGGGAAGGCTTGGAAAGAAGCAAACGGATGGAAATGTGGAGACCTGATAACTGCAGTCATCTCATTAAACATGGAACTAAGCTATGTTACTACGCCTAAGTGCCCCAGCTGGGTCAAATTCGTTTGTTGTTGCTGCAGCTACCAACCTTCGCACTTCAGCCCCCGAGCTTTTGGACCATCACCTCCACAAATCATCCTTCCGCCCCTCCCTCCCTCACATACATACATACGCGCGCGCACACACACACACACACACACAAACATAAGCCCTGACGAGCAAACGCGCCACAGGAACGGAGAATCTTCAACCATCCAACGTCACGACCATTCCATCCACAGATCCACAGATGGCGGACGACGGCTCCCCAGCTGCCGACAAGAGCGGCTCTGCACCCCTCACACACAAAATACTCTCCCTATATCCGCCTTGCGTTCTTCCTGCCCACGAGCTCAAGCCGATCCTCCGTTCGCAGATGAAGCCGAAACCCACCACCGGGGAAATCGAACACTCGTTCTTGTCACTTCTCCCCCACAGCACAATGTGGCAACGAGTGCAATCGTGATGGACGAGGAAGGCACTCAAGCTATGCTGCAGCTATACTGCCAGCCGTTCGAGGAAGTTGTGCCCGCAAAGCAAACCCTTCGACTTGGATGCTGTTACTTGGTCAAGGAGCCTTTCGCTATGGTTTGTCCTGACGGCTGCTACCTGCGAGTGGATCACCCTGGTGACATCTTCCTGCTGCCGCACGACCATGAGTTACTTCCAGTCAAATGGCGCGAGGGCGATGCCTTCCTTGGAAGCAGTTTCGAGATGCGAATGAAAGGAAACGCTGCTGTTGGCAAAATGCAATGGGCAGAGGCAGAGGACCTGTAAGGCTTCCCTCGTCAAGTACGTGCAAACGTTCTCGTTGCTAATTCTTTCAGGTATACTACTGCCGCCAAAACAGCAGAAACGACCGAAGAGGCAAGATTAGCCTATCTCAACCGCTCTTTGGCCAACCTCCGACTGGGGCGCCCAGCCACCGCCCTAGCAGATGTCATCAAGTCATATGGGACAGGGGACTCAGCACGTACTGAGAAAGGTCTCTTTCGTGAGGCCAGCGCTCTTTACGAGCTCGCCAAATACGACCAGTGTCTTGATAGACTCTGGGCACTCAATACTGCGTATCCCGACAATTCGGCAATGCCAATGATTCATCGTGCCCAGGCACGACTGGAGGAGCAGCAGACAGGGAAGTACGACTTCCGCCGCATGTACAAGCAGGCAAAGGCCACACCTCCTCTCATCGACTGTGCCACTTACACCGCGCCCGTGGAGATCAGAAACTCACCAGGTAAGGGACGTGGGTTATTCACCACCAAGAAAGTCCTGGCCGGCGAAATGCTACTCTGTGAGAAGGCCTTTGGGTACGTCTACGGTGGTGAGGACCATCCCAGTACCTGAGGAATGACACAGAGGAGAGTTCTGGAAGATCTGCGAACGCAAATTGTGCGAAGGTTGTTCCATAACATTGAAGACGCTCGGCTATTCAGTCACCTGCACCATGGCAACTACGAAGCTGCCGGTGTCTACGAGGTCGATGGAAAGCCGGTGATTGACTCGTGAGCACCTAATTAGTTGCATTCTTTCTCGAGGACTGTGATCTGACACACTCGCAGATGTCATGTTGCAAAGGCCATTGCCCTCACAGGCCACCGCGCTCCAAGGGATGGGCTGTCGATATTCAAAGAGATCATCTTCGGAGAAGAACAAGGAGTACAGATGTGTGCTAACACCAGTGGAGTCTGGGCGGTCATGTCACACATGAATCATTCCTGCATCAGCAACGTCAGGAATACATTCATCGGAGATATGCAGATAGTTCGTGCCACAAGAGACTTCGAATCAGGAGCCGAGGTTTTCATCTCGTATAAGGAGCCGAAGAATTTCGAGTCTTACGATGACGCACAGAAGCGCTTCAGCGGTTGGAACTTTACCTGCGACTGTGCTCTATGCCTCACCAGAAAGGCAACCTCCGATCAAATGCTCCAGAAGCGGAGATCATTGGCGAAAGAATTCAGTCAATTCACCAGGAACGGAATCCAGGGGTTCGATTTCGTCGCAGCTCAGCGGACACTCGACCGGCTCAACAAGACCTATACAGCCACGGAAAAGGAGCCGGGCACTGTCAGGTTCGAGCTCTGGGAACCTCGCCACGTCCTAGGGGCTCTGTACACAGAGACGGGGAGGCCGTTTGAGGCCGTTGAGGAGATTCTGAAGGGTCTTGAAGCACTTGGTTTCATCATCTCTGCGAGCCCACGCAGGGGCGTCACCAAGTCATCTAAACCTGAACTCCGCATCATACAGTGGGGTCTGGGACATTCGTTCCCTGTCGACGCTTTTCGACTTCTCCTGCGCTCATACAAGACAATCGCCCCCGAGAACGTACCGGCGGCCAGGCGTTACATGGAGACTGCCTACACTATCTTTGTGGGCGAGAAGGAACGTTCCTTGACACATACAAGGGGATTGCGGGCGATGACAAATCATGATCTTAGCACTCCGTTCATGATTCTGCCGGAACTAGATGGAGACTTGAAATGGACAGAGGGCACTGGTGTTGTAGGCCATCTGTGGCTTCGTTTTGTGTGGCTTCCGGTGGGGGGGGGGGCGCGTACCTGTCGGGCAACCACGTTTGCGCTTCCCATAGATCCGGCCCTTCGCATACATTATTACAGTGTCACAGCCACAGTCAAAAACAATTCCAATACGTCTTTATAGAGCCCCTGTAGCTTGCCGGCCTTCCCGTCTAATTATTCTAAAGGGAGGTGTTCCGCAGAAAACTTTCCAACTAGAGGTCTTTCCAAGGGAGGCTGTCCTAATCGTACGTTAGGCGGCTATCCCCTGGGAGGCTGTCCCTTAGGAGGCTATCCCCTAGGAGGTTGTCCCATAGGAGACTGTCCCATAGGAGACTGTTATACACTTAGGTAGGAGGTTTATCCTATAGGAGAATATCCCACAGGAGGCTGGGGAGTGAGTACTATAGATGCTGTGGCGCTGTAACGGACAGCCGAGCAAAGCTCGAATCCTGTATCTTCAATCCCCTATCTTGTCGTCTGGCCTCACAGGCTCAGGGAATGGAAAAGAGAGATACGGAGAGAATAATTTGTTTTGAAAATTAGGTCTACAATTAGTTATTGCTCGTATACGATTATTGTTATTGTTTGTCGGTCCGCCTTTCTCAACGAGACCTCCTTTTATGGGCGAGATACATATCCAAGCGCCTCTGCCGGGTATCTTTCGCCTTTCCGTGCTCACCCCACTCGGTAAACCACCGCTCAAGGTCAAACATCATCTCCAACACCGATGACATACTGTAGCACGGCCGGTCTTCGACCGCACACAGGCTGTCGATTGCCTCTCGCAGGAACCTCTCGGCGCTCGCTCGGTCCCCAGACCTCCGGTGCTCCTTCGCCAAAAAGTACTGGGCGGCATACTTGATGAGCATGTCGAGCTCCGGGCCGCGCCCAAGCAGGCTCTGGAAGAGCGCCCGGGTCTTTTCCATGGACGTGCCGTGATTTAAGGCTAGGAGGCGCTCGTACTCGGCCTGGAACCATAGGAGAGTCAGGACGGGCAGGCTCTCCCTGCCGTACTGGGCCTCGTGCCTCCGGATCGTGTCCTCGAGACCTGACCCCAGGTTTTGCGGCAGCTGGTCGAACCCCGCGACCTCGGCCAGGGCCAGCCACTCACTCAGGAGCGGGATGTTCCAGCCGGGCTCCATCATGGAGGTCCAGGTCTGCAGCTCGCACCTCCAGGCCCGGATCATGGCCTCGCGGAAGCTGGCATCGTCCACCTCCGCCAGCCTCAGGAGGATCCGCCGCAGGGACTCGGGCCCGGAGCCCTCCTGCACCAGGGATGCCGCGTACTTCAGCAGGGCCCTTAGAGTCGCATTCATGTGTTCCTCCCTGGAGTCGTCCCACTTCACGCACAGGACCGTCATGCAGATACAACCAAATGCATTACTCGCGGCCGGCCCGAAGAGTGAGCTCCGGATCTGGTCGGGCGCCCGCCGCATCACCAGCAGCGCGTCTTCCACCCTCGCCTCCTGGAGCAGGCGGCGGACGGCCACGAATCCTCTGCTCAGGTCCCCAAACTGCAAGGGCAGGATGGCGCGGACGTCATTATCGACATACCCTCTAGTCTTGTACTCCATGCGGATATACTCGCGGGTATTGACGAGCATCTCCTCGGAGACCCAGAGGCCGTCGGGAGAGCGGAGGGGCCGGCTCACAGACATTGGGTATAGAGATGCTGCAGACCGCTTCCGGTCAAGGTGTGTGACGAGACTGCTCAGACTGATCATTACACCATTACTCAACCGGACTATCTCAGGCGCAGCCGCCCCTTCGTGTTGTAGACCGTTCGAGACCACGTGCTGCAGGGCTTCCCTCTCGAGTTTGTTGGTGATGTACTTTGAGAAGCCCCATCGCTTGATTCTGGCCTTGAAAAGCTTTGGCCTGCAGTTCCACCGTTAACAGATCAGTTACACACTCACAAAGCCTGGAACAGGCGCGGGATCCAGACTCACGATGCCTCGAGGCCGTGGTTGGACTTCATGATCTCCATGACCTCCTTCAGGCTCCGGCCCTGGTCCAAGTAGAGGGCTCTTATGATGGGCTTATGCGCCTCCCACATGGCGTCCGACCTCCCTCGCCGTCGGACCGCGGGGCTGGGCGTCGATGCTGCCGCAGGAGTGTCCATATTGCTAAGCCCAGGAGCCATCATCCATGTACCAACGACACATGCATCCTGCGGCGGCTGCTCGAGTCGATTCGCTTCCCGCGTCGTCGCCATTGCTAGCTCCCTGGTCCCATGGTGCAAAATGAGCCTCAGGGCGCAGCCGCTTCTCTCAGTATGCTATGGACGTTGATTCAAGAGTTGGCCTGGGCATGATGAAACCCTGAGGACCTCGGTTCTCGGTGGGGCATCTGGCGAAGGAAATGACATTCTCGCCAAAGGGTCATCACGTGACGATTTATGCCAGTGGGTGGCCCACTCCCACCCATGTCGGATTCCACCCCGCCTGGGACTTTAATCGTTTGAAAGCAGCCATGGCAATACGGTCCGGGCTTCCGCGGCGGAAGGATTCGGCATTTGTTGTCTTGTCTTCTGATGGGGTATTGCGGAATTCCCCAAACACGTGGATACCTATACTAGTAGTATCATCGGTTACTGCACCAGCTGACCAGGTCGTTGTCGAGATGCCCAGCCGTCCACTCTTTGGGCACGAGTCGGTTCCACCCCGAGATCGGTCTCCATTGGCCAGACCACAAGAAGTTATATGGATCCAAGGTGTGGTGATTGCATGCTTAGTACAAAAGTGGAACAAAAGCACAGGTGCTTACAAAATGGAGATGTGGAATTCGTTAGAACAGGGATGATGCTGTGTAGATGCGAAATGAGATGCACACGACGGGAATAAAAGAATGGCCGTCTTCCGTCTGAATCGTCTGCTGACGAGGCAGGAGACTTTCCACAAAAATACAAATTGTCAAGGCAAGAAACTTTTGCAGAGAGGGCGTCAACATTGGACCCCGAGTGCCATTGACAGATTCAATCCCGCGGTGCATTGTGTAAGGACTCTGGCTCTGACTTACCATTCAAGCTCTTGTAGTCCAATACTAGCACTAGCTGAAAATAGGCCAATGACATCTAGACACTCCAACGGCTGCCATGAGGTTGAACAGAAACAGTGCCAAGGCGATGTTGAGGTTGGCAATTACTCTGTAGAGTCCGGCTATTGCTCTTATCGATAGGCTTATCTTATCAGCCCGCTGGCCTGCTTACTCCCTTGCTCGCCAACCGCTTCGGCGACGGGCTGGATTCCTGGTTTTCTTTCCCTTTGGGTAGACCTACAAAAATAACAACTCTTCTCTCCCGTAAATTCGAGCCTCAAGTCATGAAAAAGTAGTGGCCATCTCACTTGGGTCCACACAGCTAGCTGCCAGTCTAGCGCTCGACGCCCAACAGTTTCCAGATAGTTCCGGGGTCAGACGAGGCTCCACACCTCAATATCAAACAGACTTTCCCGAGCAACGCGAGGCCATGTCCGTCCTCGTTCGTTATTTGAACCTCTTGCGCACAGATCCAGAACGTCTGCTGGCCTGGGAACGGTCAACGTTCGAAAGTCTGGAGACCTATAGTTCTGAAGACCAGGCCGAATCGTCCCACCACAACGTCGACCACTCCGTGAAGACCGTTCAGCCGCCACTGAGTCCTGATTTCCTAAAGCTCTTTCACGAGATGCTCCCTCAGGAGCTACGAGACATGGTGTACGCCCACATACTTGGCCCCGAGAGTGGTACGTGGACGATTCAACCCCACGGTCTGTACTTTCGCTTTGATCGACGCATCGCAGACGCCCCGACGCGCATCATACCCCCAAGTCTTGAAACCTCACGGCATCCGATATTTTCGACAGTCCATCGAGAGCTAGTCACCTACTTCTTCTCCAAAAACACCGTAGTCCTCAGGTATCGCTATGACTCAACCACGTTGGAAATCCTCACCAGACTTTGCAAACATCTCGGCTGCAGACCCAATCAGTACATCAAGCGGCTTCACATTCTCGTTTGCCCCCCTGAATCCCCAGAAGACGATATGTACTGCGATGAAGAAGCTGAGTTTGAATGGCATCACATGTTCCCCCGGCCCAAGAACGCACGCTCACTTGCACAGCGAAGACAGCTCGAGACGGATCTGCGCGAGATTGGTCTCCAGATCAGCAAGGATTGCGATACGGAGTTTACTTTCATGGTCTCAGAACAGGAATGGAAGGCTTCGCTTGGGCCAAATGGGATGGATGAGTGGCTGTGCAGCATCAAGGACACTGGCAGGGTTAGACTCTTTTGGTATGATTGGGAGAAGGTCATCGCCTAGCTGGTCTATTTCCTATAAGCAATTGCTCTTTTCCCTACATCAGAACCCACAGGTCAGCTGAAATTGATTTGTGCTCTCAAAATGCGTTGGATATTCGCTCATGGGTTCTGTTGATTTACCTCTACCACACGCGATTCTCCGAATGTGAGTCTTCTGGTGGCACGATCCAGAAATTCCACGAACAAGGCTACTAGAATTATTTGAAATCAAAGAGTAGCATCGTGCATCTGAAATTTCCGCCTCTGGATTAGATACTAAGCACTAAGGAAAATAGCAAGGAACGGTCACGATGTACCTCGGATTTGGAATCACCTCGCATGGGGCTGAGGCACTTTCTATGCACACCAGCTGCTGCGCCCGAACCATCGAGCTGACAACCTTCCTTGGTTGTGCGCAGCAACTTCGCAGGCTTTTACATGAAGTCGAGTGCAAAATGAGATCATATAAGTAGCTCTTCTTGCTCTCCAGCTAGATTACCTCCCGTTCCAATATCCCACATCGCCCAAACATGATATTCCTGAAACTTAACTTCGCCCTTGTGCTCTGCGCCACCAGCGTTTGCGGCCTCATTAAAACACCGGGCCGTTCACTTGACACAACACACGTATATGGCCACAATAACAGCACTCTACCCACTCTTCAGCCTCTCCAGTACGCGGAAACAGCAAGTCTCCTACGCATTGCATACTATGATGAGGGACCACGGGACGGTCAGATAGTAATCCTCATGCACGGATTCCCGTACGACATCAACAGCTTCGCAGAAGTTGCACCAAGGCTCCTAGAGAAGGGTTACCGTGTGATCGTGCCCTACCTGCGAGGCTACGGAGACACCCAATTTCTCAACGAATCTACACCCCGCACCGCAGAACAGGCCGCGCTCGGATACGACCTGTTAACCCTGATGGATGCTCTGAACATCGAACATGCAATCCTCGCCGGCTTCGACTGGGGCACCATCCCAGTCAACGTGGTCGCCGCGCTCTGGCCCGAGCGGTGCGACGGCATAGTCGCGGTGGGAAGCTACCTGATCCAAGACCGGAGTACGGCGTGGGTGCCCTCGGACCCGGATTCCGAGGCGGCGCGGTGGTACTTCTACCTGTTCCTCACGCCACGCGGGTATGCAGCTTTGGAGCAGCAGTTGAGAGCATATACCAAAGCTATCTGGGCGAGGAACTCGCCCCGGTGGAACTTTAGCGAGACAGAAGTCGACCGTACGTTACCTGCGCTGCGGAATCCGGACTTTGTCAACATCACTGTCGACTTCTACAGGAACAGACTTTTGTTTGCACCGGGTGATCCTGCGTATGCCCAGCTAGCAGACGAGCTCGACAAGCAGCCTTCGATCTCTGTTCCGTCAGTTACGCTTGACCCCGAGTTTAGCACGACATTCCCGGCAACAAATGGATCTACGACGGCCAAGTACTTCACGGGCACCAGAGTGCATCACGTCGTGCAGGGTGCAGGTGAAAACATCCCCCAGCAGAACCCCCATGCCTTTGTGGACGCAATCCTGGAAGTCGACAGTTTATCGAAAGCCCAAAATAAACAATCGGTTTGACTGTCATGTTTTGAGACAAATTCTCTACCCTTCAAGTTATTTCCAGTCACTTTATGTTGGCAAGCAAAATTGACAGACGAGGGTCATTTTTCCCACGCTGATGGGCCTGCGCCGAGCTCGATGAAAACACCTACCTGATGGTGGCCGGCGACCATTCTGGGATATCTCTTGCTTTGGGTTAGATACTGGAAGGACTGGATTGATGACGTTGCTGTTCAAAATTCTGTTCAGAGAGCCTCGAGTCACATACGTTGTGAAATTCAATTTCACGAAAGACTCAGATAACCACATTGTTTGATGGGATTGAAAGGGGAGGGGTATTAATGCAGCTAGCTATGTTTGAGGCTAATCGTTGATCAAAATTGTATTTATGTCTCCAGTGTAGGGCAACTGCTCATGGGTCTTCCAATGATTCCCATCAATCCTTCGTTCCCCTCCTTGGTATTATTCCTGCACCGCCCTTTTTTGGTGATCTCCATGGCAGGTATTCATGCGACTCTGCTACTCCATGAAGGCGCTCATGTTCAGCTCAAGTTCTCTCTTCTGGGCTGCGTTCGCAGCATCGTCGGCCAAGGCCGACCCATTCGAGTTCTGAGACTGGCGACACTCCATCGCATCGATTTTCTGACTTGTGATGACGTAGTAAAGGAATTGCTTGCGTTTCAAGTTCTTCCAGAGCGTGCTCCAGGACACCGCCGTCCCGTTCCCTTCCCTCTCGTTCTCGGGAACGACAGCGACACTTTGGTGCATGCGGTCGAAGTCAAATTGGTCGAGGTGATGACGTCGATTCATCACGGCCTCGCCCAGAAGCGATGCCGTCTTCAGGTTTGGCATCCGTGAGGCAAGAAGCTCAAATGCCCTGTCGTCCCATCCGCGCATGTAATCGGCCCTCCACCCCGTTCTGGGAGGGTCAAGGGCGATCATGAGGTGATTGATCGGGGAGGTGATGGCCATTTCCAGACCCTGGAGCCTGTGGATGTTTTCGACAATGTAATCGACGCCGGGGTGGTGCGCACTCCATTCCTTCCTCTCTTTGATGCCCTCAAATGCGCGGGCGAGACCGCTGATGCAGAAGTGTCCAGAAGGATCGAAGGGGACGGAAACCTGGCGAGGTACCAAGGAGCCAGTGGCGTCCGTGGTGAGGTAGTGAATGGGAAGCAGGTACTTGATCTCTCGTTGAGCTGCCTTGCGAGACTCTCGGCAAACTTTAAAGAGGCTACGGTAGCCTGAGGTGGTGTAGATGAAGTCTTCGTGAGGTGTAAAATAGAGCAGAGGACCTCTCTGACTGTCAGCTGTCTGCTGGGGCAGGGCAATGTTGGCTGTAAAACGCTGGACGCTGAAGACAGAGAAGGCCGAAGCTGCCTCCCCCCAAACCAACTGTTGAAGCTCAAGTGGGAGCTTCGGGAAGCAAGTGAAGGTGCTGGAGACGTTGGAAGCCATTTTTTCTGCATCAGGTTAGCTTGATGGAATGTTGTTTGCCCTTGAAGTTCACCCACCTCCTGATTGATGAGAGTCCGGTGTTGATCCGGGTGTTGTGTCAACAACGTAGGTACTGACTGCGGTGTATCAGTGTCCGAGAGAAGCGGATATGGTCGACCGTTCACGTCCCTTCTAATCCACAAATCTTGCTGATGAGTTGAGCGTTTGTGCCGTGTTACGAGGTCCTCGAGGTCAAGCAGTGACCTGCGTGAGTTGTGAAAAGGTCGCAAGTTGGTGGTGGATGAGCTTGAATGGAAGTGGGTTGCTCAGTTATCAGCGATTCTTGATGGGTGGTTGCTGAAATTGATCAGAATAAACGTCAAACAGTCAACCTTGTGCTAGATGAGAGACGATTTGAGAAGAAAAGAAGAGGACTGCGAGGATGGAAACGAGAAGACTTTGAAGGTGGCAGGGATCGCCAAAACAGCACACCAGAGAGTGGAAGCGAGAATTTGTGAAGGCCGGTAGGCCGAGTGTAAGCCAAAATCATATTACACATGATTATCAGACTGTTTGATTTGTGATCTCGAAAGTGACTTCATACTTTCACTGCAATGATTACTTTCCCAATTTCAGAGGCGTGTTTTCCGTCTGATTTTGCCCCATCCTGAACCTTCCCTTCGAGATGTCAGATGGAAAGGGCCAAATGGTACGGATCCTGCTGATGTTCAGAACGCGCAGAACTGATCATCAACACCGTTCAGGGCCCCGCGTGCGCCGTGTAGACCCAAGCATTTCTCCTAAAGGTTATACCTCAAGTGCGCTTTCTCTTCCTTCCCCTATCAGAAATCGCTCCGTTCTTTGCCAAGTAGCCAGTGTCCTCCATCCGTTTCGCTTCCTGCCAACATTTCCAGCCCTTCATGACTCCCAAGCTCTTTCAGTGACAGACTCTTTGCAGTCATGAGTGCGTTCCCAGCAATAGACCGCCGATTTTCTGAGCCCTGAGCTTCTTGATAGTCAGGAAGATACTGAGGCTTAATTTGAATTCATGATAGAGCTCTATCCACGGGATCTTGATGGTGGAAGGCTCGTCGAGGTCGTAGTCCCAGCCGTCGCCATCTTCGCTCGGGTGGACCACGGGCATTGGCGTGTGCAGCCACCGGAAGTCCTTTGGCTGCCGCTCATTTAGCAACCCCTCGCCAATCAGCGCCACCGTCTCCAACTGGCTCATCCTCTTCGCCAAGATATCAAAGGCGCGGTGATACCAGCCCAGCATGAACATCCGCGAGCACTCAGAGTTTCTAGGCGGGTCGAGGGCGATCGTCAGATGCTTGATCCCGGGCAACGTGGTGCACTGGATGTTTTCAGCGAGGTCCTCGGGCCAGTAGGGCGCCGGAAGATCCATGTCTCTCGCACCGAATCCGTCTGAGGCGTCGTGGAGCGCAGGACCCAGGCCGCTGATGCAGAGCTCTCCGTCAGGATTGAACGGGACTCTGGCGGAGCGAACGGCTAGTGAGTTATTGCCGTGGCTCGCGATGTAGTTGATGGGTAGGTAGTACTTGGTCTTGTCGTTGACGGCCCACTGTGACTCGCGGCAGGCGCCGAGCAAACCCCGATAGCCCGATGTGAGCTGGACAAAGTCGTCATGTGGTGTCAGGCAGAGGGCGAGGTCCTCTGACTTGTTGCTGGGGCGTGAATTTGGGTGTGGTGCGATCTCAGCCCTGAATCGCTGGAAATCCAGGGTCGGAAGGGCCTCGTTCCAGACCATCTGTCGCAATTCGACGGGAAGCTTCGAGAAGGAATGAAACTCGGTGGGTGTAGTCGAGTTGATGGTGGCCGAGCTCACGGTGGTCGAGCTGGTGGTGGTCGAGTTGATGGTGGTGGAATCCATAATGAGAAATTGCAGGTCAAGTAGACTTTGTCGACGTAGGTGGTTTTGTTTTTGGCTGAAGACTGTCAATGAGAAGAGTTCCAGGAATGATTGCGTGAGGCTACTTACTGTATTGTCTTGAGGCTGGCAGTTAACCCCCAACTGTCGACTGAGGCACTGTGGTATGTGTTCTCGCAAGAGTCTGAGACTCGGGGTGTGACGACTACTAATGAGTGTGTCGCAAGTAGTCCTTTGCTGATGAATCTTAGGCAAGGATAGAAGACCTGAGACGATGACCTGTGGTCTGATCAGAAGATTGGTTGAAGAAAAAAGAAAAGAAGGAAGGAAACAATGGGAGGTTTCGAAGAAGGGGGAGGGGGTTTATATACCCGTCCACGGCCAATTGGCTTAGGTAAGGACGGCGCCAGTGAATTGAAAGGCTTCAAAGTGAAGTTTCAAAGTGAATTGTGATCAGTATCTAGGGTAGGCAAGGTATTTCTGGCTACTGATCTGGACTTCTTGCCTGCCCGTGGCGTTGGGAATAGCTTCATAGAAATAGACCCCACTTCATTAAGTAGGGTCAACCAGGTTGAGTTGGGGCCTGTGCCTTCCTGGCTGAATCGAAGAAGATTCACTTCTGACCGACGGAGGGGTTTAATAAGTGAATTCTGAGAAGAGTGTTGCGGCAGCACGGTTTTCCGTTTGCGTGTGCCCAAGTAACGTCTTCACATGATTTTTGCACTGGCTACTAAGCAAGTCAAACAGTTTGACAAAAAGTCAATTTCTACCAATACCAAACCGCGCTTCGTTGTTAAAGTAGCAAACGTAAAGTGACTTCAATTTTCTGCCCCAATATGGATGATCATGTTCCCTTGTGACCTGAGTTGGGTGACTGGAGATTCTTCCGTGGCGGCCCCTTTGGTGACGTCCATGGGATCGAGACAAGTTTGATGATGGTAAGCATGAAGAAACGGCCACAGAGGACACTAGAGAAACTCCTGCTGCTAATACATGGACTTGAACTCGCACAATTTGGGTCCCTCATTAATTATTGCTATCTACACGCACCTTGCGACGAGCTTCGCTTTGGTCGCGCCGACCAAAGATTTTAGGCCGTCACCGGAGACTTGTGCACAGCTGGAAGCTACTGCTACTCACGGGCTAATTAACTACAAACCGATTGTCCACCCCTTCCAAAGCCCCTCCAGTAGCCAGCACCGCGAAGCTCTTCTCAACGGGCAGATCCCTCGAGCTGAACCCCACAAGGAAGACAAACTCGCCCGATGGAATAACCCAAGCCTGGCCATCAGTGTCCCAGTAACTGACATCCCTCCTCTGGAGCCGAAACTCGACATCAGCAGACGCCCCAGCCTCGACAAACACCTTCTCGAACCCCCTCAGGACCTTGACCGGCGTGCCCTCCGGCGCGCCGCCAGGGAACGACAGGTAAAGCTGCGGCACTGCGTGCGCGGCGCGGTCACCCGTGTTCGTGACGCTGGTCTTGACGACGACGACGTCCTCCCAGAGCTCGGGGTGCCCTCCAGGCTGGACGGTGCTGTTAGCGTTAGGCCTGTCAGCCACCGCGCCGCCGGCCAGGGCGACGGAGGTCCCTTGGGTGTCGATAGCGAATGTGGTGTAAGTCAGGCCAAAGCCGAACTCGTACAGGGGCTCGATCCCCTGCGCGTCGTAATGGCGGTAGTCGATGAGCAGCCCCTCGGAAAAGTTCGCCTGCCAGCCCAACGGGTCCGCGACGGGCTGCGTGAGGTTGACGATGGCCGGTCCGGCGTCCTCAGCAGAGCGGGGGATGGTATACGGCAGGCGGCCGGACGGTGCCACGTCGCCCCAGAGGAGGTCGACGATAGAGTTTCCGCTCTCCTGGCCCGGGTAGTGTGCGGCAAGGATGGCGCCGATCTTGGGGTGGCTCGCCCAGGGCATGGTGTTGACGCCACCCGAGTGGGTGACCACGACGGTGTTGCCGCAAAAGTCAGCAACGTTGTTGATGACGGCCGTAGAGTTACCGTCGAGCTCGAATGAGGTGCGGTCGAAGCTCTCGCTGGCAAAGGTCTGCTGGAAGACGAGGCAGAGCTCCGGCGGCGGGTAGATGCCCCTAAAGTCACTTTTCGCGATGACCTCGTTGTGGGTCACGTACAGGACCTGGGCTTCTATCTCCTTGGCCTTTGACTTGATGGCATCGAGGGGAGAGACCACGTATGATGGCCGGCCCGTGCCTGAGCCGCCTCCGATGACCATGGTGCCGGTGTTGACGCTCTCTGGTGTCTCGGACGGCCGGTAGAACCCGTTGGTGAAATCGCCGGCGTCGTTCCCGAAGACGCCGATCACCTTGGGGGTTTTCAGCGGGAGCGTGTTGTTGTTCTTGAGAAGCACGGTACCAGCGGCGCCCATCTCGCGGATAAGCTTGGCGTGGTCTCCGCGAACGTCACGGCCGCGGGGGAAAACAAAGTTAGGGTCGTCAGGAATCAGACCGACCTCCCGACCGAATTCAAGGGACGCCTCCTGGATTAGTAGCAGGTACGGGAATGAATCGTCCGGGGATGGGTAGTCAGCGGCGTCCTGTTCCAAGTAGTAGTAAGGGGTGAGAATGTTGCGGATCATCTCGTCCACTCTGTCTTCGGTTACGGAGCCGTTACGTATGGCGTTCAGCACATTCTCGCCGAACCAGAGCTCGCTGCCAGGGTAGTTGGTAGGGAGGTAACCGGGCATCTCAAGGTCCAGGCCAGAATTGATAGACTTTGCGGTGGAGTGTGTGGCGAACCAGTCGGAGACTACATAGCCCTTGAATCCGAGCTCCTCGCGGAGCAATTTCTGCAGGAGGTAGCTGTTCTGGCAGGTGTATTCCTGGTTGAGGCGGTTGTATGAGCACATTATCGAACTGGTACCGGCTTTGACCGCGCTGGCAAATGGCCACATATAGAGTTCGTGGATAGTCCTGTCATCGATGTTGGAGGATATCGCTTCGGTACGAGTCCCGTCGGGGCTTGTGGTGGACGAGCGCTGCGTCTCTTGCTCATTACCAATGAAGTGCTTAGTACTGGTCTGTACGCCGGCGTCTTGTAGGCCGAGGACGCTTTCTGCAGTCGAGACCCCGGCGAGGTATGGATCTGGGCCGAAACCCTCCCAATTTCTACCACCGAGAGCATGGCGACCCATAGGACCGGTCGTTGGGCTGATTAATGTTAGCTGTGCTGTTTCTCTCGTGGGGCCGAGGCAGGGGACCATCCTTACCCAAGCGCAACATCAGCGCCCTTGCCCTTGAACTCCTCTCCCAGTGCATACCCACGAAGGTATATAAGCTCCCTGTCCCAGGTGGCAGCAGCCGTAATCCCCGATGGGAAGACGCTGACCAGGTCAGCCCGGTTCACGTCATTGGGCCCGTCGAGCATACAAATGCCCGTAAAGTTGAGACGAGGGACGGGCGCGATGTTGCCAATACAGTAGCCCGCGGAGCTATTGCCAGTGATCATCATGACCTTTTCGTCCAAGGTCAATTGTGAGATAAGGCCCTGGGCCAGCTGGACCGCGGCATCCCAGTCCCGGGTTCCTGGTTTGCCGATCAGCTTTTGCACTCTTATGTGCACCTTGGGGGAGGACGACTGGTTACTGACCATTGTTTGAGAGGCGGTAGCCAGCTGTGGAGGCAGCAGCAGCAGCATGGGCCCCAAGGAACAGCAGAAGCGAGGTTTTCATGGTGTCCAACATGGTTCCAGTTCTTGTGTGACTCTCTGGCAGTAGAGTTTGCCCACGGAGCTTGGAGGACTTGGGAAAAGCATGCGGCGAAGCTACAGAGCTTTATATCAGTGGGTACAGTGACGACTCTCCCGGCTCAAGAGTCGGATGTCGCTCAAACTTGAACCGGGGCCGATGAAGTCGTTCATCTGTCTCCATATTCCCCACATCAAAGCGCGATGAGGTGACCAGATGCAGAAAGTAAACGCTAAGACGACGCAAGGAACCCGGTGAGATGCACACTGGTCCCTGTCATGGTCCCAAAATGCGGGGAGTTGGTCGATCATTGCAGGTTGCCAAGTACTAATTTATGATAAATGGTACTCCGTAACAGACATGTGCCTGTTCAGTGCAACCACGTTATGCTGGGAAACAGTGGGTAGCTTCCTGCCATCCCATGTCGTCAACAGTATCTATACGAATGCGCGTATAGACGCGAAACTCATTGGCTGCTCGTCTAGACACAAGGTGGGCCGCTTGAGAAGGGCCGATCCGCTCCCCCACGATTTGTTCAGCACAGTCACGGTAATCAGCACATTCTTAACCTACCGTTGCATCGGGGAAACGCGGGGTACCATGGGCCTAAAATACGAACACACATGGCCTATACGAAGTACGGTCAGGCTAAAGACCGTCTAGCAGCACTCGAGATTGTCTTCTTTTTGGCTTGGTCTGTTTGGGCAGTGAAGCCATTCTGTAGCTTGGTGTCTTCTCGCTCCCGAGACTCATTCATCTAAGATCAACAATTGCTCTTGTGGAGTCTTTCGGCCCATGCCAATTATCTAACATGGAGCTCGTATATGCGGTGGTAGCGGTTCACCACCTCACATGTGACCGGACCAAGTCACAAGTGGCAAGGTGCTTCTAACGCATCTTTGTACATGTAAAATCTTTTAAACTAAGTGATTAAATATATTGAAAACCTGTCCTAGTGTTAATCCAGGAAGTTATTTTGCTAATCTTTTATAAAATAGGCTACACTAATACATAATATTAGAAATAGTAAATCTGACCAGATTCAGCATTAAAGGCAAGGTAGCATAAAATGGTGGGACTTGATGTATTTTTGCGAGGTACTACTGGGCCGTCTTTTTCAGCCCCGAAGTCACTCATTTTCTCGAGGCACTTACTTCTTAAGAAGTAAATACCATCATTCTATGCGGATGACAATGAGCCCAAGCCACACCAATCGAAAGGTCTACCTCCTTTCGACATGTTTAACGCGCTCAACATCAAGCTCCTTTTCGTCTCGTACGGGATCTATGCCTTTCGTTCTTGCGACGACTTGCTCTTCTGGTAGGACAGGTCTTCCGCGCAATTGCGCCCATACGGCTCTGTGCATGGGCCGTAAGAACAGGGCGTCCATCTCTTCAAGGGAAATGCCCTTCGTTTCTGGAACAAAGAAGAACGCCCATACCCCCATAGACACCAAGATTGCTGCAAAGAAAAAGTATGCGCCATAGCTAAGGTCCGAAATCATGTAGGGCGTGCTGCGTGCAATGATGAACGATCCGAGCCAGGTGTCAGCGGTGGTAAGAGACACGCAGAGCATACGAATGTCGAGGGGGAAGATCTCAGATGCGTAGGTCCAGGTAATACCTTGCCATGTTGCGCAGATGATGAAGGCGTTGACATAGACACAGACCATGGCGAGATAGCCCCAACCATCGCGGTTAACGGCTCCTCGCAGGGCGGCAGCAGCGGGATCGCTCTTCATAACGTAGCCTCCAATGTACCACATGGGGATGCAGCCTAGAGCAGCACCCCATACAAGGCCTTTGCGGCGACCGACTCGTTCAACAACGATGAAGGTGAATGTGAACATACCCAGCGTCTTCGCAATGCCGTAGAAACCAGTGGAGAAGAGCTTGGTAGAAGTGCCAGTGATACCGAGAGTTTCGAAAATGCGGGGCGCATAGTAAGTGATGATGTTGACCTAAGACTGTTAGCTGCGATATTGTTCTAGTGAGTTACTTGTTCACCTACACCAGTGAAAGACTGCAAGAACATGAGCGCAAGTCCTATTGCCATACGATTGCGCACCCCCTTCTGGAACAGCTTCATAAACTGAGCCTTCTTGCTAAGCTTGTTGGTACTGCGCTCTTCGACCTGAGCGCGGATCTCGGCCATTTCATGCTGGATATATGCATGGTTCGCATCAAGGCCACGGATTTTGGTCAGAATTCGTTCTGCAGCTTCAAAATCATCTCCACGTGCTTTCCATCGAGGTGATTCGGGGCACCATGTAACACCAAGAAGGAGGAGCAGGCCAGGAATGAGCTGAATCGCCAGAGGTACAATCCACTGTGCCTGTCGGTTCACGTCGATGGTGCGATCGCAGGCGTAGTTGATCCAGAAGCCAAGCATCCCGCCGCCCTGTGAGGCAATCTCAAAGATGCCCACAAGCCGACCTCTGATAGACGGCGGAGCTGTTTCGGAGATGTAGACCGGGACGACCATGGAGGATGCCCCGATGCCAAGCCCAGCAACTGCACGTCCTCCGTAAATCATGTCGAGAGAACCTCGTGATGCAGTCATGAGTGTGCCGCCCAGGAGGAAGATCGCGGATGCAATGATCATGGTCTTCTTTCGACCAAGTTTTTCGGCAGCGGGAAAAGCGAAGAGCGCACCGAAGAAGCAGCCAGCCTTTGAAGAGTCAGCATACATGTGTTTGGAACTGTATGTCTCGAACCCTTACCTGGAAAGTAGACACAATGTTGCCTTGGGTGGTGTCGCGCACAGTTTTGGCCATGCCACCCATTTTGAAATCGCGGGTGAACGAGTTCAATGCCATAGTTCCGCCAATAACGGCAGTATCGTACCCCACTGTTATCATGTTCAGATCTCTGCTGTCGAGTTGATTTCACATTATACTTACTGGCAAGGGCCGACATGGAAGCGATTAGTGCGATGACATGGATACGCCAATTGCGCACTTCTGGGGGGTCTAGAGTGCCCGTAGCATGAGTGTTAAAGCAGCCCATTCTAGTACGGAAAGTTTTAGAGATGAAGTTTTGTGAAAGTTGTTTGCAAGAGTAACAGCAAGCGTTAAAATCCTCGCGAGGAGCTGGATGCCAGCAGAACAGATCGCGTCTGGAGCTCTTATACTAGATAGATGTTATGCCATTACCCTCGCTACATTGGACTCAGCGATAGTCCCGGCTTGTTTTTTTGACGCCGCTATTGTCATACAATGCGGGGGACGCTGTGCACATACGTCCCACACCTGGGCATGTCAGCACACCTTCTTCTCTGGGCAATTGGTAGGGTTATCTCAGCGAATCTGCGGTGAGAGCAGCTTGTCAGCAGACACGGCCAAGGCGTACTAGGTCAATGTTGGCCTGAAAGTACAGACGCCATGATTGGCAAGGGAAGTAAACAAGTTGCACGAGACATGCTTCCAAGGCTGGCCAAGGCCACCGTTGCGTGGTGTTGCATGCCAGATCAGCGTGGGCCACTTACATCGCGCGGGGTTTCGCGGGGAAAGCTGCCTACGTAGCGGAGCACCATGGGATCCTTCAATGGTTGGCAGAGAAAGATACGGTTATATAACGCTATTATTAACCTTATATATAAGCTTAGGGCTACTGAAGAGTAGTTGGAAGGCTGAGTAGATAGTAATAAATAGTTGATAAAAAAAACATAGTATGGCTGAAGCCATAAGTGTATAGAGACATTAAGTATATATATAAAGGCTTGAGCTCAAATGGGTCTCGATTCCAGCATAAACGAGAACCTCTGAAAAGCTCGCTTAATTTTGCCCATAGAGCTGCAGGATGATCGTAGCTTCAGACAATCCGATCATCAGGCCGTCAGCGGTGTCACCTCCACGCCCGGGTGGCTTCCTCCACAAGCTATGATTTGCTATGATTTGCTATGGTCTTCAACCTGAAGCGGTGTGCTCAATAAATGATCATTTTAAGGAAATATCCGAGCTTCCAAACCACGAGAAATTCATTCTTCGGCGAGTCGGTCTGCTTTTTCTTCGGTATATCAATCTTGGAGTTGCTCAACTCAACCGGGAACCAGCGACCCGTGAAGAAGGCTCACAACAATGAACACATTGGACAGCTCCCTCATCCTCGCCCTTCTTCATCTTGCTGATCGCTACGGATAGCTCTTCATCCTATATTGACGCCCCTTATCCGTCCAATGAAGCCCTCGTCGGGGTCTCATATCCGCGGATGTCTACTGATTGGTCTCCCTGTCATAACAAGCCCAATAAATGCCATGTATATTTCTATGAAGACTCTGCCTTTGGGCCCCCTCTAGTCAGGTCGAAGATACCCATGCCCGGGGTCGCCGCGCATGAGTGGCCAGATGCCCAGCCCAGCCCGAGAGATGTTGCGCAGTGCCAGGCACTATTGGCCTGGCCTTGCATCGTCTGGTCCGGGTTAAGTCTGCTTTTGTCATTGTGGGCTGCGAATAGAGATACAGTGGCAGGTGCTCTTGCCGATTGGCGGTATCATACAAGGGAGCCACCCCTTAAATCCGGGTACTGGTGCTTGAGGAGGGAGGTGACAGGTGCTCTGGTGGGATGGGGATGTCTCTTTCTGAGGACAACTCTCCAGATACGTGCCACTGGTGGTTGAGACTTCCGACAAGAAAGGTTATCAACTAAAATTTGGTCTGGCAGGAAATCAGTCCCATGTAGCATGTGGGCTGCAACGATCATAGGGGGGGGGGGGTGACCAACTATGCATGTGGACTGTCAAGGTGAGTATGTAACCACTTGAGTGCTTGGCCTACATAAAAGCGATCCACCCCATACCAAGCCGTTAACCTGACGCAAGCTTAGAAATTAATCAGCTTGATGACAGCAAAATTCAAGGCCCACTAGTATCCCGGCACATCGCATCTGCCTGCAAGCCCAATGTGGACTTTCCACGTGGTTTACTTGGAGAAAGTGAGCAGCAATCCCGCTGGATACGACTAGTAGTGTGGCCAATAATTTCATTCCATACTCCCAGATATGCGGTGAGTAGTGCTATCGAATGCAGATGCTAATACCGTACGCCCCATGATGCCCACCCAAATATTAAACCCTCAGCTTCTTAGCCGATGTTGGACATCAAGGCCTCCTTCTGCGCTGCTTCCCTCTTGGCCTTCCTCTTGGCCGCACCCTCGCGGAAAGCACAGATGAAGACACCACCGAAAGCAAGGACTGCCGCGACGGCGAGCGTCGTACCGACGATGGCACTCGAAAGGCCAATATTGACGCTACTTGAAGAACTCGTCGACGTGGCCGAGGCCGACGATGTTGTCGATGTAGAGGTCGTAGATGACGAGGTGGTGCTTGTTGCTGTCGTAGACGAGGTTGCGGATGTGGAGGCAGACGAGGACGTGCTAGTAGAGGTCTCTGAGGAGGTTGATGAAGTGGATGTAGCCGATGCACTCGTGCTCTCCTCGCTTGTGGTTGTGCTGTCCGCCCGCTTGTTGCGGGCGTGGAATCTCCGCCGGAGCTCCCCCTCGTCGTCCGGATGTGTGTCGCCTCCCGATGTGGACGCCATTTGGCACTTCTCTGTGATCCACAACGCGTTCTCCGCCTCGTCCTCGGTGCAGCCGGCCGCCTCCAGGCACGTCCCAAGGAGTTCTGCGTCGACGTTCTCAATGGCTATGCAGCGCGTCATTATCGAGCTGTCTGCGCATGATAGGTCTGACACGATGTTTGCCAGGCATCCTCTGCCCATCAGCCGCGAAGGGGCTGTTGTCGCGGGAGTTGTGAGGAGCAGGGCGACGGCCACGTGGGCGAGGTTTTCTCGTATGCTGAAGGAACCCATTGTGTAGTTGGTGTGATTGGTTCCGGTCACTGGGGACGGGATAAGGTGAGGAAGGTTTGGTTTAAAGAGATAGATGTCGGTCGACTCGGTTGTAAGATTGTTGAAACGCTCGCGGCAACTTTGGCGAAGCAAACGAGTGACGATTAAGCAAACAAGTAACTGAAATGGGTATCACAATGACAAGTAGTAGATAGTGAGATGCAGTAGTGTAACAGTTAAAACCACCACAGGCTGACAAGATGCTTTTAAGAGATTTCCCCAGCCCTCAGCTGGAGGGTCTGTGTCATGGAGAGCACCTAGTCAGATAGCGTCACTCGACGCCGGCGAACAGGTCACCAACAAGAACAAGCCCCCCAAGTCCGGGTCCGCCTCCACCGCGCAAATGGCAGAGCCACAGCTATATGGTCCATTTTCAAGACTGCGCCCCCCCGGCATGCGACCACTTTGGCGTGTGACGAGGCCCAAGGTCCGTCCCATGTGGGCGAGGGAGGCTGAAGGAGTGGACAGCTGAAGGGCCGTCGGCATGTGGGGGAGAAGATGTGCACTCCGGGTTCCCGCATTTTACACGTTAGGCTTTCTCAGCACCCCCGGTTATAATTAGGGTCCGAGATCTCCGCGAAAAGGGCAGGGCCACGCGCAGCGACGCGACGACTGTCTCCACTCTGTCCCACCACATGCCGGTCTGACGGGTGGTCATTGGCAGGGGATTTGTCGATGGTTGCGTGAGGCGCCACAAGCGTTACGTGTATCGAGAAATTTCCACTTCGCACTTTGTCCGTGAGCTGAAGGTGAGGACCGTAGGGGGTTTTGGGCCGGATGGTTAAAGCACATAAAGGAGAAGCGACAGCCCTACCCTTATGGTACTCCTGTCAAACGATTGCCGCTGGTCAAGCATGAAGGGGTCCCGACTGCCACACTAGTCTCGGCAATCGCCGCGCATGGATCATGGATAAACATTTAAGTAAGCGCGACGGTCTCCCAACGGTCTCTCACGGCTAGAGGTGCCGGTTTCTCACTTGCCTGACTCGCCACAAGAATAACCACCCTGGGGCATTCACTTGACAGGCCTGGGCTGGCCTGGATCAAAGCCTCAAGCCAGACTGCATCGGGCCTGCCAAGAGTGCTGTGCTGGCTTCCGTGCCCAAGATGGCATGACTGCGCGAAAGCACGACGGCGAGGCAGCTTACTGCGGTAGAGAGGTCGGTATCGTTCCGAGATGTGTCGGAGTTCCGAACCTTTTGGTCCCACTAAAACCAGCCAGATACAACTATCATCAAAGACAGCCAGCGTCAATCCACTTGCGCAAAGCGAGTTATTTTGGTCGTTGCCCACAGACGCTCATTTCACAGTCTCTATTTCGTTGGGTAAAGCAGGATCATGACCATTGGCGAGTAATTCACGGTGGATATTGTACAGGGACAACAGGCGGCGTAGCCCAACACTTGAAGCTCACGATACATACCAGCGAAATGGCTCTTGAGAATCGACCTTTTGCCACAAACTCACTGGACCTCCGTCTCGACAGCGGGCGCCGGCATGGGCGACAATCCTGCTTTGGATTTGGACGTTAGGGAACGAGCTAGTCTATTGAGGCGTATTTCGGCGAGAAACGGCGGCTCAGCACGCCATTACTTCGACCTCAACGATGCTTTGGAAACATTGTACCCTCATAACTCCATGGTGATCTTGTGACATACCTCGCGGAATAGAAGTCCATCAACCTGAAGATGGTACTTGAGCCGGGGAAGTCCAGGGAAACTTTGTTCTTCTTGACATATCCGGAGTCATTGGCCTCTATGGAATGCGTTGTCAAAACTCCAGTCTTTGGACCCAACACCGAGCATCTTCATTGATTTTTCATGGAGGCAATCTAAGACGGTAATGAGTAAGAGAGCGAAACGGCTCCCGGGAGTCTGCTGACACAAAGCCCAACCCAAGTTGATCGACCGCATCGATTCTACGGCCGAGATTCTAGAGGTGCCCCCACGAATTCTGCTTTCTGCACCAAAATCAGGCATCCTGTATCCAGGCCCTTGATCCTGCTACATCACCAGGTGCTCTCTCTTTCCAAGGTCAACACTAAAAATGCGGGTATGGCATACCTGTAGGGTCTCGGGCCAACACGGGCAAACTCTGATGAATGGCTATGAGTGTCGGATAAAATCACCCTCAGGGCGGCTGAACCACACATACTGTCCTGAGTGTGGCCTCCTTCACAAAGGCCATAATTTTCTGACCTGGACAGGTCGGAAGAAAAAGGATCCTGATGCCCCGGTGACGTGCATTGATCGGCTGAATAATCCGTCTCATGATAGCTGAACCATCATGAGTATCCTGATATTTGCAGAAGGCTTCGGCGGTGGGGCCTAGTGATTGGGTTTCACTGGCCAACACGCCGAGGACACTGCAAACAGCCCTACAGACTCATGCATCGTTGCCAAAAGCGACTTGTAGTATCTCTGTTAGATTTTCTTTTGGTATAATCTACAGTGTTTTAAGCGCGGACCGATTTATGTTCAGGACGTTCCCTTCAAGCAGCTCCCCCGTCCACGGTGTCTTCCTCCCTTCACATTCGCGGGCTGATGGGACCAATTCCTTTTGATTTCATCAGTGTCCGACAGTGGGTGGTCTCTCACCAAACCAGAGTAACTTTTAAAAACCTGTCTCGACATCCAAAATTGGTCAGGCGGATTCGAGTAACCACTCAACATAATTATGACTACTCCCTATGCTCGAAGATGAATTCAAATGCGGGGCAAGAGAGATCAATGGCAGTGTTCCTAACTTTCAGGACAAGGGTTTCATCAGCCCATAGTTAGGGTGGGTTTTCGTCGCTGAGGGACGTGTTCTAGAAAGTTACACATGTGGCAGTGCTCGCAAGTTTTTAATATGTCCATTGTTTTTGGCCCCAGCGCATGCCGGCTGGTCAGACTTGCACAACACTGGACAGCCTGATCCGGCTCTTCGCATTGCCATGAAGCTTCCACGGGTTGAGTCATCTGGCTGCACAGGAGAGCAACAAAAATAGTCTCCATCACACCACATGAAATGGACCCAGGTGCTAGTATTCTTGCGTCAGGAGTCAATGACGCCCCCGCCCCCAGCAATGAAAGAACCACCGCACTGAACTGGAAGTGTCGGCAACCAGACACAAGCTGCATCCCATACACCTTGGGTGCCAAACATGGCTTCTCGGTGGCCGTGGATCCTATCAGCCAGTGTTGCGGAATGCGGTAACTTCCTCAATATTTGTCCCACACACCAACAACGGTTGGTCGAGCCTGTGCGACAGTCAGTCCCCTGCCTGTGAGACCCGGCGGCTCGGGTCAACCACATTCGTTCCACATGCGTGCTCATAGCGTCGACCTCGATGCTTCACGTCATGCGCGGGACATGCAAGCGGATCCACCCCCGATGAATTCATTCCACACAGCGTGAGCTCTGCTGTGAGGCACTTGTGCATAGCACTTCTGTAGGCACCCATGGTTCTTTTTGGGTTGTTTCCTCTCCAAGCCCGCTTGTTGGGGTTCCCGGGAGTTAGGGGCGGGCCATTCGGACGTTGGTGCTGATAGCTTGCAACGCAGATGAGCGGGGGGATCCTCCCTAAGGCTCCTCGTCGTCATCCTCGTCCATGCCATCCGCAAGCTCGTCCTGATCCTGTTCCTGGTCCTCGTCGTCATCCTCGTCCCCGTCCAGCTTGGGGATATGCACCACAAACGCCGGGGCATCGTCCGCCTCGTCCGCGTCGCGCACAACAAACGCCACCATGTCATTATTCCTGAGTCCCTTGCTGGCGGGTGTCTCGCCGCCCTTGATTCGGAGGTTCTTCCATCCCTTGCTGTCGTCGTGGGGGTCCTTCAGGACGCCGTATGCGATGTGGTAGTCTTCGTCTTCGGATGGGAGGGGCGTGGGCAGGTCTTCGATGCTGGGGCGGAGGCCGTCTGGGTGGCGGTCCTGGAGGACGGAGAAGAGTTCTGCCGTGAGCTCGGAGAAGGGGGCGAGAGGGTCGACGAGAAGGAAGATCGTGTGGACGCCGTACTTTAGGCGTAGGGAGATGGGCATATCTGGCGGATCCTCCAGTACAACTTCTCGCTTGGGTGCCTGCTTGGGTGGCTGTTTGACTTGAGGTTAGCGAATACCTTAACCCTCCTGGGAGGGTGACTTGTTGGCAGCTTTAAGAGTCACGAGAAGTCGCGTGAAGTCGCGTCTCTTGAACAGTGACCACTTACCATCTTGACCGTGATCCAGTGAGTAGATCAACTTGGGTATTCCAGAAGAGGCAGTCCAGTTGATGAGAAGAGGACGTCGGGGAGAATACGGACACGCGAGACCAGGCAGACCCAAAAGCGAGCGAGTGAAGGGAGGCAGAAGTTCAGAAAGTGACGTTGGAGACAATGAATTCCACTCGGCTCAGCCTAGCGCGGGGCAAATTCCGCGTTGAAGGACAGGCAGCAGGAGCTTGGGCCGCCTGGAAGTTTTAGTGGGGCTCCCCGGCACATATGTACCCAGGTACCTCCCAGTTGGAGAGAGGAAATCAGAGGAAATCAGATGCCCCTCAAGATGCACTTTCAATCTGGTGATTTCTCTGCATCTGCCGCCCTCAACTTGCCCCATTAATAACCCTACCACGGGCTCAAACTGACCTTGTTTGACTGAGACAACTCTCTCCACCATTTACACTTCACCTTGCAGCCTGCACAAGCTCGAGAAGCAAGCATCATGGGCCGCCCTCCGAGGACGAAGGAGGAGCTTGAGGCCTTCATGGCCAGGCCTCCAGTCGACTACCAAGAGCGCCGTCGGATCGCACTCGAGAACAGTCGCCTGAGTATGATGGCTCCTACGAGAATATTGCTGGCCGCAGTGTCCTCTTTCGGTGTTGGCACGTCGCTGGGCATGGCCCAAGGGAGCAAGATGGCCGGCCTGCAGTTCCGTGCCGAGCACGCCCACAAGCTGCCCACCACGCCCACCGGCTGGTTCATGTACCACAAGAGCAAGAACTACAACATGGCCAGAGGAGCTCTCAAGGAGGGTCTGAGGATGGGCTTCAAGGTGTCCTTCTGGACCACCGCCATGTTCGTTGTCGAGGATATGTACGACGAGCACCGCCAGTCCAAGGACTTTGTCAACACCGTGCTGGCTTCCCTGACTGTCGCCGGTGGATTCAGCCTGTGGAGTACGCATCGAAACAACATTTCCTTGTTTGATTTGTCTTCTGACATGACTCCTGCTGGATGCGGATGATCTGCTAACCGCCTGTGCCGTCTGCAGATCGGTTCAGTCTCCCCATGACCGCCCGAACTACGAAGACCGCCCTCGCCGTCGGACTTGTCTTTGGCGGACTCCAAGACGCTGCCGGTGCAGCACGAGGTCGACCAATTGGCTATATCGACTGGATCAAAAGGCGGGTTCGAGGACAGAGCAGCGGACTGGAACAGAAGCTGTGAACCGCCCGCGCCGCAACCCACTTCTTATCCAACGCCGCCAAGGTTCCGAATAAAAAAAGTCTCCTTCAACAAGCAACATGTGGAACTGATCACTGATCAGACGCGGGCCACGCTGTTGACGTGCAGAAGCATCATGGTCCCTACCGATCTCGGACATGGGGCAACCTTTGCTCTCGGCTTTCCAAGGCTGAAGGCTGATGGCAGGCGGAGAGGACGCCCGGGCCCATGTTCTAATTCAGCCTCAAAACCAGCGAAACCAAGAGACTCGCGCCGCTGCAGACCGCAAAGGTCGCTGCGGTGGGGACATAACGCGGACGACTCGCGCAATGCTGAAACGACTAGATTGGCTGCTGGCCCTTTGTGTTGCCTGGCACCAATGCTTAAGCCGTTGGCTGCCATCTCGGCCGGTCGACTCTGCACCCAGCCTAGCGATCCCGGGCATTGGCAGCCGCCATCGAGAGTCCCCGCAAAAATCGGCATTGCATCTCTGGGTGACCCACAGAAAGCCGAAGTGCATGGCAGGGCCAAGAGGTTTCCAAGGTGACTCCGAATCAGTGCTGCAACACAACAGGCCTGCATGCTCGCCCTGTCACGGTGTCACCTGGATGCAGGCCCAGCACAAGCTCAGGCAGCGCAGGAGACCCGACCCCACACTGCAACAAGCTCGACCAACGTGACGCGCCCATGACCGAGTTGCATCCTCATTCCAGCCGTCTCTGGGTGGTGCTTGACTGGCAGTCTGGGCAGAAATTATGTTATGTCGGCTCAGATCCGCGAATCTGAGATTGGCCCGCAGAGTTGGGGAAACAAAGGGAGCTCCGAGGAATCTATTTGTCAATGCCTCTCCATCAGCAACCACTCGGGAGCCACCAGCCGCCCAGTGCGACGGCTAGCGACGGCATTTCCCCCAGGCTGCGTTCCCACTCTGCCACTCTGAGCCTTCTCCACGTGATGGTCAGCGATAAGGAGTTGGAGGGATTGGCCCGGCCGCTTGTCTCAGACTTCCCGCCGGCCTGTGATTGCACAATGGCTACCGTCCTGTCTCTCCTGTTCCTGGGCGTCCGGGCTCTGGCGGGCAGCAGATAGACTAGTCACTTGATAGCTCGGCCCTCCTTGCCACTACGCGGTTGGCTGGCCTTACCAGCGCTGGGCCTTGACGATGTCGGCCATCCCACGCCTCCGGTGCCAGGGATCCGTTCTCAACTTAGACTTACGAGCTTGGTCACCTGTGTCATTGCGATCACCGGAGATAAAGGGACGGTAATCTGGGGTGATGGGGAGGCGAGGCGAGACGAGGCATGGCAGGGAGGGCATTGACCGAGTGTCCGTCAAATACAAGTAACCCATCCCTCTGGACGGACTGCTGGACCTTGCTCATCGTGATACGGAAACACTTGCCTTTGTCTCGTGTATTAAAACCTACCATCTGTGTACTCTCTTCTCATTGTCATTGTCTGCTCCTCGTTTTTATTTTATCTGTCAAGCGTGCATCACTTTATACCCAATTTCAAGCTTCTGCTTTGCTTATCAGATACCCTGCTTCGTGTCTCTTGCTGCCCCCTGCAGCCCAACCCGATATGGCTTCAGTTCGGCCACTCCTGACGACAACATCTCGCCAAAGGACAATTGCCATGGTGCCTGCACATTCGCTGCGTGGCGGCGCATTCGCGCCTGCCTCCAGAGTCGAGACGTCTCTCCTGAAATTCCGACCTCTGCGGCAGCCACAGTTCAATCGCAATGCATCCACGTCGACGTCAACACCGGCGCAAACGCCACCATCAGCGTCGCGGTCGCTTCACTCATCCAGCACGAGCCGCCAGGCAGGTGCAGCTCTCAACACCACAGCCATTCCAGGCCCAGCTTTCGAGCCAACCATCATGCCTTCCAACATGGCCACCAAGGCACCCTTATCGGTGCTTCCTTTCATCACTATCCTGCGCTCCCTGGCAGTGACCACCATGTCCTCCTCGCCGGTCCTCCTGCCTCCTTCGCTGTCAATCATGAGCATGCTCGCGCACACCACCAACCCGATCCTGAACCCTGACCGAAACCCGCTTCTGAAGCAGCTGATCAAGAAGACATTCTACGCCCAGTTTTGTGCGGGCGAGACCGGGCCGGAGGTCAAGGCGACAATGGCTCGTCTTAGGGATATTGGGTTCTCGGGCGTCATTCTGGGTTATGCCAGGGAGGTTGTTCTCACCCAAGAGCAGCTGAAAGCGCTGGCAACCCGTGGTATGGACAAGGAGACGGCGCAAGAGTGTATCCAGAATGAGGTCATCCCGTGGGCCAAGGGAACGCTGGAGACAGTGAGGCTGGCCGAGCCGGGTGACTATGTGGCTCTGAAGTGAGTATTTGCTCCTTATCCTCGCATGCTTCTCGCAAGCTTGCATTGTCACGAAATATCAGATGCTAACCTCATCACACCAGGTTCACTGGTGCAGGCCGCAAGGCACTCTGGACCCTGTCCCAGCGCCTGCCCCCACCAAAGGCCCTCGCCGACGCCATCGACGAGATCTGCACCCTCGCCGCAGAGCGCGGTGTCAGGCTCCTCTTCGACGCGGAGCAGCAGGCCGTGCAGGCGGGCATCGACGACTGGACGCTCGCCTACATGCGCAAGTACAACAGCACCACGCCGGGCAAGGCCGTCATCTACGGCACCTACCAGGCCTACCTGAAGGCGACCCCCGCGGTGGTGGCGGCGCACCTGCGCGCGGCGCGAGAGGAGGGGTTCACGCTGGGCGTCAAGCTCGTCCGCGGCGCGTACCTGGGCAGCGACCCGCGCCACCTGATCCACGACACCAAGGCCGACACGGACGCGTGCTACGACGGGGTGTCGGAGGCGCTCCTGCGGCGCGAGTGGACGGGCCCGCTGGCTGAGTTCGCCACGCCCGAGGACTACACCCCTGGCGCCGCCTTCCCGGGCGTGAACATGGTGCTGGCCTCTCATAACGCCGACTCGGTGCGAAAGGCCCGCGCGGTCGTGGACGCGGGCTACCGCGGGACCGAGGTCGCGTTCGCGCAGCTGCAGGGCATGGCGGACGAGGTGTCGTGCGAGATCCTGGCGGGGAGGAGCGACACCGGCAGCAGCAGCGCCAGCAGCAAGGTGGCGGCCGCCAGCGGCGACAAGGACGCCGCGAGCGCCGAGCCGCGGGCGTACAAGTACCTGGTCTGGGGCTCCACGGGCGAGTGCATGAAGTACCTGCTCCGCCGGGCGCAGGAGAACAAGGACGCCGTGCAGCGGACCCGGGACGGCCGGGACGCCATGAGGGCGGAGCTGTGGAGGAGGATGAAGGGTGTGTTCGGGCTGGATTAGTTTTCTCCCTTGAGTGCGAGAGACTTGGAGCCTCCATGGCGCATTTCGGACTTGCGCGGTCGTCTTTTTCCTGCAATGATTTGCATCCTCGGAATTTTGGCGCTTGAGGAGTTGGCTTACTGGCCCTGTGGAACACAGTTGGTGGAGTTTAGGCGATGTGTTTCTGATCTGGATAGCATCATCGGCTTGCTTTGATGACTCAAATGAATGATGATATCAATTCAGAGCACGCAACCTGCAGCATGAGATGACCTTCTGCACGTGGGTAGAATTCTCACCGCAACGTGATTTCAAAACTTTTTATCGTTATTTCATTAGCACATTGCTGTACATCGCCACGCCATTGATCTAGTACTATGTCTCATGAGCAGCCTCGGGGTATGTTCTCGAACAAGATACAAGGGGAAAAAAGAGCGGTTGTATGAACACATACAGTATATACACACACGCGCCAACGCACTTTGCACAATGTCATCAGTCTTCGTCCCCGCGATGCCTCGACATGGCATCTGCTGTGAGCCTCACTCCTATTTGGGGTTCTCCCTGACTAATTTGGTATGCGACGATAGTCATGGCCTTTTTTCATGTTCGTGAGTTACCGTCGACCAGCCTGCATCTTTCTCGCACTGGCAACTTGTTTCCCAAGGTGATATTCTCCTCTGCGCAGCATGCCGGACAAGGCGTCTCCTGCGGTAGTCACGAGAGTCGTAATTGGAGGTCGGATCGAGGTCGGTTGTCTACCACAGTATTCTCTGACCTGGGCATATGACGCACGGTCTGATCTCCCTGCTTCGATCTCCACTCAAATCTGTGCTGTGACATCTTGAGTCGAAGGCATGTCGCGACCCGTTGTATGTAACGCCTTCCTACACAGTATTGTGGCTATTCAGATGTCCCGGTCTTCTCGTTACCGATGCATAAACACCGTGGGCATGATTTTGTTTCTCGCGATGTATTCAGGCAATGGCCGTGTTTCATCGATCCCACAAGCCATCGAAAACCCTTGCGGAAGGGCCGGGGGCGAGGGCTGGTCCCTCACGGTGATCACTTGCACCCCGTGACCTGCAATACCCACATCCCCGCGGACGGGGGCACAGGGTACACCCCAGGGCGTGTCGTGTCGCGTCATTCATCCAGCAGATAGAAACAGGCGCAATTAACGCCGTGCAAATTGTCTGAATCGGATTGTCTGTCCCGATAGAGCCCATTCGTTCAACCCTCGGGCTCCCCAAACTCCGAGGTCAGGGCAGGCCCGAAGTCGAGGTGCTCGATCTGGGGCTTGCCGCCGCTCGCGATGGACGACAGGGACGGCTGGTATCCGCTGTCGCGGCGGGAGAACTGGGACTCGAGGGTCCAGTTCTCGGAGATCCGCGGCTGGAGGAGCTGCGGCGGCGGCGCGGCGCGGCCCCCCTCGAGCGCCTTGAGGACCTCCTTCTGCATCCCCCTCGGGCTGCGGAGGACGCGCCTCCCGGCCTCCGGGTCGGCGCCCCTGCTGACCAGCGCCGCGACGATGTCGACCTTCTTCTTGGGGTCTTTTAGATATGACCGGGCCTGGGACTCGATGGTGATGGTGAGGGGCGTGGACTCGTGGGCCGCGATGTTGGGGTCCGCGCCCGCTAGGAGGAGGAGGCGGACGATCTTGTCGCGGCCCTGCGAGCAGGCTAGGTAGAGCGCCGTCTTCTTGTGGGCGTCCTGGGCGTCGATGTCGAGGTCCTGGTCTGCGATCGAGTTGGGAGGGGAGGTGGTGAATGTCGACGAGGACGAGGACGAGAACCTCCGGGCGTCGTCGAAGAGGCCTGATGTCATTGTGCTCGCTCGCCGCAGCCGGTGGTGCAGGAGGAACTTGGTCACCGATGGCTTTTGGCTCCTGTGGAGTGGTGTCTGCTGCTGGCTGTCCCGGGCTTTGACGCTGGCTCCTTTCTGGAGGAGGACAGCGAGCGCCGTGGTGTTTGAGCACCCCACGGCAACTAACAACGGCGTGTCTCCGCTGCTGTCTTGGTTCTCAAGGGTATCAGAGTTCTCCATCATCTGCTGCAGGGTCAGCTCGTCCTCGCACTTCTCCGCGGCGTGGTGCAGTGGCGACGAGCCCTCCTCATCCAGTATGTCGAACCGAGGCTCATCGTTCTCCGTCGATACGACAATACCCTCCTTATCACACCACTCGAGGGCCTTGTCACAAGTTGTTCGTCGGTGTTCGAGGGGTTTTCCCATGACGGATTGGAGTTCCTGTTTGAATCCCTGCAGTTGGGATAAATATACGGGCCGGTGCTCTCTGTCGCCAAACTCGACTCGGATGTCGTACAATTCCAATAGCTGCTCCCCGGCCTCGCGTATCTTTGGCGTATCCTGAGGAGACTCCTCGGCATATGCATTGAAGGCTGTTCTCAGCTCCCTCTCAGCAAGATCCATCTGTCCGGTCTCCTTGTATAGCCGTCCCAGCTTGTAGTGAAGACTCAATTTCTTTTGATCAGACGTCGACGTCCATGGCAGAATTAGCAGGTTATTCTCTGTGCCCCTGCCTCCGGAATTCTCCCCAATGATATTCTCGATGAGAGAGACCGCTTTCTCTTTGGAACCCTCAGTTTTGCACTTGATGAGAATATCGGCCAACTGTTCTTCCATCTCGTCTCGTTCTTCTTGCATAAACGGAACTCCATGGTGATTGCTGAACTCCTCCTTGATCAACAGTGCTCGCCGTTGTATCTTTTCTGCGTTTTCGAATAGGCCGTAGCCTACAAGACGGTCCAGGTCTTTTCTGTTCTGTTCCCATTCATGGTCAAGTTGCCGCCTTGCTTTCGGAAAGGACGTTGCTTGTACAGTGCTGTTCACTGCAGTCGTATCTCCGGGTCTCAATGGTCCGATATTAGTATACCTGGATGACGTGGCCGTTGTCGTGCTCACGGACTGGACTACGAATGCAGTGGCATCGTTGGCGAATGTCCTGATTCCCCTCAATGTGGTTTCCAGAGAGTGGCTGTTGAACTCGTACACCGCCGCATCTTGGGTTGGTAGTCGATGCTGCGGCTGCGCAGTCTGGTTCAGGCTGGCTGCTATTTGGCGAAGTAAGTCGTCGGTCTGGTCGGCTTTGAACCTTGCGTTGTGTCAGCGAGGCGGGTGCAATGATCTCACGGGTGGGACTTACAGATTCAATGTCTGTACCAGGAGATTCAAGTATGGTATAGACTCATGGATTTGATTTTTGGCCTGGGTGATAGCGCTTTCGTTCATCCAGATGTTGAAAGCTGCTGCCACATTCTTCTTGGACAAGTGGGTTGGCGTCTTGTCTTTGAGTATCTCCAATGGCGTGGTGCAGCTGATAGCAATTTCTTGAATGAGCTCATATAGCTGTGTCTCGTAGGGTATCTTGGATGGTCTTGATTGGAAGTATGTCTCAAGCATTTTGAAGCACTGCCCCAGATGCTGGATCTTTTCCTCGAGCCGTTGAACGGCCCTCGGCGCGTCCTTGATGGTCACGACAGTATCTCGCAGCGCCCGTAGCCCGGAGGAGACCCCCCCGATAAGCTGCACGATGGCCGATACAGCGCCAATAGCTGACAGCGGGTCTGCCATGCTTGCTCATTTGGTCGACGGATCAGTGAACAGTTTTTCCCCCACGCAGCCGTTCCGCCAGCCTGGAGTGTCTCAGAGTTCGGCAAGTGCCGCAGAAGTCTCTGCGTCTGTAGTGTCAAAGGAGACTCAGCAATGAAGGTTCGATGCAAAAGCGTGCAATAGGAGATGCTCCCGGAAACTGCCATTCGTGTGATGTCGATCCTTTACCGCACATGTGGGCCGTGCCGTGGAGACACAAGCTGCCGGGAAGGAGAAGACGCGGGACAGGTGGGTGCGGGACAGGAGTGAAGGCTTGGGCACGCCAGAGGATGATGGGAACCAGTGATAGGTAGATAGAGTATTGGCTCAGCGCTGAACTGCGTCATTCTTTTGAAACTATAGCCTGCTGGCTCCTGCAGCCCTGCTTTGCCACCGGTAGACGCGTGGCTGAGCCCGTCGACTGCAGGAAGTGAGTTGTACAAGTAGGACAAGCCCGGCAGCCTGGCCCTTCGCGTATCGTGGCCCTCTCACGTGGTTTGGAGGAGGCAGGGCACAAGCCACTTCCTCCGTCGTCGATCGGACGGGACAGTTGAATAATTTGACTAATAAATGGCAGATGAAAAAGTCAGAGGACCCTTGGACACTCGGCTGCGGCCATAGTTCATGTTGTCTTCAGGCACTGCCCCCAAGGATAGGGCTGGCTCCAGTGTCGCGTGGCACTGGAACATGCAGCTGGGATTTCGGGGGGATGGGCAGACTCGGTCCCCGACCCTATATGACTGTGACTCCTTCACCCATCAGCCTCAATATTGTGTGCGGTGGAGGCGGGGTTCACACCATCCCCAGGGGTCTCCAACACATGGGGCCCCGACGAGCTGCAGGCTCCCCAGAAACTCCCACATGATACGCTTAGAGGCGCATTAGGCTCGCGGGGAAAGAGGCTACATGTGTATCCAGCAGGGGGGGATTGGGGCTGGAGCCTGCTTACACTAGAGTCTTGTGATTTCTAGATGTCCGTTGGATGAAACCTCCGGAATCCTTCAATGTTCAAGGAGCATCGAAGTAGCTAAAGCGCAGCAAACGAGTACGACTCTCCGTTGCGTCTTTTTCTTCACTCGGTACTGAGACATTCGCACAAATGAGATGCCTGTATAAGTCGTGGGGGGTACGAGATTGTCGCACAGCACTACTGAGTGCTAGCAGTTAGCCATGCCATCCGGGCGGTATTGCCAAGGGCAGGGTGCGTCCTTTAATTGCCTGGTACCTGGCCTATATCCCTGCAGTGTCACCAACAAAGAATGAAGCGACCATTCTGCATATTCAGCTGAGGTCAGGTCGATCCCGATTGTTAATGATATTCAATGCCTAGCCGAGACCAAAAACGCCCCTCAGTTCGCCCAAGGCAAAGCCTCATGACGAGAGCCATGCAGACACCTGCCTGGTTTGCCATGTAATGAGGTTTATATGACTAGTAGGGTGACATGTCCTGTTGCCGATCAGCATCTCACTTAATCCGTCACCTATAGAGCACCGATGCTGGAACCAATTCACGCTAAGGCGTTCGCACACTTGATCTGATGAAACCCTGCAAACGCGTTATTCGAAAGGTGCTGTGGCTTCTACGGCGTATCATCACTCACTCCTCAAACCGCCACTATGGCAGAGAAGTCGACCTTGAGCCTCTTCGACAGGTTCCGCGCCCAGGTTGAACAGCGTAATCTGAACGACAGGGCCTTGATTGAGGGACCACTTGGTGTGTTTGGCCAGCCAATTCTTTGATATTTCTCCTTCGTACTAATGAGTACCGTAATCAGTGCATCTGAGTGATAAAGAGCTCCAGGCGGACGTCAGAGAATTCTCAAAACAACTCCCCGACGTCGAATACGAAGACGTCCTCCGGGCAGCCCGCGTCGCAAAGGACATTCGCACATACGACCAGGTCGCCCGGAACTCGGCGACGCAGACAAACCTGCTGGTGACGCTAGAAGACCAGGAGAAGAGGGGCCTCGTGTCGGAGCACGACGAGCTCAGGGGCCAGTTCCGCAAGATCTTCCCCGTCGTCCTGACGGTCGGCTGCGCGGCCTTCCTCCAGGGCCACGTCCAGGCGTCCATCAACTGCGCGAGCCTCTACGCCCAGTGGCTCGAGTGCCTCTCGCCCGGGTGCGCCGAGCCGCCTGAGGACTGGCTCTGGAAGTGGAAGCTCGGCGCGGCCAACTCGAGCCCGTTCTTCGCCGCTGCCATTATTGGCGCGCCTTCTTCCCTGCTACTTAATTTCTGGGTCGGCCGCCGTGGTGCTATCACCGTTGCCGCGGTGATGATACTGGCCAGCTCGCTTGGCTCTGCATATGTGACTTCCTGGCAGCAGCTCCTGTGTGTCAGGATCGTGAATGGCGTGGGTAAGCCTCGTACCCAGCTCCTGGGCGGTTTAAATCCACACGTTTAGTGACATGGTAGACTACAGGCATGGGAATCAAGGCTGTTAGCACCCCTATTCTAGCTGGTGAAATCGCCTTCACCCAATGGCGCGGATCTTCTACGCTCATGTGGCAGTTATGGTCAGTATTCTAGCCCATTATTCCGTGCCTCTAGAGAGTGATGCTTACTTCCATCATTATACAGGGTCGCATTCGGAATAGGAATCGGTTCCGCAATAAACCTGGGCATCGCAGCCTGGAACAATGCCACCCAAGACAGCGCCTCGCCGGATCATCAGATCAAAGCGTTAAGAGAAATACTCGGGGCACCTTTTGTACCCGCAGTCCTTCTGCTGATCTCATTGGGATGGTGTATGGAAAGCCCACGGTACTACATGCAACCAAACACGCCGCACCACAACCCATCTCGAGCTTATGATATCCTGCTCAAGGCAAGGCAAACAAAGGTAAGGTTCCCCTGCCTCGGAGGCTCTGCAATACTAGACACCGCCCCTGACACCCTTTAGCTCCAAGCTCTGAGGGACCTCTACCTTATCCACAAGTCAGTCGAGCTGGATGAGTACCGGCCCACCGCCACAGAGGTCGAGAACGCCGGCATGTCTCACGCCAAGTCCGGGCTTACATATGCAAGTCATTTTGGGATGGCCGTGGTTTATTGCTCCAGGCAATACGCTCTGCTGTTCAAAGAGACGAAATTAAGAAACGCCGTGTTGAGTACGTGTGTGGTAGCTTTGGCTCAACAGCTGTGCGGAAGTATGTACATGCCAACCAGATATAAATTCGGTCACAGAGCTAATAAAAGAACAACAGTCAACGTCTTCGCATTCTATTCAAGTATGAAGTGAACTTCCTGTTAGAACATCTGGGCGACGCTGACAGATAGCAGATACCTTCTTTGTCAACTCCATCAGTGACAAACTGAGTGCCATGGGCTTCAGCACCGGCTTTGGTATGTCGGCCCTGAGCAGGACATCCTTGAAAGTCAATTCTGACAATTCACAGGAGCTGTTAACTTCGTATTTTGCCTCCTCGCCATCAGACGCATCGACACGTGGGGCCGACGGAAACTGATGCTGACCACGCTGCCTCTCATGAGTCTCTGCCTCGCAGCAGCTGCCATGCTGTTCATCAACGGGGTCCACCTCGTACCCATTGTGGTTTTCATCTACCGTACGTATTTCCGGTTCCACTCGCTTGTGGAAGAACAGTGTCGCTAAGGGTGACATCCTTTTCCAACAGTATTCGCCGCGGTGTACTCACCCAGCTTGGGGCCCATCCCATTCACACTGGCCTCCGAGAGTTTCCCGCTGGCACAACGAGAAGCCGTGAGTAACTCCGACACAGAAATCACGAAGAATCAAAAAGCTGATAGCTTGTGAACCAGGGCTGCTCCGTCGCCATAGCAGTAAACCTCTTCTTCGCCGGCATCCTGACCCTCCTATACCCAGAGCTGGACCCAGCCCTAAAGCACTGGGGCGGTCTGGCGCTCTTCTCGGCCCTAAACCTGGTGGCGTTCGTGCTGGTGTTCCTGCTGGTCGAGGAGACCAAGGGCTTCAGCCTCGAGGACCTGTCCATGGTCTTCGCCGTGCCCAAGCACAGGTTCGTCACCTTCCAGCTCGGGTACGTGCGCTACCTTTACCGGAAGTACCTGCGCGGGTCCAAGGAGGACGAGCCTGAGTTCTACACCGTCGCGCTTCATCATCGCCACTTTAACCAGCCTGATGCGGGCGTGAGGGGCGGGGAGGAGTCTGACGTGTCTGAGGAATGAAGCTGGGGAGGAACAATGGGACGGACATGAGGAAGCGGCCATGATAGGAAAAGCAAGGCAACCTGCAGTATATCTCTGCATCGGTGTCTGTTTCATCTGGTACCAGAATCACATCAAAATCATTAACGATATATCTGTGTCTGAGCATCAGAGGACCCAAAGCAACTTCCACACTTAGAGAGCAGACAGCAAACCGCATTTGGCAACGTCCCCTGCTGTTATGTTGATTCTGGTCCTGGAGCTAGAACTCCGAGCCACTCATCGTAAGGCTAGCTACACATGCGAGCAAGTTCGTACTCTAATTCATCGCGTACAACGCCAGCGGGGTTCACCCATCTCGTGGGACACCAGATACTTAGGTTGAAGATCGGGTGAAATGCACAAACTTGTCCTGCAGTATGACGACCCTCCTACCCCTGCTGGAAGCATGATTTGCCTCGTGATGCGGCAAATAACAATGCGCCTAATCTTGGCGTCCCTCCAAAGCTGATTCAGAGCAGCAGGCGGGCTTCAGAAAGGAGCAACATGGTTCAGCCTGCGAATCCATAATTCCAGGTCGGAAGGGTACGTAGTCGGCCACACAAGTCGTCGCCTCGACCACGGTGGTGGCCCATGTTCCTCACCTGGGCCAGGTCCACGTTTCAGTGAACAGAGGAAATCCTCTCACCGGAACTGCGGCCGTCAGGGGACCTGGCGGGAAGGCACTTTATGAGAGCCACACAGATGGTGGGCAGTGCTTAGTGACCGCTCCGTGAACAGGTCATCTGGGTGCTGGCCTCTGATCGCATGATCTTGGCACCGGCAACGGCGTCTTCTTGGCACAGGCCGCCGAGAGAGTATTCCAGCTCGTGAACTGTGCCAGTAGCGAAGTGATCATGCCATGTCCCTAGGGCTGGGCTCGTAAAATGGCTCCCTTGATTTAGGCTTGGGCGCGGACAGGTCGCTGAACGGGCGTCATAGTCTGGCATGGACCTCGGCAGCAAGTCTGACTGGACAGTAGAATCCTTGAGAGGTTGTCGATGTGGCCATCAAACCCTTAAGAGTCGACAGGGTGCAACGGGATATCGCTAGACACCGCGCAAGGCCATGGAGCTGAGGACGAGCATTTCCGTCTCTCTCAGCCGTTCCTTCTCGTCCTTGATGTTCTTCAGAGCCGGCGTGCCATTGAGCTTGTAGTATTTTGACACCTTCGACCAGTCTGTAGATTTTGCGATCTCCTCGTCGGTAAACGGCACAGCTGTCCCTTCCACGCTTTCTGAGAGGTGCCTCCATATGTCGTCGGCGGTAGGCGGTTGGGGTCTGTCGTCGGTGGGGAAGAGGACCTTGACGACGATGATATCCTTGACCTCGGGGTCGATCCCATAGCGGCGGTAGGCTTCCGAGATCTGCGCCAGGCGACACTGTCAGCGGGCCCATGACGGCAGAAACGGGGAGGGACTTGTTGTCTCGAGCTCGCGGCTGAGGGGGACGGACTCACGTTGTTGCTGGCGCTGAGGGCGAGCACGGTCTCGGCATGGACGTTGGGCGACTTCAGCCTTCCCTCCAGGAGCACTGAGAGTGCCTTGTAGGCGGCGGCGAGGACCTGCAGCCTGGAGATGACGGTGGTCGCGTCGATGAAGGCGTACTCGAAGTCGGCGTTGCGGGCGAGGAGCTGCGACTGCAGGTGGCCCGCGTTTGCGACGCCCCTGAAGAAGGCGACGTGGACGCTGTGGGTGGACGGCACGTGCTCGAGAGAGACTGTCTCGAGGAGCGACATGTTTGTGGGGTGATTGGGAACGAGCAGTTCCTGAGGATGTACGGCGGAGCAAAGTTGGCCTGCACTGACGTTGTAGTAGTCCGCCCGCCGAGTGCTTGTCGAAGTTTGTCGAGCTCCCTTCTCGGTCGGAGTTGGAGTAGCTGAAGTGGGGCTGCCCCACCTGGTACTGTGTGCTGTGTACCAGCTACAGCCTTATGCCCAACCAACATTTAGTTGCTTGCTGCTTCTGATGTGTTTGTAGGCGTAATATATCATAGAGATTTCCCAAGGTGACCATGGCTTAAACTTACAATTGAAGAGAGATACCCTTGGCTGGGCGGTCTTCATGTCTTGGTCACATTTTGCAGAAAAGGACCGGCTTCACTTATACCTGGTTAGTAATCTAAATAATTGTCATATCCTAGGTAGGCAGTCAAATCTTGGGGGTACTAACGAGCGTATCTTGAAATATTATTCGATTGGCTTTGCTCTCATTTTCCTCAAGCTGCATGGATTGCGCAAAGAACCACGTCAACATTGTGTATCTATTGCTTCTCACGGCCTCAAGAGAGCCACTCAGGGCTTACAACGATACACCAGCCGGTCACAAAAAAGACGTCATCTGTCCACTAATAAGTGAGTAGATACTTAGAAAGTCCTGAAATGGGGATACTGAACCAAATTCACTGCAAATACTCTTGTTCACTAATGCCAAACAGTATACAGCAGTTGATGGGTTTGTGGCCCGGCTTATTGCCGACCCCTAGTATTGAAACCTAACATTCGGAAAGCATTCCAGGTTCCCCCCTCAGGAGCAATTACTTTTGATTCAAGCGGCACAAATTACACAACAAGGACTTTTGTAGATGGGAGGTCCAGAAAATGAGAGAGTGTCCGATGAATAGACACAAAAGGGAGTTTAAGATACAGTTTTCACGGCACACGGCCAGTTACTGCAAAGACGAGGACTTTTATGCATTAAATGAAGATAAAAAGAAACTGTAATGGCTTTGACGTTGAGTCTGCTCGCTATTTGGCTTTGTCATGGCTAGTAGTAAAAATAAGTATGGAGAAAAGAATCAGGAGGAACGACACTAGAACAGAGAAACCACATTGCGATTGTTTAGTAAACTTCATTTCGTAACGCATTGCGAGTCATTACTTTCATAAGCAACCCATTGGACGATTCATAATCACTCCTAGGAATGCAACCACTTCGCTCTTTGGTACTACTGCTTGGTCTCCCACTCGTGAGGTTTCCGGCCGTAGACGACATAACTTAGGGACTCAGTAAGCAACTCTCGTATGAGTCAGTTAATGAGGGAAGGAATGCACTTACATTGGATAATAATAATGTATCCCGGTGTCACAGACATCAATAATTGCCAGCCGGAGAAGCTCCTCAACCTCATCTGCTTCCATCCCGTAGTTTCTTAGTATCTTCCAGCACATCCCCCGGAGGGCCCGATGCGTGTTTGTCATCAACCACTTGCCAAGTTCCTTCCACCGTGGCTCGATTGGCCATGGATTACCTACAAGCATGAGTGGGTTCCGATTAGCCACCAGGCTTTGTTTGCAGTGCCAGTGAGGATGGCTCAACTTACCAGGACCCGGTCCAACCTCCTCAACTACATCCACAAAGCCAGCCTCAAGAAGCCATTGCTTATAATTAACCGGCTTCTTCAGGTCCCGGCCGATAGCCAGCCCCGCCTCGATCATCGTCCGATTCAGCTTTTCTAGATATGTGCCTTGCAGGGTGTTGTCGTCGCACAGGGTCTGGAAGACGGGGTCCATGAGCTCGATCCAGCCCCCTGGATTCATGTTGTCAAAGGACTTCCGGATGACCGTGCGATGGTCGTCGAAGCAGCTGACCGCGAGGCGTAGGTGGATGTAGTCGAACGGGTGCGGGTGGATCCACTCAGAGTGCTCCGAGTCTTCTTTGAAGAACTGCACATTTGGCACGACGTCGACTGATTATATTTTGTGAGTGAGAATTCTTTTCAGGCCACTCTCCAATATCCTCAGTCACAAGACCTCAGTCACAAGACCTCAGTCACAAGACCTCAGTCACAAGACTCTGGATCTCAGGATACTCATTGGCCATTAACGAGTAGGACTAGATGAGTCCGCAAGACACAGGGATGTATTGTGGGATATACTCACGCGGCTGGATCATGCTTAGATCAGTTCCTATCACAGTCGCTTGGGGATGTTGTTGAGCAAACTTGATCGCCCATATCCCCGTCCCAGTGGCGATGTCAAGCACATATTCTGGGCGCCCAATAGGAGCACGGTAGAGCGCACCACCGAGGTAAATTGTGAAAGCTTTATGCTGGAGGTCGAGTCGGTCTTGCTCGGCCTGTCCACAAGCTCCCCATCAGTGGCGGAACGGAAGGGTTTTGCATTGGTTTATGACCTGGCCTGTACGAACCGGATCGTTGGGCAAGAAGTATCTTCCCGTCTCGTGGTCGACATATGTCCGCCCGTTCTCCTCGTCCAGCACGGCGCCCGGCTCCGCAACGGAGCTCCCGGTCGGCTCTCGTATGAGCTCCCCCGGTACTGGCCGTGGCAACGCGTAGAGCACGTAGCCATTGTAGTCCAGCGCCGGGGCCTGGACGTCTTGATTGAGCACACTTTGTGGGTCGATGCCGGTGTATTGTGCGGGGTTGCTGGCCTGGCCGTAGATGGCCGGCTGACCAATTACTGTGGCATCGGTATTGATCTGATATTCATCTTGGGGATGGTTCTGATATTCGCTGCTTTCCTTGTGTGACTCGTTCAAATACTGTTCATTCATGGCTGCTATGAAGTTGACGCGCCGCGTGTAACAATGCGGAGTATATACTGAGTATATACTGAGTATATACTCGGAGTATACCAGGTATATACCACGTGGGAACGAGTTAGACCTGCCTCCGCATCGCTGCCCAGGCAGAATGGTTGTTTTCCCCGAGCGCGTTAGTCTGCTCCATCGACCCCAATTCACGTGCATCTGAGTACCACTGTCAATTAACTCCATTCGTTGGTTTTGATAACTGGACACATAGTTTTATCCGGGCCTCGACTTGAAATATTTACCTTCGTGCTCGAATTCATGCCACAAGGAATGTCATCTTTGCACGATTTGGCTTCAGTCCCACTGAGTCACCAGATTTTGATGCCAGCAAAAGGGTCCAAGTATATAGCCAAACCTGCAAATTCAGGGCCCCATCTTCTGCCGTGGAACTGGACATGAGGAAATCAATTATGGCAGCCAGGCCTCTCGAGAAATGCCCAGAATCCGGGCAAGTTTGGCCGGCAAGGCTAGATGGGTGGTGCACTTGAGCATTGCTGCCTGCAAGTATAACATAAATCTGCGTTTCCTACGTGCCAGTCATGGCACCAAGTGGGCGGGCGTATCCCATTTCAGTCTTCGCGCCAGAGCAGTTGCTGCAGCCTCCGAGGGAACCTTTGAGATCTTGGAAAATTGCTTGAATTATACGCTGCTTGTGAACCCCACCAGAGCAGTATCCTGCTATCGTGAGCCTATCAATATCAAAACCGCAACAGAGACTTGGAACTGTCGCTTCTGGTCCTTCCACTTCTCGTTTATTGTAGGAAAGACGAGGGGACCAGCACTTCAATTGCTACGGAAAGAGGGTAACATCATTACCTTACAATGATATAACTAGCCATGTAATGTTCGAACAGGCTTCGTTCCACCACTGGCTATCTGGAAAACCCCGACGTTAAAACGCGTCGTTAATATAAGTGCAAAGTCCTTTTTTTTTTTTACAATGATATGAGAGATTTACGACCTGCCAGCCCACCTCTGAGGCCCCAGCGACGCTTCCCCCCTCCCCCAACACGTGCGTTCGAGACCCGGAAACTGAGGCTGAGACCCCGCAGGTTTCCCTGGACCTGATTGAAGGAGGCGGGACCGCATCGCTTATTGGCAGAGTTCTAGACTTGATAGCTAGGCCCCGGAGCCGGCCGCTCTGTACAAGGGATGCTAAGAACTCCTGAGGGGAATCCGCCACCGCGTGCGTTGGCATGTATATCTTGTCCGTGTTGAGACGGGATGCCTCTCTCCTCACAAGCCCCGCTCAGCATCAACCGTTCAGCCGGTGTTGGCTCGGTTTTCGATATGCACGAGGACTAAAGCATGGTTAGGGTTGGATTTTATACAAGACATATGAGGTAACCATGCGCAGCTTAGATCGGTATCACAATACATCAATAGCGTGAAAGATGTCGATGGCTGTGGCCATCGCCAGTCATCGAGATGGCCAGGATGGACGCGTGGCCACATAGCAAAAGGAAATCTAGGCTCTATCAGAGGCTTCCTGTATTGGTCAAATACATTGTTTCAAGTTGCACATGTGGCTTTAATAACGTGTGACTGGGTTGAGAGGAGCCTCGATATCTCAAGACGAGGTCCCCCGGCGGAACACTGACGGCGTGGGAGGCGGTCAAACGGCACGGGATTGTCTGAGATGGATTGATCACTATGCATTGACCGGCTTCAGATGCATGAAAAGATCGAAACGTTTCCCCTGTTACTTTTTCCAATTTGTGCTAATTGTTTATCTGCAGGAAATATTGGATCTGCTACCGAAATGTGTAACCGGGCCTCATCGCCACCATTGCCCCTTTCCGTGCTTCTCGGCCGAAATTCAGCTTCCCGCACAGGGGGCCAAGCTGCGCGGAGACGGTTTTGGACAATGTTTCAAACTTTCTGCTCACAATTTGCCACTGGTGTATGCAAACGCCACTCGATGCGGCGTTGTCGAGGAGGATCTGGCACCTGCCTGCCTAAATCGTCAGCCGGTCTGCATGCAGATGGGGGCGAGGCAAGGCACGGCGAGAACAAGAAGCATTACACTCAGGCAGGAGAGCAGCCTCCGCCGGCTGATACATGCCATCAGGATTTGCCCTGCAATGGGCAGTCCTTCGCTTGGAACTGGAGTCGTGTCAAATTGGCCGGCCCCCTTGGTGAAAGAACGAGTCGGACCAGCCTGATCTGTGCTAGCAAACTGGCTTGGCCACGAAATCAGCATGCAGGCGCGCTAAACCTTGGGCGAGACTCGGGTCGCACGACGAGCTCATACACAGTATCCAGACGTCCACGACGATGGCGGCGAGGGCAAAACGTCGGTCAGTTGGGGGCTCCCACACGTGCAGTTCACCACCAGGCTGCCATTACCCGTGATACGTGAGCCAACTTGGCACCCGCGTTCTAGACTCGCCTAGAAGCCACGGGCGGGCAGACCTTACCCCGGGCAAAGCCAAACTTTGAGGTGGCTCCGGGTCAAGGTTTGACTCAATCACCATAACCAGGAGGACAGGGCGGCCGCAGCAGCGAGTCAACGAGATTCTGCAGAGCCAATCCCTGCACCTCCTCCTCATTCAGGTTATGATGTAAGTGTATTGATTGGTCTTTTTGGCCACTCCTGCGCCGTGAGTGTTCGAGCGAGGTACCTGAAACGCTGATGGACATCGAACATGCGATATCACGCCTTTCTGCAATCGGCATTCTCTTTGTGTTGGTAAATGTCTCGTTAACACTGTGTCAGGGAGGATGGGCTTGATCCGCTACGACCCTGCCCTGGGACAAGAACTAGCTGCGTCACTGCCCCTGACGGGTCTGGACTTGGGTCTTCTTGCTGTTTATTGCCCGAATGTACCATCCCGGGTATCCTAGCCAGCAGTGTGGAAACCTTCGTGGATAAATGAGGCGGCCAACGACTCTGACGTAGCCTCAATGGATGGGAAGCCTTTGAGTACTGTCTATCATTCCACAAAATTCATTTCTTTTTCTTTTCCTTCTCCCTGCCAGTCGACTCGACCACTGTAGCGTCTCACAATGTCAAGCGCTTGATCCGAGTCCCGCACTGGGGCTGGGGTCGTATTGGCCTCCCTCTTCAGAAGGGGGCATAATCTTACCCCTGGAAAATTGTACATACAGTAAATCAATGATGCGAGGTGCGATACGGCGTGGAGGTATCTCCTTGGCCCATTCGTGATGCACCGTTTGCTTTTTCTCTGCGTGGAACGAGGGGGTGGCTACGTTGCAAGCGCTTCGATCCCCATCGTCCACGCCGGGTGCTCAAAAGAACCCATTGGATTGGGACCACGAGAAGGATCCAACGTACCCCTCAGCAATAGTAGCAGCTGCTTTATGCCCTCCAGGCAGTAATGGAGAGGGACTTTTGTTTGATCGCCTCTGGACATGTACCATATGGGCCACACGGCCGAGGACCCGCATCGTAGAACTTGATGTCAGACGGAGAAAGCCATGGATTTCGCCGAACTACGATAGATCTAACCATCTCAGCAGCTCGGTTCAAGGTGGCTCACTTGATCCAATAGGAAATAGCTGTCGCTATCCGCGGCCGACGTTCCTAAGACAAGGCCTAAGGCCTAAGGGCAACTTTGGAGATGGGCCTCCTTCCCTTTCGTCCTCGTTGCATGTGGTGGTCGGGAATGTCGATGCTTGGACCTAAGACAAAATGTCCGAAACTGGAAACCCGATCGTAGACAGACTTATGTAGGTTCAGGTTGCCCTTCGGATCCGAATCGTGAGCCATCGTCTCCGGTCCAATTACTGTTGTCCCCCCACTCCTTTGATGATCGAGACCATCCGCTGCTTCCAGTCAACCACATGCCTCTATTTCTTTTTTGACCAGTCCAGAGTTCTCTTGGATGTCTTACAAAAGAAGTAGCTTCTGGAGGCTTGGTTAGGGAGTGGAGGAGGCTCCGCAAGCGAGTGCGACTGGTAAGTCTACGTGTCAGGCTGTGCGGTGGCATTCCTCACAATGATAGTCACGCACATCAGACAGGCATCTGCCACCCAGCTTGGCCGACAGGGTGTGTGAGCAGGCTTGGGGCAAAAGTGACCAGCTTCCCTTGATTCAGGACCTTGAGATCCGCGACTGCCCATGGCCCAACAAGAACAGTTGGTTGGGATCCAAGGCTTCAGAAATCCTTATCGGAACTGTCCATGCGTGTCAAATGTTCCAAAACCATCAAGTGTCGTTTGCTCCAGTCCAGCTGTGCGTAGGTCGAGGCAGCGCCTGGGAGACCGTGCGTACCTGCATAGCATTACTGAACTCGTGTGTGCTAAACATAGTCGTTCTCGCCTGAATGCTACCTAGGAAGAACGGTCCTCGCTTGACCTACCGACACCCCGTACTGGGGGCCACTAAGATCAGCAGTCCCAACAATGTCTCCTCGCCTAGGATATGCCCAGATAGGGGTGCTTGACAGGATCACTGTGAAATGCAGAGGCGCTTGACTCGGCTGTTTGCCACTGACTGTTATTAGCGCGACTGCGCTATTTTGTATAAGGACAGTGCCGGGCTAACTATTGACAAAAAAGACGGATACAGGCGGTGGGCAAGCGGAGAAGGGGGGCCATTTGGCGATGTCGTGCCGCCGGGGCGTAGGCCGGTCTTCTGTACTCCTGTTTCAGCCCACGATACCGGCCAACTGGCCACAGTCTCCGTCCATCGCCGACTGCACATGCTTATTAGATACCCACACTCGGGCACGAGTCCGAGCAGCCTATCCCTACGCAAACCTTGACTTGGAGCCCCTGCCCGGCCCCAATCTGGGTGTGACGGGCAAGACGATCCACGAGACGCGTCCACTGAATCACAGCTCCATAAGTTGGGAATGACTACTGATTTGTATCATAATGTCGTTTACATTTGATCGACAACATCTTCGTGCATGACGCATTTCCTCGAAATCCCTCCGTAATATTGACCCCTCTCACAAGCGTGAAAACTTCCGCATCGAGCCTGACCAGCATCATGACACTCACACGAGCCAATTGCGCGTATCGTGGTCCCTCTGCACCTTGGTGGCCCCGGCTCGGGATTGGAGAAGATTTTCATATCGTCAGGGCCGCGCTCATATAGCAACGACCCCTGTACTGTGCCAGTGTTTATGGACTCGATTTCAACAGAAGCAGAGCGCGACACGATGTCATACGTAGTTTTTTGGTCAGCCACGATGTCTTCCAATCCACCCACGAGTCCCGGAAAAAAATCCGAGGCACAAGAGCGGGTCTAATTAGTTATCGAATGGTTTCGGCCCTGTTTAAGCAAGCGGGCAGGTTGACCATGACCCTACGCCACTGGGCGCTGCGCCATGGCGCCGGTAATCTTCGGTGTTCTTGGTTCTGGGACAGAACAAAACTTACTCTACAGTGTACACCCGGCCCGGTACGACCCGGGGTGGTCGGTCCCAAGCAAAGCAAACATTGAACGCCCTGATGCGGTCCAACAGCGCCAATGGACACGTGCTATGTTGCGCAGAGAAACATGTGTTCCATGCAGCACGAGCGCTTTCGGTTCAAGCTGATTGGTACTTTTAACAGCATGCCTTTGCCACGTTGGATCCTTGGAACCTCGCCTGCTTGCCGGACAATTATCTCTTTCGCGGGCCATCTGCAGGCGCCACTTGGACCGATTCGGGGCCAAGCTGCGAATACCTCGGCGGAGCAATTTAGTGGAAACTGGCGCGTACTGCGCAGCTGCAAAGAACCTAGCATGCGGGTTAGATGCGCAACAACTACCTGGAAGGCTGGAATTGCTCAGATGTTCCTCCTCTTTCTCCTTGTTTGCCACGTAGGCTACACGGTACTTTGTATTGAAACGTCCTGATTCCCATTCAGGGCTGAATGGACGCTCTTGACTCGCAAACCTTGGGCCCATGCCAGATCGGGTTCGTCCGGGAGCCCGGCATGCGACGTCACAACCAAATCCGCAGCCAAGAGAAGATCACTGCCTAAGGTGTAGACTATAGCGATGGTATCGAGCTTACAGGAAAGCATCACCGTGCCCAGCAAGTTCAAGGACAGTCCCCGTATTTTCCAATACTGATCCGCGATGCCGCGCGGGCTTGTCGGGCGAATGAGACCAGCTTTGGGGCGGGGCAGAGGAAGGGCCAACGATCCGGGGCGGGCACGACAATTCCACTTTGAGGTACCGCACCGTCCTTGGGAGATTGGTCATCGCTACGCCAGTGCTTGTGGGTGTGGGCGGCTAGGGCTGTCTGGCACTGTCGGCGAGGATGGGCATACCGTTGTGCAGCGGAATCTAGCCGTAGCTGATACGGGGTTTTGCAATACCCCATCTGAGATCGTCGGCCCCACTAGGATAAAATCAATATATTCTTCAGCTCATCTCGATCTGGTGGGGATATCTTGCCAGTCCAGAGTAATCATTGCCTTATGCAGAGTCGATGCGCAGCGGGAAAGCGGAACACGGAAGACGGACGGGAGGCCAAGACGTCCTGAGGAGCGGATTCTTATCTGGGGGTCTCAGTTCGGGACACTTGTGTTGCTGACAGCTGTCAAGAAGCACCAAGACAGGACCGGCGCCGTCGGCCAGGCCGGCTGGCGTCTCATGGACAAGCAATGCCTGTCCTTGAGGTGGTATCGAAGCCGGGAGCTGAGTCGAGCCGAATTTTCGAAAGCTTCCAAAAAGTCGATGGAAGCTCATGAGCGGGCTGGGGACTCCCCACAAGAAACAAGCCTTGTACCCGTGGCATAAGCCAGTATTCAGATCATGGGGAGTCCCTGAAGGACAAGATGCAAGAGCGAGTAGCGAGGGCCAGTCGACGGCCACTCAGGGCTATCGCGGGGTTCATTACGTCCCGAGGTCTAGCGTACGCAGGGGCGTGGTCGGTGTCTCCTCACGCCCGGAAGCTGTCCTGGCATGCCCTGGCTGGCGGTCCCCTGCCCCCTCCCGCCTGTCTCAGCCTTAAAGGCTGGCCCGAAAGATCCGATCCGGTGCATCTCGTCACATCTGGACGGGTGGCGAGACTGGCTCGATCTCGTGGGAGATGGGGGACCACACCTTGCATGGACGTGCCGCTTTCCTCCCAGCCTGCTCCGCTAACCATCCTACTAGCCGTCTCTTTCAATATGGGTTTTGGTGGCCTACAGTGTGATCATCTGGCCTATGGCAGCCGGCTTAAAGCTGCTGCGCACCGCGCCTCCACAACGGGGAGCCGTTCATTTCACTCTCGGACGAGATGGACAAGGATCTGCCCGTCGATGGTCGTCCCGGCCGCATCGTTTTCTCGGTCTAGACCGTTGACCGCCTGTCAAGGACCCAAGCAGTCTCTGCTCCACCTGCATAGTCACTCCCAATACACTACACTACATGGACATGGTGTACCAGCTACTTGCCTGTCTGCCCAGCAAAAGCTATCTAGCTGTCTAGGCAGTCTGTCAGGGGGACATTCCGTCATCCGTCAGATCAACGCCTAGGCCACGAGGGGCTCAGATCTCGGGATTGCTTCGAGCTTTGGGACGGGATCTGCAGACAAGTCGCGTAGCACGACGTGTAGCACCTCGTACGGGACAGCGCCGTGTCTTGTCTGCCTGTGTCTTGTATGCCTGCTTACCTGTCCTGCCTGTTTATCCCGGCATGACAGGTGGTCGATCCTGTCGCACAGCAGGCAGCTGGCACAGACACACGGTTCCACACGCCACACACACCCACGGAACGCGGCCCCCCACTGCTGGTTACAGTATATTCCGTACTACTTGTGCAATGCTGCAGCTACAGCAGTACCTCGAAGGACACCAAGTGCGCGGCCCGTCCTCCTTCTGGCACGGCAGCACGGCAGCACGGCTGTGACCTTGTTGACTCTGGACATGCCCAGTGTTTGCCAGGTTTCGCTGCCCAAATTCCCGATCCCAAATGCTGGGAATAAAGCCACAGGCACAGCCCTCACGAAACCTAGATCTTTGTGTTCCCACTTGGCTCACACGCTGTTTACAATTGTTTGTATGCTTCGACTATCGGTCCCCCTCGCCTTCGGAATAGTGTACACACACAGACGTCAAGACAGTGAGTAAGACAGCCTGGGCATTCCAACAGGTGACCAATAAGCTCCGGCATCCCTGAGAGCTGCAATTTCCGGCCAGCTCGAGCACAGCCCACTCTCCCAGCGGTTTGGATACGATCCCAAGGGCATAGCCAGGCTCGGTACAATCGGTCAAAGTCAGAGGGGACCTTGGGGGCCACACTGTGGAACCTGCACGGCATCCACAAGCCGGTGGCGATAAGTACTGTGTAGTAACCTGGGAAACATCCGCTCCTCGCCTCCCACTCCTGTCTGGCAACGGCAGGCAACTCGAACGACACTGGCAGCGCAGACGCTCCAATTTTTGGGCATGCCGGCAGCCAAACACGGGTTATTGTACGGTGAGCGAGTACATAGGTGCCCAAATCGTCCACGCGTCCACGTACTGCATCCTGTACTGTGTGTGTGCGTGCGTGTGCTGCAGCGTCCTTGAAGCGAGGGCGATAATTCGGTGCGTCCCCTGTTGGGCATGTGTCGAGAGGGAGACTGGACGTTCAGGAGGGCGTGCCCGCACACGAATGACACACGCCCACCCCTTGAAAGTGCTGGATTTGGGCCTGTGACCAACGGGCGCTCCTGGTTCTTGACGCCGTTCCCCTGCGCGTTTTTTCTCTGGCCGCTTTCTCTGGTCATTTTTCGGCGAGACTCGATAGTCTGTCTACATAACCACCTGCACTATTTGGCAGGCGATTTCCCCGGGCGGCTGCTCCCTCGCTCCCGGCTCTGCTCTAGCTCTCCCCTCCCCCAGCGCAGCGCCCCGAGGTTTAATTGCCTTATACCGTTGCGCCCTGCTCCACAAGCACTGGTTATCCTTGAAGCCAGCTCTGCTGTGTCTGTCCCTTTACCCGAGAATTCCTAGCCCTCTTGGTGGCCCAAAAACCTAACCCACGCCTGCCCTAAGACGCCTACCCGAACAAACGACCAACCCCCGGCTTGTACGACTTGTCACAGCAGCTCCTCCGCAGACGGCCGCATAGCGGGCCATCCCTTCACATTTTATACAAGCTTGTCTCACACCGGAAGAGCCGCAACACGCCAATCAACTGACAGGGAAGCGACTCCGAAGCTCCTGGCCATTGAGAAGACTGGTCCGGTCGGGGTCGGTGACCCGTGGTCGATCCAGGGCTCGTCCAGTATCGAAGGAGTGTGGGAAGTGCCCATAAACTCCCCCGAGGGGTGGTGAAATTCTTGTACGCCAGGCCCCTTGAGGAACCACAACGTGCCAACGAAACCCCCGGAAATCTCGATCCCGCTCCGCTCATTCTCGGCAGCAGAGCATCTCCGGATTTTCGGTGCACTCCACGCCACATATTGTTGATTAGCAAAACTCACCATATTATCGCTCGCCAAGTGGGACCGACCCGTCAATAAGCCTTGGACCGAGAACAGTCAGAACCTTGCTGGCAAGCCCTACCTAGGGTTGACGGGGAGGGCTGACTGCAGCACACCAACTGTCGCTGACTGACCGGCCGGCCGCCACCCACGTCGTTGTACTGAGTACCATGCCTTCAGGACGCCTTTCCAAACGGCCAGGCGACCTGGGCGAGTCTCCTCAGGACAGCTTTTCTGGCACGTCCAAGGTCAAGCTGCCTCGTCTCGAGAGAGGCCCCGAGGATTTCTCACAGGTGGTCAAGGATAAACTGCAATCATACACCCGGACTGGCCAAGCGTGCGATCGCTGCAAGGTGCGTCGTCGTTACTGTCCTGCTGTTATTTTACTTTCCATTTCAGGTGGATTCGCAACTCTTATTTGGGCCCTCGAAATGGGCGGACGTGTCTGGCGTTCCGGGGTGGAATTCTGATCTTGCATCATGGGCCCGTGATGTTACCATCATCGTGCATGCCGTGCCGTCAGAAGCGGGTTCTACGGTCAGGATGGTCAGGAACAAATTCCCCTGTCACAAATGACCATTCAAAGTTGTCACACAACGTGGAGCAGGCAGTCAGGGCAAGGTCTTAGAAGGGATCCATCGCTTTAAAACCAACCGCAATACCCGCCGTGCATCAAGCTGACTTTTGTTTGTGGTTGCATGAGATTTAGGTTCGCAAGATCCGTTGTGACGGGCTCCCGGAAGGATGCTCCCCCTGCGCCCAGCAAAACCTCGAATGCAATGTCACCGACCGCGTTACCGGGCGCACAGAACGCCGCGGCTATTTGCAACAGCTTGAGCGTGAGAAAGAGGGCATGATGACCCGTCTGCGCGACATGGAGAAATTGCTCGAAGACAAGGGAATTCAAGTTCGGCCGTGGCAGTCGACTCCGCCATACGGATCAAGCACGCCGTTGGACCCTGACAACGACCCAAGCAAGGACCAATGGACACAATTCTTTTCGCTTTGGGTCAAGGATGCCAGTCGCCAGCCTGAACGATCATTGAACGGCTATAGTACCGCGCAGCAGGCATCTACCCTCCAGACCGCGGATCCGAGGACAGCCGATCCGCGTCTCGGGGGCATGCCCCAAGGCGCACCCTTGTGTAGTATCAATGGCACTCAGCTATCCATACTAGGAACGACGATAGACATCACGTCTTTCAACGCCCCAGACGTGGACGGTCCACCGCCGGGCGTTCCCAACAGCACCCCGCTATACAACAAGTCTCTGCAATCCTTCGTCAACTCAGTATCAAAAGTCAACCCGCCCGTCGAAGCCCACTTACCCTCGAGGGAAGAGGCTTTCAGTTACTCCGAGTGGTTCTTTGTCATGCTAGGTCCCTTTCTGCCAGTCCTTCACAAGCCGACTTATCTTAGACTGGTAATGTTGTTCCATTTAATTCTGAGGAGACGGGTGCAGGGCCATCTTCTAACGCATTTGGCTGCCGTAGCTGTCGCGAGTATATGATGACCAGACGTACAAGGCCACGACAGCAGAGCTTGCTATCGTGCACATGGTCTTCGCCATCATGTACTACCAGTTCAGCGTGCGAGACGGCGAAGACCCGGACAGAAAAGCCCAGCTTAATGAGTTGTCAAACAGACACTACCACTGGTGCCTCGACAAGACGTGGGATCTAGGATGCGACATATCTATCCCTTCTACCCAGGCCCTGGCGCTTATGCTAACTCACTGTCGCGGCTTTCCCAAACCCGGGCCGGCCTATCTGATGGCCACTTTGACGTGGACACGAGCTATGGATATGAACCTTCATCGCGCATTTCTTGATAAGGACGAGCCTACCACCCTCGAGAATGAGATGCGAAAACGTCTGTGGTGGAGCATATTCATGATCGTGGTCGTCTTGTACGGCCGAATTGGCAAGCCCATGCCGATCAGGGCCGACGACTTCGACACCGAACTGCCGATCTGTATCCCCGACGAATGCATCGATGAGAGCGGTATTACGGACCCGGCAAGGATAGGGGAGTGCTACTGGCTCGCGGGCCATGCCGGCTTCAAGCTGTCTATCTTGTTCATGGAGCTGTGGAACAATGTGTACTCGGTGCGCCAGGACCCGAACAAGTACATGGCGTCTGTGCGGAGATTGGAGCATCAATTCCGGAACCACGAACGAGACCTTCCTGAGGAGCTGCAGGTGGACAAGTGCAAGCCACAAAACCAGATGCTGGCGTCCTACCTCGCGGGCTCAAATTACGAGTTCATGTTTTGCCTACGACATCCATCCCGCTGCGCCAGCAATGACCCGCATCTGATCGCAGAGAACAGCAGAGTATCCGAGGAGTCAGCGAGGGGGATGCTCAGGATCGCGAGCGAGTTGTCAAGGCTCAAGTCCCTCGACACGACCTGGTACCAACTGGCTGTCTACGTGGCTGCATTGTTCACAATTGTCACCGCGCATTGGGAGAGACGAGCGGACATGACGCGGGCCGAACTCACCAGCCTGAAGGCTGACATAAATATGGGATTATCTGTAATAATGGAGGTCTCAAAATACCTCGGCATTGGTAAGTGGCCATGACCACGTTCAAGTAGCCACTGGGCTCACTTCTCACTTACTTACAACACATCCCAGGACCCGATTCTCGGTTAATGCCCCAAATAACCTCCGTGATCGATCGCACATTTTCGTTGATTGAGAGCGACCTGGGAACAAGGCGTAACAGCAATAGCAGCACCAATATCAACAGCACGGGGGCTTCACAATTTGCTCCGCATCCGCAACACAACCTCAGCGGCGTGGCAGTCAAGCAGGAGGGATTTGGCTCGGCAGCGCACAGGCGACCGTCACTGCGATCCAACAGCACGACACCCAATTCGATGGTGAATGCGACGGAGCAGTTGTCAATCCATCGTGCGCCAGGCATGGTGAACAGCTCATATTACAATCCTTCGATGACTGCATCGACCGCCGCCTATCCTCAGATGGCATTCCCTGACCTACAGATATCCACCCCAACGTCAGCGTCGAGCTCCATTCAGGGGGCCTATATGCCAGCAGCCACCGGGGATTCCGCACATCAATACATCTACACCACGTCGGCGGCAGCCGCCGCGCAGATGAACCACACACCGCCCGCGAACTCACCACAAACACCCCACAACCCGATGGTCGGCTACAACAACGCGCAACAAGGAGCACAGACGCACCACCACCAACAACAAGCCTCAGCAGGGTGGATGAACACCGGCCCGGGAGCGCCCAACGGCATGACCGCAGTGCCGCAGGTCCCGAGCGGCGCGAGCCACTGGACCGAATGGAGCAACGCCATCGCGATGAGCGTGCCACCCTCCCCACAAGACCGCTACAGCTCCAACGCCGCCCTCATGCCGCTCGGCAGCGAGCAGCGGGGGTCGGGCGACCCAGGCGGTGGGACAGGAGGCGGCCCGGGCGCTCACGCTCACGCCACGGTGTCGGTACCTGCTCAGGGTGGCCAGTGGTCGATGATGATGGCGTACCATAACCCGAATCACACGGGTGATTGATGTTGAGATGAGGGGGGAGAAAGAAGGAAAAAAAGGGACTAACCATATCTGTATCCGGCTAGAGGTCACAAACGATGTGTCCTGCTTACGATACGAGAGACACACCTATTCGCACACCCACATCCATGCGCACACATGCAGGCACCCAATCAACGCAAACACGAGCAGAATACGTTTTTTTCTCTTTTGGACTGGGACCAGGCAACATAGTTTCTCAACTCAGATGCATTTTTTCCATCACTGCGGCGATGGCCATGTCCCCAAATGGCAACAAAGGGGAATGGTCATCTCACCGTCTGGAGCGGCGCTTTTTGAAAATTTACGTGGTGGACTCGGAAAAGCCAAAAAATCGGGACAGGCAGCGCGGCGCATGGACAGAGCGAGACACTGAAATGCCGCATCAGCAATACCGGTGGGGGGGGGGCGAGGCGGGGGGCACGACGCGGATAGAAACCCACGCTAATGCCGGAGATAATAATTATAGGTACGGCGACCTTCAATTTGAACTTGAGGGGGAGGGGCTGAGAAAGAGGCTGGAGGAGGGTCGGTAGGTGATGTGATAAGTGACGGGCGAGGACCAATCACCATATGCAGAGGGGGGGGATATCCTTGCACAGACAGACTGGCCCGGCGTACATTTTCACGGTTGCGAAGCATGTTACGATACCCCGTCCGAGTGGCTGTTAGGCCATGTTATCAGTATGCGTGTGGGAGTCGGTTGGAAGGTGTTTTTGAGTCTTTTTGGGGAAGGGGGGCTCCCCCCTTCTTTTGGTCCTCCAGGGCTTCTTTGTGCCCTGCCTGGTTTGATGGGAGGCAGAGGAGAAAGCTTGCACGACTTACCTTAGGTATATATACCCCGAAAGGAAGTACACATGGAATCCAACAGGTGTGCAGTTTGCTTCACTGTCCGTGTGCCTGTGAGCCAAGCCCAACGGAAAGCCTTTTCAAGTTTTGCCTTGTGCACTAGCCGCGAGATCGTTACCAGCTTTCCAGCCTACTAATTGGCTCTCCCAGGCTCTAGACGTTCAATGAATATCATCCTGAAGTTGAATTTAGGAGAGCGATCAAGGGATGAATTTATCTAGCTTTGGTTCAATTCTTGCGGGTACAATTTGCCAGACCTTAGTACCAAAGTACAAGATACAACCGTGATGAACATGAAGTCTGGTATGATTTTGTCTACGCGGTAGAAAGCAGTAAACTCAAGGCTCATAATCATTTGTGTCGTCACGGCAATGGCACAAACTTACATAACGAGAGCACCAACAATGCAGCCATTGGCTGTTTTCTTCTATGGCATTCTTGCGTCGCAAGTCTACTTCAACTCTAATAGGATAGGACTACTATGTCGAAACAATTTCTGTAAAATGGAAGGCAATGAGCCATCTATTTTACAATATAAAAGAGTTGAAGTATTGAATTTGTCCGTCTATAACATTGATGGCTGCTGTTAATTTATTGAAGAGACGTAATCACTAGTTAACCTTTTTCGTTGACTTTTATTACAAAAGGGAGAAACAAAAACCCCAGAAGCTACAATTGCGTCCTTGATGGGCCGGGCAAGATTGGCGTCTGCCTTGCCTAGGTGGAGATCGCTGTAGCTTACGCGGACTTTGACGGTAGGCACAGGTGATACAGGCAGCGACTTAAACACAAATAAATCACACCCTGACGCTCTTGTTCTATTGATTATAATGACATCTACCAACTCAACCTGAGAACGTCAATGTTCAATTTTTTTAAGATTCGTTGAATTTAGCGTCGGTGTCTTTTACATTTCAGCAATGCGGAGCCTTCAAACATGGACAGAATCATCGACTAGTTGGGGGACTTTGGGAACCGCAATCATAGCTTTCTGGTGGCGATCGGTAGTCAAAAGGGCAAGAAGGGTGAAGGCTGCCCGTGAAGAGAACAAGAGAGCCTGCGATTCTTTCATACGCAGGAACGGCCTTCCGGACTGTCGCTCTATTGTCTGGGCCACAGATGGAATTGCAAGACAAGACTCACGGAAGGCGTACTGTGCTCTCAAAAAGGAGATGCCACCAAAGGAATTACAGAGACACCGCAAAGAGACTTACATTGTTGTTAGTGTGATCCCGGAGGCCCACCGTCGAGAAAGTCGCTTATTTACTACAGCCCGACGACATCGATGCAAATGATATGGTGATGTGCCTGAGCTGGCAAATCATTCAGACCGAGCTGAAAGAGAAGTCGCGGGCTCAATGTGGATTGCCGCTTTCGACACCGAAGCATCCGGCGTGGCAGCCACCACCAACCTACACCTTCGCAGGCGGGCCAACCAAGGAAAATGAGAAGCTATGGCGGAGG